>CM069862.1:204565071-205130071 GCA_036172795.1 Pelodytes ibericus | reverse complement strand
TGCTCTGTGTAGCTCTATCATGGGTAGACATGTTGTTTAGCATCTTTGATTTGTATAGCTCTATCAGGGGCAGACATGTTGTTTAGAATCTTTGCTCTGTGTAGCTCTATCAGGAGGCGGACATGTTGTTTAGAATCTTTGCTCTGTGCAGCTCTATCAGGAAGCGGACATGTTGTTTAGATTCTTTTTTCTGTACAGCTCTATAAGGGGTCGCACATGTTGTGTAGAATCCTTGCTGTGTATAGCTCTATCAGGATGCTGGACACAATTGTGTTTTTTGTTTTTTTTAGGATAGATTGATTTCCATTTAGATGATGTATAAGGCGCAAAGTTACACAAAAACAACCTAAATCACAAATTACATGGAATACTTATATTTCAAGTAGTCAAAATAATAATATTTAAATGTCAAGATTCTGATGTTGGAAGCTGCCCATTATACCTTGTTGTAGGATTATCTTTACCCCCAGCCATTGGGACCTTGGAATCATCAGCATTTGATCCTCCAACATTTGAACCTTCAACTTACTAAAAACACAAATCTCCAATAAGTTACCTTCTTTTAAACACCCACCCTAATAAAACCTTTAATTGGCTGCTAATCGTGTCCATTCTGACGTATTGATTGAGTACTGGGTCCGTGTAGGCTTAAAGCTTATCTATAGTCCATAGCCAGTGCACTATGGGCTTTACTCATAGAGGAGAGGGAATTAACAAGGGAATTGCAAACTTAAGGCCAAAGTAGCCGAGTTGGAAAATATCTCAAACTCAGCTTTATTTCATACTATATCTGAGCCCCAGTTATATAGTAATGTATTATTTGCGGTGCTGTGGTTTATCGGTATACAGGAAATAGGGCGACAAGCATTGTATTGTATAATCTGACACTTAGCGCTAGTAAAATAGTGCTTCATTGTCTCTGGTATATTAAATTAAAGCAGCGGCAGAGAGCGCCTCTTCCTTCTCGCCTCGTTCACACCATTTCCGTCCCTTCATTTTGAATTAGATCTGTTCTTACAAATCCAATTACAAGGTATGTCCAAGTTTCCGGAGCTGTCGTGAATCCTGTGCACCAAAATCCCTTTCAACCTTGGGTAATTGCACCTAATTATTTACATACGGCGCACTCTGCCACTTCCCTCCTTGGCACCACGTTGTCAGTGACCTTTCATATAAATATATATATCCACCTACTCGGCCTCCTATATACATAGAAGCGTACAGCACCTATACACAGGAAATATCAGGTGTACCATACTGATGATATTATCTAGCGGAGTGTATGGATATGGATGATTATGGCGTGTATGGTTATGGATGATTATGGAGTGTATGGATATGGATGATTATGGAGTGTATGGTTATGGATGATTATGGCGTGTATGGATATGGATGATTATGGCGTGTATGGATATGGATGATTATGGAGTGTATGGATATGGATGATTATGGAGTGTATGGATATGGATGATTATGGAGTGTATGGTTATGGAGGATTATGGAGTGTATGGATATGGATGATTATGGAGTGTATGGATATGGATGATTATGGAGTGTATGGTTATGGATGATTTTGGAGTGTATGGTTATGGATGATTATGGAGTGTATGGTTATGGAGGATTATGGAGTGTATGGATATGGATGATTATGGAGTGTATGGATATGGATGATTATGGAGTGTATGGTTATGGATGATTTTGGAGTGTATGGTTATGGATGATTATGGAGTGTATGGTTATGCATGATTGTGGAGTGTATGGTTATGGATGATTGTGGAGTGTATGGTTATGGATGATTATGGAGTGTATGGTTATGGATGATAATGGAGTGTATGGATATGGATGATTATGGAGTGTATGGTTATGGATGATTATGGAGTGTATGGATATGGATGATTATGGAGTGTATGGTTATGGGGGGATGGGACTCTTCATCGCGGCTGCTTCCGCGCAGCCGCTTCACCGCCGACTCTGCAGCACAAAACAGATCGTCGCTAGAGATTTCATCGCGGGACATTTCTTCGCTAAAGGTAAGTATTTTACCTATTTTAGTTTAAGGGTGGTTAGAATTAGGGTTTAGGGGTTTAGAATTAGGGTTTAGGGGGTTAATTTTAGTATTAGGGTTTAGGGGGTTAGTATTAGGGGTCGGGGGTTAGTATTAGGGTTAAGGGGGTTAGTATTAGGGTTCGGGTGTTAATTTTAGTATTGGGGTTAATTTTAATATTGGGGTTAATTTTAGTTTTGGGGTTATTTTTAGTATTGGGGTTATTTTTAGTATTGGGGTTTGGGAATCATTTATTAGGGGGGGTTATTTTCGTATTACTTTTACATTTGTAAGAGCTGACAGTTCAGCGCTGAACTGTCAGCTCTTACATAGCCGCGGCCACGATGAAACGGCCGCGTTATTCTTCATTTCTGACAGTTCAGCGTTCTAACTGCCGCGCTGAACTGTCAGCGATGAAGATGCGGCGAACAAGTGTCCTGGATGATTATGGAGTGTATGGATGATTATGGAGTGCATGGATATGGATGATTATGGAGTGTATGGTTATGGATGATTATGGAGTGCATGGATATGGATGATTATGGAGTGTATGGTTATGGATGATTATGGAGTGTATGGTTATGGATGATTATGGAGTGTATGGTTATGGATGATTATGGAGTGGATGGTTATGGATGATTATGGAGTGTATGGTTATGGATGATTATGCAGTGGATGGTTATAGAGACCATCAACAGGTAATGAAAGGTTGCTAAGCTAAGTTACTATTGCCAAATCTTCTCTCATAATTGTAGCATGTGCATGTCGCTTCCGGGCGTGAGCTCATTTTAGGGTAACGATCAGACAAACCCCAAAACAATCTGTAGCGTACATTTCGGTTGGTTATCAAAGGGTTAAACATGAATAGAAATACTTTAATAAAAAAAAAAACGAAAACAAATAAAGTACCTTTTTAAGCCCTTTTTGCTCTGTATAGCTCTATCAGGAGGCGAATTGGTATTTTTAGAATCTTGGGACTGGTCTTCCTTCATCCAACCCAGGAAAGGATTCTAAACGACATGTCCGCCCCCTGATAGAGCTATACAGAGCAAAGATTCTAAACAACATGTCTGCCCCTGATAGAGCTATACAGAGCAAAGATTCTAAACAACATGTCTGCCCCTGATAGGGGCATGGGACACTTCATCGCGGCTGCTTCCGCGCAGCCGCTTCACCGCCGACTCTGCACCGCAAGACAGCTCGTCGCTGGAGATTTCATTGCGGGACATTTTATCGCTAAAGGTAAGTATTTTAGCTATTTTAGTTTATTTTAGTAAGGGTGGTTAGAATTAGGGTTTAGGGGGTTAGAATTAGGGTTTAGGGGGTTAATTTTAGTATTAGGGTTCGGGGGTTAGTATTAGGGGTCGGGGGTTAGTATTAGGGTTTAGGGGGTTAGAATTAGGGTTTAGGGGGTTAATTTTAGTATTAGGGTTCGGGGTTAATTTTAGTATTAGGGTTTAGGGGGTTAATTTTAGTATTAGGGGTCGGGGGTTAGTATTAGGGTTAAGGGGGTTAGTATTAGGGGTCGGGGGTTAGTATTAGGGTTTAGGTGGTTAGAATTAGGGTTTAGGGGGTTAGTATTAGGGTTAGTATTAGGGTTTAGGGGGTTAATTTTTAGGGGGTGTTAGTATTAGGGTTAGTATTAGGGTTTAGAGGGTTAATTTTAGTATTGGGGTTAATTTTAGTATTAGGGTTTGGGAATCATTTATTAGGGGAGGGGGTTATTTTCGTTTTACTTTTACATTTGTAAGAGCTGACAGTTCAGCGCTGAACTGTCAGCTCTTACATAGCCGCGGCCGCGATGAAACGGCCGCGTTATTCTTCATTGCTGACAGTTCAGCGTTCTAACTGCCGCGCTGAACTGTCAGCGATGAAGATGCGGCATGGAGTGTCCTAGACCCCCTGATAGAGCTATACAGAGCAAAAGAGGGCATAGTAAGAGGTACTTTTATTTATTCACATATTTCTTAAACTTTTATTTAATGTAATTTTTCCATTAGACCAAAGTTTGTTTGGTTTTGGTTTACAGTTGTTCTGTAACTTCCTCAGCCCACAAACTTTTCAATCAGTCCAGCTCTCTCCACCGAATCTACCAAACCCCCTTCTAAGCGCCTTCAAAACAACACCGGTCCAGCACGGCTTCGCTTCACTGCTCCCACTGTCCACATAAACATTATGAAGAGGTTACCGGCATTTCCATACTGATAGACTTTGCATTGTAATGGCTTCTCTATTAAAATACTCACTGTTTATTTTTCTTGCAAAACAAGAGCAAATTTGCAATGAAAATGTCATCTCGGCAGATTGGCAATTTAGAAAGCTGATGGACATCCTGGTTTATTGGCGTTACTTTCACTTGTTTAATTAACCACATTCTCTGACCAGGACTTGTATTTTATTTATTTTTTTAGTAGACTTGCTACTCTCTGTTAAATTACATCTAATGACCATATTTGCATGTTATCGGAGCCCTCCTCTATATCATTTCACATTCTTGCATTTAAGCCCGCATCACTCAAACCAGCTTTGGTGGATTAGTGAGGAGGTGAATTCAAAAATCTCATTTCGTATCTGACATTAATATCTTTCAGGGGAAATGAGCATTGGCATTTTATGTCTGGACCCCAACTCCAGCCCAGCGTCCTACAAGCAGAAGGGCATCCGACAGCCCCCAACCAACAAGATAGGGGACAATAAATCATGCATGATGCAGAATTTCTACCTTTCCCCGTAAATTAATGTGGGCAATTAATTACCGATGTTACAATACGAGACAGAGCAAGTGGTGGGGAAAGAGTAATATAAAAAAAAAAAAAATATCTATATATTTATATCTGCTTTCTGGTTTTATTTTTTTTTATTTTTTATTTTTTTTCTATTTAAACAAATAGTCTTCAATCCTGAGAATGCAGAGCAGAGACATGCTCTGAATAACAAGCATCATAAAATCTAATCAGATTTATAAGAGCAATTGATTGTTGTGGAAGAGAGAGAGAGGGAGAGAGAGAGAGAGAGGGGGGGGGGGAATAAGCTGAAATTTAAGTGTTAATTTTTATGCTAATCCACAGTGGCTTTCGTACGAAGCAATTTTGCTCCGTGGCATAAATAAAAAATTGTCCCTTGCAGAGAAATGTCAGCTTGGTCGACCTGAAACCAGTAATTCATTAGGTATGTTTATATTAGTATGTGTCACTGTTGCTAGTAGGCTGATACACACAATGGTGTTTCATTTCTCTCCTCCAAGACTACAAATGTTTGCAGCTCAGTGGCTGGAACGCTGGGCATGTCATACATTGTCATATAACAGGGTGGGCTAGACTCCTTAGACAAAAGGCTATTTAATACAATTTAATGTCATTCCCTGAAGAAGTGGGGTAAAGGGGGGGGGGGGGGGGGAGGAAAAAATAATAATATAAAAGACAGGGATAAAATGGCATCTGTGCATTTCCCAAGCGCGGTCATGCAAAACGCAGAGGTATGACACGCCAGCCAAATAATAATAATAAAAATAATAACAATAAAAAAAGTGAGAGTATAGAATCTGGGACCGGTTCCTATAACCCTCTCCCCTATTAAGTGATCGATTTATTCTGCCACTTGATGATGTCATCCATAAAGAGATAATGCAGATGACAGCAGATTGGGGTGGGGTGTTTCAGTGACCTTGTGAGTGTGTCTTTGGAACTCTGTCAAAATCACTTGCAGTGTACGATTTCACAGAACATAGTTTTTGGACAGTATCTAGTTTCTGGGTAGTGAATTAATAGCGTTAAAGGGTTCTGTTGCAATTCACATATAGGTCAATCACATTCAGCAACATCTGCTCTGTAACTGGCATTTGCATATAGCATTCATATGTTAATTACGGATTTTTTTTTTTTTTCTTCCTCTCCTCCTCAAGTAATATATTAAAAAATACACCCCAGATTTGCATATCGGTTTGGATCACTATATTAGAAACAATTTATCATCTTCTGCTGCTGGCTACAATTTAACCCCCAAAGCCTCCCCCCCCCCCCCCCCCCCCCCCCTGGCTACGCACACCCAGAAACCCACCCTCCCCAATCTAGAACAATGTGCTGAGTGATGTGTGTTATATTTGAGAAGGTTTGTGATTTATACAAGGAAACCCTTAGTGGAACATCTCCTCTGCTAAAGCAGCTTAAAGCCTTATAAATCAATAATGGCACAGATGGACTCATGATAATCTATTTAAAATGCCTGATAGCAAATATTGTCGTACAGATGATTAGAGCGGTAACTGTTTTTTGCAGCAAGCGGTTTTCTCTCTTTTGTAAATGGTAAGTTTAAAAAAAAAAAAAAGAGAGAGAAGAAATAAAGAGAGAAAGAAAAAGACATGTGTTTTTTTTAAATTTTTTTTAATTCTGCCAGTTGGGACAAGAGAGGGGAGTGAGGGGGGTAAAGTGAGACAACAAAGACAGAAGCACAAAAAAAAAAAACAGTCTGTATCATAATATCAGATTCTGCTCCTTAAACAAGACAAGCTTCCTTAATGGAATTGTGTCTTCAGGTGTAAATAGTATTAAAGTCGGCTTCTTCGGCTCTTCCCAGCCCCGATCTCACACAAATAGTGTAGAAATAAAGTGGCAGGTTCCTGGAATTCTGATAAATACAGGCTTTTAATGATATGATTAAAATGAAGGATCTTAGAGCATTGGAGTATTTAACTTTTCCCCTCTTCCCTGTGACTCCTGGCCTTGTGTTGCTGGATAGATATCCATTGGCTTTTATTTCATTGTAACCTTTTTCCGCTGAATTTCCTTGACCCCTGTGCTGTCGCTGCCAGTCGGAATATTTTGTATCGTGTCACTGTTTTAATTAATCTCTTATTATTATTATTTTTTTAGGGCCATAGGAAAGTTGGTTTTGCTTGAGAATCAGATCCGGTGCCAAGATAGGGAGAGAAGCCCCTCTTTACCAGACTGACAGCCCTTCAAGCAAGCATGCCGCTGAGCTGTTAAAGGTAAGGAGTGGGAAGTGTGCTCTGTTTGTCATCCTGTCAGGGGTGGGCAAAGCAAGAAGTTACTATAAGCCTGGTCTCCCCTCATCTTCAGCTCCCTCGGCTGTGACAATGAAGAGGTTAAAACTAATTTCATGTTTTGGCCGAAAACCCCATAATGTAATTTATTTAAGTATTCAGACTCTGGGATAATGAGGATTCTTTCATGGTCACTGGTAATTGATGCCAATCAGATTTGAACAAAAGAATAATGTAATCTAACCTTCCAGATGAAGATGTATTCTCTAAATCAGTAAGGGTATATTAACAGGGTTATATTATCAGACTTTCCTCCAAAATATGTATTTCCAAGGGCAAAAGGCACAAATGGGCTATAAGCAAACCTTAAATACGAAAACACATCCTTAGCTGGAAAGATGGATAAAGAAACACACATGGGGTTTGGGGTAAAGGATCCAAGTGTTTGGGGTCCATCTGTCGACGCCAATACTGATCCACATTGTCTTTTAAAACATTATTATTCTGCACTGATTTGAGAGGCAACAGATTTTTCGCCAAATCATTTATTATTTATAATTATAACTTAAGTAGCACAAATTAGGGGTTATGTATAAAAACGCAGAAATCACGGCTAAAAAAAAATGTGTTGCACCAGTGGATAACGCCATCTCTTTACCAATGTTGGGACTTAGCGCTCTATGCCCTGGGTAACAGCGCAACATCATGTATAACAAAGCAGGCGCTGGAAAAGGGCGGCCAATCTCTGAAATATATATATGTACAATAAAAAAAAACAAATATACACCAAGAAACTTTCCATAAACTTTTGTTAAGATATATATATATATATACTTTTTTCTGCTATGTGTTAACTTCTTAACGTTGAGTTGTGCTTTTATAGATTTTTTATTGAGATGCAGCAAAAGGTTGAGTTTGTGTTCCTGGCTCCCAATCACAGAATAATCGGGAGCCAGGTACCCAGAGGCACCCTGATTGGCTAACAGGTTAATATTTCTATGGAACATGTATTTACACACTACAGATGTTATTATTACTAGTAGACACTCCTGCTAGACTAATTAATAAGTAACAATATCCAGAGTTAGCCAAGTAAACTGATTAGGTTTCCAAGACTCGCACCCATACTTCCTACACTGGGGAAAGGTGTGTGAGACAGGCTCAGGCGAGAAGGGGCAGACATTATTAATTTGCCCCGTAGTATAATTTCCGGGCTAGAGCTGTCTCTCGTAACTCTGGCCCCCTTCAGACTCCACCCATCCTCGATGCAGGGGCCGCGACAAACGAGATTGCCAAGCGGTTTTCTAGTTCGCAGTCCGGTGCTGAATTTGGTTTCTTTGTAGAATATACTGTAGACCAACCAGAAATACTGCCTTCTAGTCCAGGGCTGGCATCGGGTGATATTCTAGCTCTGAGTAGGTGCTGACAACTCTTCACCACAAGTTGACATCAGAGCCAAGTGTGGTACGGCTTCCCCTGTTGAGATCAATGCTATTAATCCAGTGCATCGGATATGCCAGCTGAGGACCCAGAGATGCTCACCCTATTACATGTCTGTCAGCTGTGCCAGCTCAGTCCACTGCGGAACGTGTCTCATTATCATAGCCAAGGGTTAAAGAGCTATACGTTATTATGAGATATATTAAGAGTTATTTGTTAACACGGAAACCAGTGGAATGTTCCTGCTGATTGATCCACTTTTAGCACTCGGTCCCAGAATTGTATTTTATAAATAACACAGCCCTCATTGTCTCTAGATTGTGGGCTACCCATGAGGAGACTCTTGCACCTTGTCTATCACCCAGTTACGTTAGCAGAGCACATCTCCCAAAATTGTGGTACAGCAAATAGGAATGTGGAGGGCTGAAATCCCAATGGTGCTTTAAAATCAGTACGTAGGTTACAGAACTAGTGGCATAGCTTGTGAGAACTCATGCAAGCTGGTGAATCTGTGGTGTAAGCAAGTCAACCTCTGGTGTAAGCAAGTCAACCTCTGGTGTAAGCAAGTCAACCTCTGATGTAAGGTAGTGAATCTATGGTGTAAGGTAGTGAATCTGTGGTGTAAGGTAGTGAATCTGTGGTGTAAACCAGGCACCTGTGGTGGTAGATTGTGAACCTGGTGGATAGGCAGGTGAACCTGTAGTAGGAGCTAGGTGAATCTGTGGTGTGAATTAGTGATCCTGTGGTGTTTCTAACAGAATTATGGATAATTCTTGATAAATATTTGCAGACTTTAGGAGACCAATTAAGGAGCCAGCCTGGTTATTTTTAGGAGCCAGGGAAGAGGCCCTTCCACGGAGTTCAGTGTAAAACAATCAAATCAGTCAGGATCCAGCAGTGAGGGATTTTAGGAGCCAGAGCTCCTGGGATGCGTTAGATCTTATTCTACAAATGACTTTCTCACCTGAGGGTCTGTGGACAGCTCCCGTGGACTATTAAATCCACGTATCAGAGGAGGAAATCAAACCCAGATTTTTACAGTAACAGACAAATGTTATTTTAATCAGCGCAGAGCAAATTCCCCAAATTGCTAACACAACAGACTGAAAAGGTGTGAAGTTCCCTCGTTTATCTGTAACAATGTGCTCACGTCAAGCCGATCACTCACAGACGATTCAAATCTCTCGCATGTGAACCAACGGACAAATAACAATGTGTGTGCCTCAAACTGTGTTACACACAACATTACAATCTCTCACACCACGGCACGCATGCAACACATCAGAGCGGAGCTGGACATTGTAAAAAGCTCCAATGCAGCACAATGCGTCATAAAGTGTGTTGAAAATGCAGTAAATTTGTAACTGAAATACAGTATTCGTATCTAAATAGAATTCTCAATTTCATAAATAGCTCTGAATTGGCCATAAAGACCCTTAAATTGATCATAGCCACCTCTTCAGCCACTCCCACCCTTAATTGCATTCCATTGGTTGCCATGGTGACTGCTCTGCTAAGAGCGCAATCAGCAGGAACATTCCATTGGTTTCCATGGTGACTGCTCTGCTTTTAGCGGAATCAGCAGGAACATTCCATTGGTTGCCATGGTGACTGCTCTGATTGTAGCGCAATCAGCAGGAACATTCCCTTGGTTGCCATGGTGACTGCTCTGCTTTTAGCGGAATCAGCAGGAACATTCCATTGGTTGCCACGGTGACTGCTCTGCTTGTAGCGCAATCAGCAGGAACATTCCCTTGGTTGCCATGGTGACTGCTCTGCTTTTAGCATAATCAGCAGGGACATTCCATTGGTTGCCATGGTGACTATTGTCCCAGCAGTGCTCTTTGTTCATTATTCCCAATTCTTTCTTTTTTTAATTGAGGGACTGTGTGGGTTTAGCGGCTGCTGGCTCTTATTCACCCCTGAAATACTGTCCTGACAGCGACATTTGAAATTGCTTTATAAGGGTGAAAGTTAAACAAATATCTCCCTGGTAATAAAATGTAAGTTATTAATCAGTGTAATTAATGAAGCCAGTGTGGCTGTGTGGTCGCAGTGCAGGTTACTCGGGAAGGTTAATGGTGATAGTAAGGGCAGCTCTTGTACAGTCACACCCCATCATGCCAGTGTGTGGGTATGAGTGCCCAGTAAGCATGGTGATAGTAAGGGCAGCTCTTGTACAGTCACACCCCATCATGCCAGTGTGTGGGTATGAGTGCCCAGTAAGCATGGTGATAGTAAGGGCAGCTCTTGCACAGTCACACCCCATCATGCCAGTGTGTGGGTATGAGTGCCCAGTAAGCATGGTGATAGTAAGGGCAGCTCTTGTACAGTCACACCCCATCATGCCAGTGTGTGGGTATGAGTGCCCAGTAAGCATGGTGATAGTAAGGGCAGCTCTTGTACAGTCACACCCCATCATCCCAGTGTGTGGGTATGAGTGCCCAGTAAGCATGGTGATAGTAAGGGCAGCTCTTGCACAGTCACACCCCATCATGCCAGTGTGTGGGTATGACTGCCCAGTAAGCATGGTGATAGTAAGGGCAGCTCTTGCACAGTCACACCCCATCATCCCAGTGTGTGGGTATGAGTGCCCAGTAAGCATGGTGATAGTAAGGGCAGCTCTTGCACAGTCACACCCCATCATCCCAGTGTGTGGGTATGAGTGCCCAGTAAGCATGGTGATAGTAAGGGCAGCTCTTGCACAGTCACACCCCATCATGCCAGTGTGTGGGTATGAGTACCCAGTAAGCATGGTGATAGTAAGGGCAGCCCTTGCACAGTCACACCCCATCATCCCAGTGTGTGGGTATGAGTGCCCAGTAAGCATGGTATTTACCAGTGGGATCTTTTATATTCAGTCCTATCTGTATCGATAGCAACTGGGATCCAAACCACCTGCAGCCTACAGAGAATCCGAGGGCTTTCAGAGGGAATTGCCAAGGGATTTTCAAACTTAAGGCCAAAGTAGCCGAGTTGGAAAAATTATCCAGTTCAGCTTAACTATTTGAAATTCCCTTCTCAATTCCTTGAGATTTCCCCCTTTGGGGAATTAAAGCCCAAAGGCCAAAACAGACCTAAATTTGGAATTCCCTCTTTCATGAATAAAGCTTTATTAAGTGCAGGCAACTGAAAAGGGAAATGCAAACTGAAGGCCAAAGTAGACGAGTTGGAAAAAATACTCCTTTCCAGCTACACTTCACACTCTGCTATTTTGGCCTTACTTTTGCAATTCCCTTGTCAGCTCAGTTCCCTATTTCATGACTGAAGCCCCATTTACTGAGAATCTGTCACATGACATTCGGGTCTGTGGTGGTTTGCCTGCTGGCTCCCTACAGGGCACCACTGTCCTCTAGCTAGCACCCCAGACAGCTCCAGGTGCTCGAGAAGCGAGCCGTACCATGTGAAGAGATTTTCGGGGGTATTTTCTTTACTATGATAAAGGAAGTTACTCTTAAAATATATGATATTAAGCAATAGGTTATTTTGTGGGATAAACTATATTTATTATAATCCTGGGATAATTCATCTCTTTTTTAAAAAAAAAAAAAAAATTAAATATCTACACCCCGGAAATTTACATGTTATAAATAATCCTATTTAATTTTATATTTAGTGCAATCTGACTGTTACTCTTTTATACACTTTTGTTTTATATATGTATTTTATATACATATTTTATATGTTATATACATATATATATAGTTATTCTTTTGTTTTATATATATGTATTATATATATTTTATATTTATATCAATAGTTACTCTTTTTTTGTATATATCTGTATTATATATATATATATATATATATATTATTACTCTTTTGTTGTATGTATAATATATATATTTTAAATGTATATATATAGTTACTCTTTTGTTGTATATATCTGTATTATATATATATATATATATATATATATATTTACTCATTTATTGTATGTATCTGTATTATATATATATATATATATATATATATATATATATATATATATATTGTAACCTTTTTGTTGTATGTATGTATGTATGTATATATATGTATAATATATATATTTTATATGTATATATATAGTTACTCTTTTGTTGTATATATCTGTATTATATATATATATATATTTACTCATTTGTTGTATGTATCTGTTTTTATATATATATATATATATATATTGTTACCTTTTTGCTGTATGTATATATATATATATATATATATATATATATATATATATATGTATAATATATATATTTTATATGTATATATATATAGTTACTCTTTTGTTGTATATATCTGTATTTTATATATATATATATATATATATATATATATTTACTCATTTGTTGTATGTATCTGTAATATATATATATATATATGTATTCTTTTGTTATATATATAACTTAATCATATGTCCAATCAATTTCTATCTTAAAATCTTGATAGGACACATATACCCTAATCTCCTGATATACAATTAAATACAGCTTCCCCAGAAACAGCATTGAGATGAGTGTGCAGCCAATCTACCAATTAGTAAATCTCACTGTTAGTATAATGTACAGTATATTGTTTCTCCACAGGCAGAAAGCGTATGAAATGTTCCTGCCTCACTCCCTATTCCCAGCGCCGCAGCAGAAGCTGTAGCCTTGTTAATAAATAGCCACAAGAAATTAACATTATAACGTCATTTAATCAAGATATTTCACAGTGACAGATGACTGTGAGTTATACTCCAAAATCCTTATTACTTATTAACTCTACTTATTTTTAGCCCTCCGCTCGTGTGTTAAAGGGAGCTGAAATTCATTTTATTGGGGCCTTCTCAATTGAGAACTTCATAAGTTTTATATATATATATATACACACGCATTTGCTTATTATTCCGGTCCAAGGGACGGGAAACACCACAGTCCTGCACAGCCAGTTACACATGAGTTATATGTGATGTAAATGGTTACATAAATACATTCCTGGGTACATTATTGGTCCAATGGCCATGAGATCTGCCTTCATTTCTAAATGAGTTGTGCCAGACAGGAAGTGGGTGGAGCTAAGCTTTAGTGTCAGACCCCGCCCAGAGGTCCAGCACGCCTGTTCTTAGACCTAGAAGTAGCAGGTGAAACGCGACGGCTGACCGGTTCCCCTTATATACAACACAATCTGTCATGCTGATTGAATATAATTATAGTTAGTATATACATAGCAATGCATAAAATGTGTATTTATTTGCCCGTCAAATGATGCTCTTTAGTTCAATGTTGAGGATGAGATTTGTTACATTGAGTATGGGGAATCCTAAAATACAAGGCTCCTTACACAGCTCAACATGGCAGCTGTTTAACCCCATAGGAAGAAACTGAAAGCAGATACGTGCGGAGGTGACAGCGCACTGCCTTTTTATTTTCACAGATTTGTGTCTCGTATTTGCCACTTTACTGTAATTACTGTATATTTCGTACTTAGCACTTGTGTAGCACTCATTCTGGGTTTGCATACGTATACCGCAGCCCCAGGCTTACAACACGACTGCTGTCTACATATTCATGATGGAACGACAAGACTCAACACCCAAGCAAACCGTTCGTTAGGTGTCTCAAAGCAGACAAACCAAATTTACTTTTTATAGAAGAAGGATTTAATGGGCTTTATTCATTGCAGGGAACTGACAAGGGAATTGAAAAAATAAGCCCCAAAGCAGTACTTTAAGGGTGATGTTATAGGATAGCAGGGCTTGAAAATTCCCAGGAACCAGAGAGCCATGGCTCCCAAAAGTGTCTTACGCACACTAGGATGGGAGACATATTTTCGATATTGAATCTAAATAATAATCAAAATAACAGATATTACACATTCATGCAGGATTGTTCTCCAAACACTAGAAGAAAACAACATGGCCGACATGTTTAGAATCTTGGGGCTACATGAAGGAAGATCTAAGCCAACATTCTGATCGACCTGTTTGGTGCAACGAGGGCTCAATACGGTACTTTATTTGTACTCTTTTTTTTTATTAAAATGTCTACACTTGGTGCAATCCTTTAATTAAACAGAACTTCATTTTCCTGACAGATCGGTTAAGACTTTACTAGAGCGAGGGTTCCTCTGCAACCCGATGCTGCTGTTTGGCTTTTCCCTGTGCAAGTTCTTCATATTAAAAGAGAAGTGAAAGAAAATGTGTTTTTTTTTATCCCAGATCCCAAGCCCTGCTGTTATCAAAGTAAACTCTGGGCTTATTAGCGACAAAGCACTGTTATCCTTTGTCTTGCCCTATTTGTGAGTGCTTCCTGAATAAAACTGCGATTTCCTGTTCTTTTATATGCATGACCACATCTGGGCAGCCAGCTCACAGGCCCGCTGCTTAATAACAATCACCTTCTCTCTCAGTCTCTCCTGATTGTTTGTAATTCACTCTGACAGATAGTGCCTGACAACTTGCCTGCATCTCCCTCCCTCCGTGACCTGACGTTACTCACAGCACTTATATAGTCTGTCATTTTTAATATTTGATTTCATTTTAAGTTATGTGTTTTTTACCAAGAAGATGAAATAGAACAAAAAAAAAAAAAAAAGAAAGAAAGAAAAAAAAAAAAAACCGGAGCTAGTAATAAATATAACCCTTTCACGCCATGCCGTATCTCCTCCCCGTCACAAAGCTTGCAAGGTGTGCAAGGAAAAAAAAGGATATTTATTTGTAGGAAAAGAACAGTATTGTTAGAAAGATAATTTTTTTTCCCCTGATTGTTTTTAGGGCTGAGAGAGAAGGATTTCTGAGAAGCATTTTATATTGGAGATGATCCTTGTGAATTTTCAGGTATATCCTCTTGTGGATGGTCTTGTGACTATCTGTCCATTCGTAATATAATAATCGGTTACAGTCCTAACTATCAAATTATAGGATTTATACGCTCTGAAATAGCTGTACTAATAAATGCATATTAAAGCTGACACGTTAAAAATCAATATGATTTTTCTATTCCAGTTTTACACATGGGCAGAACACCTTCCACTGTGAAATCTTAAAAGACAACTGTCGACAAAATTCAAACTTATGTTTAATTGAAAGATGGCATCAAGTGTAGACGCTTTAAATAGAAATACATTACCTTACTGAAGTTTTTTTGCTTGTATAGTTCTATCAGGGGGCAGACATGTTGTTTAGAATCTTTTCTTTGTATAGCTCCATCAGGGGGCGGACATGTTGTTTAGAATCTTTGCTCTGTATAGCTCTATCAGGGGGCGGACATGTTGTTTAGAATCTTTGCTCTGTATAGCTCTATCAGGGGGCAGGCATGTTGTTTAGAATCTTTGTTCTGTATAGCTCTATCAGGGGCGGACATGTTGTTTAGAATCTTTGCTCTGTATAGCTCTATCAGGGGGCAGACATGTTGTTTAGAACCTTTGCTCTGTATAGCTCTATCAGGGGGCAGACATGTTGTTTAGAATCTTTGCTCTGTATAGCTCTATCAGGAATTGGACATGTTGGTTAGAATCTTGGGCCGGATGAATGAATCTGACCCATCTGACCCAAGATTCTAAACAGCATGTCCACCGCCCAACTAGGGTTGCCACCTGGCCGGTAAAAAATTAGCATCAGGCCAATGTTAATTCTATGGAGACAGTACCAAGGCCGGTATTTTTTTGAGAAAAAGGTGGCTTGATGCAATCTTTAAGGTATAGTTCAATTCTTTTGATATAACAGCGCTCACTATATACAAAATAGCACAGACTAAGCTCTAGGAGACTTACTTTCTCCAGTGCAGGTTTTTTTTGGGGGCCGTGGTCTGTGCACAGAATTCTGAGTACAGAATGATAGGGGTCTGTCACAGACAGGTCTGTCAGACTAATTTTGACAAACCAATAAGAATGCATGTCCGTTCGGGACAGGCTCCTCCCCCTTGAACCGATTCCAGGAAGTAAATCTCCTATTGCTTGCTCATCTGCAAGATGAAATATGATGAGAAGGTAATTAAAAAAGTCATTAAATCAGCAGAACAGGGCCAACTTATTAAAAGTTTTATAATGTTGGCATTACTCCCTCTTTTAGCCAATCAACCAAAAATATTTAACCTTTTTTGGCTAAAAAAATGGAATTTGCTGGCACTTTATAAATACACGAATAATTAAATGCAATGATCAATTCAAAGGCAAGTTGCAAAATTTTTGGGGTAATCTGACCCCCCAGCTCCAGAGCAGTGAAATTTCACTTTCACGTTTTAGTTTTCCCATTTTAAAGTAACCCTCTAACCCCCAGAGTGGGAGTTTTGCAATAGATTGCTCTCTTTTGTTGTCAGATAAGTCCAATAATTAAATATTGCTGTGCCATTCGCGCCCCTGTGCGGCAGCAAGGATTACATACTCAATAACTAACCAATGGCCTGTTATATCGGGACGTCTAATAATTCAGCACTGCGCTGGATGCTGTGACGCGTCTCTCTCCAAAATGGCTGCGCCTGACTGTATTAAACTGCTTAATTTAAAAAAAAAAAACAAAAAAAAACTTTAGCAAACATATTTCGATACACGCCAACAATTCCACCTGTCAAGAGCCACAGATTTTAGCTGTTTTTTTTTTTTAACTCAACGTGACAATTATTTTTACAGATGATGCCAATCCGTAACTCTGCGGCTAGTTATCTAAAACTTTACTTTTATTTCATGTTTTCCCCCCTCCCTGTCACTAAATAATTCAGTATCGCTCCAAGTCCTCAGCCAGTACAGACTTTCAGCCGAGCGATAATCACATGGCAGATTGAGCTCTGAATACCAGTTTTTGGCAGTGCCCATCTGGTAAATATAGGAGAGATTATAACACTACACACTCGCGTTGTCAGAAAGATGCCGGTTACTAGCCGCATAAATACAGCTTCCAAAAAAAAAACAAGAAACGACTACAAACCTACTGGCAAACAGAGTTTTTTTTGTGCATTTTTGCTTTTTTTTTCTAGTATAAATGTGGACATCAGACAGATTACCAGTGATATCTTGTCTGTTCGGGAAGGGAGGGTTTTTTTTTCTTTTCAGGCTAATGAGGGGAAATTATCTTGATTTTTAAGTTAAGAGATAAAGCTGTCATAAAATGATACGCATTAATAGAAAGTTTATTATTATGGGTAATAATGCTAGCTGGGTTCTTTAACACAGCTGCGAATGGATCATTTAGCTAGCTCCTGGATCCAATTAAAAAAAATCTATGTTGCATCCCTGGCTAGGTAATGGTCAGAGCTCGCAAAACGGTTTGCAAAAGTTTTGTCTGGTACCTGTGGCATGCTCCCAGCTATGAGCATGATCTGGATTTGGCCAATATTACATATGTGCAGATAACACATATGTCATTACTTGTCAGCGTTGCATGACCACGGGAGATTGAGCTCCAGCTGCCCCGGTATAATAAAAACGGGACTTCCCCGGCAAATTCAGGACTGTTAAACCATGCAGTGCAAGGAATGTCACTGCCGCCATCAGCATGTTATGTGAGGCTGAGCATCCACAGTTTACTCAGTAAGAGCTCTATAGGCTTACGGGACTCACACACTGCCTAACCATGGAGAGATTCCTCTGGAGGGGGGGCAGTAGCTGACACAGGGGCCATGATTTGATCTTCTGCTTAGGACACCCACAAACATAAAAATACCCCCTGCGTTTACTGGAGTCTGTGGTAGACCCACTAAAAGTGACCACTTTATGCATTAGCACTTTTTTTTTTTTAACACTTTCTGTTTGGTTTTCTTTATCTGATTTAGCTACAGAGCTTGACAAATATTTTTACATTTTAGGAGCCAAACAGGCCAATTCAGGAGCCAGCCTGGTTATTATTATTTTTTTTAGGAACCAGAGAAATGGTACCTCCTTCTGTGTAAAACAATCTGAAAAGGTTAGGAGCCAGCAGTAGGGATTTTAGGAGCCGTGGCTCCCTGGCTCCTGGTATTTGTCAAGCCCTGACCTACCCGGTGCATTTTGTGATGCAGTAAATACTGATTGCGCCTGGCATCTCTAGTCTATTTGTCACCTTCTCCTGAAATGAATTGCTAATCATTTGTGAAATAATGAGTGAATGGCAGAAGATATAGGTGATGCCTGCCAAATAAAAATGGGGGGAATAATAGATTGTTTATTCCGTTTAATTCATGGTTTAAAATGCAGAGGATGGAAGTGGCAGTGTTAAAAGGGTTTGGTTTTTATGCAAGGTTAGAATGTGTCTATATATTACACACACATAAACAGCTGTATGGAAATATTATTTATTTGCAATCCCCCATCCCTAGCTCAGTAATGTATTGCATGCTGCATAGAGGGCACGGCTGGGGCAGGGTTCTAATGGTGGAGCAATCACCATGGAAACCAATGGAATGATGTGTGTGCAGCCAATGGGAGAGCAGCACAGCAATCATCACAGCTCCATCAGGGCATGCCCCTAATATACCCCCAGCCCCAATATATGTCAAACTTCTGTCTCACTCACTGCTCTGAGGTAAATCTCAAAACATCCTGTGTATATATAGTGCCTGTGAGGTAAATATGCCACTTATATAGTGTATGTGAGGTAAATATACCAGTAATATAGTGTATGTGAGGTAAATATACCAGTAATATAGTGCCTGTGAGGTAAATATGCCACTTATATAGTGTATGTGAGGTAAATATACCAGTAATATAGTGCCTGTGAGGTAAATATACCACTTATATAGTGTATGTGAGGTAAATATACCAGTAATATAGTGCCTGTGAGGTAAATATGCCACTTATATAGTATATGTGAGGTAAATATACCAGTAATATAGTGCCTGTGAGGTAAATATACCAGTTATATAGTGCCTGTGTGGTAAATATACCAGTAATATAGTGTATGTGAGGTAAATATACCAGTAATATAGTGCCTGTGAGGTAAATATACCAGTTATATAGTGCCTGTGTGGTAAATATACCAGTAATATAGTGTATGTGAGGTAAATATACCAGTAATATAGTGCCTGTGAGGTAAATATACCAGTTATATAGTGCCTGTGTGGTAAATATACCAGTTATATAGTGCCTGTGTGGTAAATATACCAGTTATATAGTGCCTGTGAGGTAAATATACCAGTTATATAGTGCCTGTGTGGTAAATATACCAGTTATATAGTGCCTGTGTGGTAAATATACCAGTTATATAGTGCCTGTGGGGTAAATATACAAGTTATATAGTGTATGTGAGGTAAATATACTAGTTATATAGTGCCTGTGTGGTAAATATACAAGTTATGTACTGCCTGTGTGGTAAATATACCAGTTATATAGTGCCTGTGTGGTAAATATACCAGTTATATAGTGCCTGTGTGGTAAATATACCAGTTATATAGTGCCTGTGGGGTAAATATACAAGTTATATAGTGTATGTGAGGTAAATATACTAGTTATATAGTGCCTGTGTGGTAAATATACTAGTTATAGTGTATGTGAGGTAAATATACCAGTTATATAGTGCCTGTGTGGTAAATATACCAGTTATATAGTGTATGTGAGGTAAATATACAAGTTATATAGTGCCTGTGTGGTAAATATACAAGTTATATAGTGCCTGTGTGGTAAATATACTAGTTATATATAGTGTATGTGAAGTTAATATACCAGTTATATAGTGCCTGTGAGGTAAATATACTAGTTATAGCTTATGTAAGGTAAATATACTAGTTATATATAGTGTATGTGAGGTAAATATACCAGTAATATAGTGCCTGTGAGGTAAATATACCAGTTATATAGTGCCTGTGTGGTAAATATACCAGTAATATAGTGTATGTAAGGTAAATATACCAGTTACATAATGCCTGTGAGGTAAATATACTAGTTATATAGTGTTTTAAGACCGGGAACTGGGGACTAATAAAAAATTGGGCAGACTAGATGGACCGAATGGTTCTTATCTGCCGACACATTCTATGTTTCTATGTTTCTATGTGTATGTGAAGTTAATATACCAGTTATATAGTGCCTGTGAGGGAAATATACTAGTTATATAGTGTATGTGAGGTAAATATACCAGTTATATAGTGCCTGTGAGGGAAATATACTAGTTATATAGTGCCTGTGAGGTAAATATACTAGTTATATAGTGTATGTGAGGTAAATATACCAGTTATATAGTGTATGTGAGGTAAATATACCAGTTATATAGTGCCTGTGAGGTAAATATACTAGTTATATAGTGCCTGTGAGGTAAATATACCAGTTATATAGTGCCTGTGAGGTAAATATACTAGTTATATAGTGTATGTGAGGTAAATATACCAGTTATATAGTGCCTGTGAGGGAAATATACTAGTTATATAGTGCCTGTGAGGTAAATATACTAGTTATATAGTGTATGTGAGGTAAATATACCAGTTATATAGTGTATGTGAGGTAAATATACCAGTTATATAGTGCCTGTGAGGTAAATATACTAGTTATATAGTGCCTGTGAGGTAAATATACTAGTTATATAGTGCCTGTGAGGTAAATATACCAGTTATATATAGTGTATGTGAAGTTAAAATACCAGTTATATAGTGCCTGTGAGGTAAATATACCACTTATATAGTGCCTGTGAGGTAAATATACCAGTAAAATAGTGCCTGTGAGGTAAATATACTAGTTATATAGTGTATGTGAGGTAAATATACTAGTTATATAGTGTATGTGAGGTAAATATACCAATTATTTAGTATATGTGAGGTAAATATACTAGTTATATAGTGTATGTGAGGTAAATATACCAGTTATATAGTGTATGTGAGGTAAATATACCACTTATATAGTGCCTGTGAGTTAAATATACTAGTTATATAGTGCCTGTGAGGTAAATATATCAGTTATATAGTGCCTGTGAGGTAAATATACTAGAGATATAGTGCCTGTGAGGTAAATATACTAGTTATATAGTGCCTGTGAGGTAAAAAATACTAGTTATATAGTGCTTGTGATGTAAATATACTAGTTATATAGTGAATGTGAAGTAACGATACCACTTATATAGTGTATGTAAGTTAAATGTACCAGTTATATATAGTGTATGTGAAGTAAATATACCAGTTATATAGTGTATGTGAGGTAAATATACCAGTTACATAGTGAATGTGAAGTAACTATACCACTTATATAGTGTATTTAAGGTAAATGTACCAGTTATATATAGTGTATGTGAGGTAAATATACCAGTAATATAGTGCCTGTGAGGTAAATATACCACTTATATAGTGTATGTGAGGTAAATATACCATTTATATAGTGTATGTGAGGTAAATATACCAGTTATAAAGTGTATGTGAGGTAAATATACCCATTATATATAGTCTATGTGAGGTAAATATACCTCTTATAAAGTGTATGTGAGGTAAATATACTAGTTATATAGTGTATGTGAAGTTAATATACCATTTATATAGTGTATGTGAGGTAAATATGTCAGTGTATATATACCATGCATTTAATGGACGTGAGGTAAGTATATAGTCCTCCTTGGTATATAATGTGTATATAATGGATGTGAGGTAAATATACACCCCTCGGTATATACCATGTTTATAATGTATGTGTGGTAAATATACAGCCCGCCGGTAAATACCATGTTTATAATGTATGTGTGGTAAATATATAGCCCCCTCTTGGTAAATACCGTATGTATAATATATGTGAAGTAAATATACAGCCCTCCTGAGTATATACCATGTATGTGAAATAAATATACAGCCCTCCTGGGTATATACTACGTATGTGAGGTAAATATACAGCCCCCTGAGTATATACTGTGTATATAATGTATGTGAGATAAATATACAGCCCTCCTGGGTATATACTGTGTATATAATGTATGTGAGGGAAATATACAGACCCCTGGGTATATACTGTGTATGTATGGTAAATATATAGCCCCCTGGGTATATATCGTATATATAATGTATGTGAGGTAAATATATAGCCCCCTGAGTATATACTGTGTATATAATGTATGTGAGATAAATATACAGCCCTCCTGGGTATATACTGTGTATATAATGTATGTGAGGGAAATATACAGACCCCTGGGTATATACTGTGTATGTAAGGTAAATATATAGCCCCCTGGGTATATATCGTATATATAATGTATGTGAGGTAAATATACAGCCCCCTGAGTATATACCATATAAATAATGTATGCAAGATAAATATACAGCCCTCCTGGGTATATACTGTGTATATAATGTATGTGAGGGAAATATACAGACCCCTGGGTATATACTGTGTATATAATGTATATGAGGTATATACATAATAATATGTATAAATGCACTGTCTCCTCCTTATGACATCACTATGTGGTGTGATATGCAGATTACACCTTCTACATTGCAGTTGTTAATTTGCATATGAAGTCTCATGGTGATGACATGTATTTTCCTCTTGATCTATACCTTTGCTTGCAGTTCTAATGGCACATACAGTATTCTCTCCCACAGCTTATTACGCAGGCAGATTTGGTGGGCTCTATTGGGAGCACATTATTTTGGCAGGTCAGGGAGAGACATTTGTTGGGGGGGGAGACACCAAATATGTGAGACCTCCCTGTTACTGTGCACTTGGCTGGACTGTGCTTAGCCCTTCCTCTGCCACCACATTCATACATCTTCCCCATAGACGACACCACGAGCAGTGAAACCATTTCAGAGGTGCAAAATGCATCTGCTTTGCAATATGAAACAGAACCAAATAGTTTACAAGTAGCATATTTACCAGTGAAATTTCATCCAAGCTTTCACAAATCCGGCCAAATGACGAGGATTCCTGCATGCGTACCAAGTCGCAGAAATCTGTCTAACAGATGTCAATATTACCTCTGGTCAGCATTAATATACATAAACAAATGAATTTGTTTTTCATTATAACATTTATATTGCAGCAATCAGTAACGTCGAGTACATTTCATCCAAATACCATGTGAAACAACAAAGGCACCAAAAAAAAAACCCCCATATAAAATAAATCTAGCCTTGGGAATTTGAGGACACGGAGATTGTGCTATTACGGCACTGATTTCTATAATGAGTCACCTACGAAAATCTTTAAATAACGGCTTATTTCAATAGCGCTATTATGTGGCACATGCCTGTCCTTATTGTCTTTTTTTTTTCCCTCCAGCCTAGGCAACGAATAAATAAATAATAAAAAAAATCATCACGTTCGTCACAAGAAGCTGTTACGGTTATTGATCTCTGTGAACACTTCCATTAACTGACCAATCTAAAGCTCGTAAGCGATGTCAGGACAGTTATGCATTTCGCTAGATTCAAGTTGTCGACGATTATGTTGGGATTCGAAACAGCATCTTGACGTGGCTGCTGAATTATTTGTAAATCCAGAATCAGGACAGCTACGCGTTGCTGAGGTTTGAGGCGGACACAAAAAATAAAGGGGGGGGAAGGGGGGGTAATAACAATGTGCCACCTCCGTATTTTTTTAAATATTAACGTTCTATTGGAATAGTATTTTTGGAACAAAACCTGAGGCACCAGAGGATAAGTGACATAAACAGAGGCAGCTGGTCTGCTTGAAATAATGGAACAATGAAGGCCTTACAGCCGCTCTCATCGTTCTAGTATGCTAATTAGCATTCTGTTGTGGCCGCAACATTGAAAACATATAATCTGTATTGGTATACTGTACAGCTGAAAACACACATTTTTTTTTCTTTTCTTTTTGTTATTTTTTTTGTGTGTGTGTGTGTGTGACTTCCCCAGAGTCAGTTGTTTCAGTGACGTGTGTGTGGGCCAAAAGTCAATCCACTATGACTAAAATAGCCGGGAATTGGCTCACAGTTATATGCCTGCTGCATGGCTCTGGAGGTTACGCTTATTTGTTAAGGAGGAAATAATTAGCTGGTGAGTTGTCCGTTTGTAGGACAGATCCAGCCCATGAAGGGCTTTAGGAGTGGTCTGCTCACTGCCGTCTACCTGTGGTGTGTCTTTTTTCAGCATGCCAAGTAGGGTCTGCTGTGGATGTAGTACATGGTAAAGGCAAATGTTTATAGCGGGGGTGTCAAATGGCGGCTCTCCAGCTGTTGGCGAATTATGGGCTTTATTCATGGAAGAGGGAATTGTAAGTAATTGTTAAAGGCATTTCAACCTAAGGTCAAAGAAACAGAATTGGAAAAATTCCAAATGTCAGCTGAAGTGGAGAATATTTCGGCTACTTTGGCCTTAAGTTCCTTAAAGTTCCTTTGTCAATTGCCTGCAATTACCTCAAGAATAGTAATAAATAAGGTCCTATATCTCCCATACTCCCCTGCCACCCTATAAGCTGACAGAGTATTATGGACACCCCTGGTCTATGCTCCGCTGCATTTCTAC
Organism: Pelodytes ibericus; assembly: GCA_036172795.1. Lineage (NCBI taxonomy): Eukaryota > Metazoa > Chordata > Amphibia > Anura > Pelodytidae > Pelodytes > Pelodytes ibericus. Next base: position 205,105,260 of record CM069862.1, on the reverse strand, counting down.
TGGTTCTGAAATCTCCGCTGTCTCCATTAGTCTCGAGCCTATTCCTCTAAACCAGTTTTTAAAATGAGCAATTCTTCCCTTAAACTAAGTGTAAAAGCAAATGTGGGTTATTATTGTGCAAACCCTCGGTGTGCATCACCTGCACACGAGTTACACAACTTGTTAATACTTCGGAGTCTTTTTCACTCGCCACAAATAGAATATCACCTCTCCCATTCAGATACGCCGGTACTCGGTGGTGACTTCCATCATGTAGATCTCGCTTTTCCTATTTTATAAAAACTCATGTTAAATGTGAGTTGTTTTTTAATGTTTCGTTTGTCTTGATGCCTGGGTAAACAGCTTCCGTCATGAACTGAAATACAGGACAGGTCATAGCAAAACTAGCCACATGTTCAGCAATAACGTCCCCAGATTTAGGACATTATTCTAGGATATAAAGGCAGTAGAAGGACTGGTTTCAATGCTTGTTGCCGTTTCCTGAAATCGAGTTGCAAGTGCAACTAAACTGTTATCGTCTTTGGCTGGCTGAGTGTGATGTGTGTGTCCTCCGACCACCTCTGTTACCCAGCCCTGCTAAATACTATCCCGCTGTTAGTGGAAGTCTGATATGGCGCAATTCCATGGTACTTGCAGATGGATCACTTTAACCCTGTGCGCTGAAAGGTTTTGTAAGGTAATATTAACCCTTCCTCTTGTTTTGTGGAGTTGAAAACTTCTGCTTCGTAATTCTCTGCTGTCCCCTACAGCCCTGCAGAGAAAAAGCATGCTGTTATCTTACCGTCAGATTAAACAAACTTCAGCATCTTCACTCGGATCTCCTTCCGGGGTGTATGGACATGGTATAAGAGAAGGGCTTGCCTGTGAATAGACAAAGCGTGTTACGACTCTAGTCTGTATGCGTAGGAATGTGTTTTCTAAAGTGTGCTAAATAATCACAATCCTGTTAGACACTAACAAACTGTCCGGCTTCCAACTTCTAACTGTCTGCAAGACCTATTTACTGCTCCAACATGCTGTGCCATATCTCTTTACACTCAAGGGATTGAGATTAGGTCAAGAATCATTTTCAAGCGTACTTCAACCTATAATTATTTTCCTTTGGAGATCACCTCCCAAGATGTCAAATGGCCACGCAGGCACACTGATTTTATGGGAGTAGCTTGCTTTATGAATTATAGAGCGCTGTTTAATGCAGTTAGTAAAGACCATTATAGCAGGAATGAAGTAACATATTTACACAAACTAATGTATGCGCGTATTTGCTGCAATAGATTGTTGGGAGGTCTTCTCTCCTCTGGTGGCAGGTTTGGGGAATTTGGGCACAAGTAAGGCACACTTGCGGGGAATGTTCATACACTGCACATCTCTGTAAGGCTATGCACTGTTAGATGGGTTGGAGATACCAGCCATGCTATTATCTCCTTATATGTAACACTGACACAAAGCCAATTGTTTACTGTCAGTCATGTTATGTATGTAGCTGCTACATCATCTACACATGTTTTGTTTTTTTAAGTAGACCTCTTTATCCAACTGTGTTTCCAAACACATCCACCTGCACATCCTAAGAATGTCTAAAGATATACCAATAATGTCATAGGTACTAAGTCTACTGTGGTCCAGTGGTTAGAAAATAGTGTCACATTATTACATTCCCAAGGTTATCACCCTGATTGAAGATATTGTATATTGACCCATGAAAGAGACAGTGAAAACTAAAATTAATGTATGCTTGATAATGTATTCAATACTGAGAGCTGGATGCCCTAATGGTTTTGTCTTGGTGCAGGAGCCTATAATCTGCTTATAAAGCCCCCTTGCTTATGTAATCAGCCATGTTAGACTATAGATACACTGCTTGTTGGCATAACCTTAGAGCGGCAGGTTTACAAGTGATAAGGATAAGGTTTGCAGTAATTTAGGTGAACTGACAAATAGCAGATAAGGTGCCTGTGTAAAGAAAAGACTCTAATCTTTGAGACATTATCTGCTTAAATGCTGTCAGTTCTGCAGTGTAATGGCTGTGGATTTACGCCTGCACATTCAAGGGCAGATGTATTTTTACAGTGTGTATGGGATTAAAGCCCATTTAGGTTCTGACCCTTTTTTCTTTTGTAGGTGGTCCGTCCCTTTAACTCTGCTGCCTGCAGGAGGTGGGACACGGTGGTCTGTAATGACGAGTGGTTAAAACTGTCCGAACTATGGCATATTTCCACTTAGCTGGGCTCCATAAGGGCATCGCAACACTGCCTATTTCCATATTCCAAATGTGAATATCAGGCTGTTTTATTTAAGGCTTTTATTTATCTGAAATGCATTCATGCATTCACAGCTGTAGAAAGGCTTTGATTAATGGAACGTTAGACGTTATTATAGATTTTTAATAATAATGCACAGCGACTCTTTACAAATGCAAATTAAAGAAAGGTGATATGAACAGAAAATATTGGGATCCTGATAATATATCTTTGCTTTCATAAATGTATATAATTATTAAGTGAGGTTTTAGCTCCAGATGTAACTACAATGGATCCCTTCTAAATGCTGGAAGAATGAAAAATTGCTTAGAACGAATGGGAACGAAATCAAGAGCACACCTGGTTTTGACAAAGATTGCATTTACTGACTGCTGTGCTATCACATTACAGAGAAAGACCAAGTCTTTGGGAGCAGCTGTAGAGAAAGCCCAAGCAAATCTGCATGCAAATAGCACTGCATTGTTAACTTAATCAGATGCCGATATAACGATGTGCCAGTCCAGGACGATGATCTGTAAACAAGTGCATGGTCCACAGAGACCGTAAGGCCTCGTCATGTTTAAAAATGGCGTACCACCAGGGTACTGTCCTTGGGTCATCTCTTCGTCTTTCTCACTGTACTAAGACGATTGGGATTCCAAATTCCATTAATAAACCAGTCATTGTTCCCAAAGCATTAAATAGCCACTAATTTGTTCTCCTGAAAGAATGAAATGGGTGATTAGATTCTCCTAGTCTGGGCGACATTCGGTTAATTGTGTTGTTAGTGGGGATGTCCCTTTCTTTAGCACCATACAATACAAGGATTAATCCTATTTGCATTCCCAGCCCTGTCAGCTACGGGAGTGCTGGGCATTGCTGGCTTTTGATACTACGAGGGGAGCAAGTTAGACTCGTGTAAACTGCACTCCATTGTGTTGGTCTGTCTTGAAGATTAAAACGTCTGTCCATCCAATGGCATGACATGAGACACCAGACCTCCAAGGCTATGTCACTGATTCATTCTCAGGCAGCTTGTCTCTTACCGTTGGATTAGTTGCATTTGTAAAACAGAAGACTATAGGAGTTTTCAGAAATGAGAATTTGTCACCACATAATGGACAAGCGGGTGTAGATTAACCTCTTTGACATTAGCATGTACCATTTTGGAGCATAGAATCACAAGCAAGACTTGGCCGGATGGCAGGGCAGCCAAATCGTTGCTATTCACTGACAAGTGAGAATACTGTCAAGTGAGATCTGCTCTTGTCACTTGTCAGCGTTTAGCAGGACAGACTTTGTGGAGGAGTTGTCCCACTACTTGATTAAAATGGGCAGACTGCGTCCAATGTGATAAAATAGAGCCATCATTTCTCTTATGTGTATCAGTGTCACTTATTTAGCTATTGTAAGACAAAGTGATGACATGTGACATGGTCCTGATCTGTAACCTGTGCAGGGTTTGCTGCAGATCCTTTCCTACCGGACACTTCCCATAACGACCTATCAGTAATTCTCACGCTTATAAATGAATGAGGTGCAGCATGTACAGAAATGATCTTTTTCCTCTCCTCTGCTTTACGTTAGTTTTACAGGAAAATAAACCATCACTGAGGAATGTCCTGAGAATAATAGATTTGTACGAGTGCCTGAATTAATGCACTAATCCCTAATCACCTTTGTCAATGCGGAGACAGCCCAATGCTGTGTTCTCCTCTCTAGTAGCCAGAGTAAATCATGTTTATGTCCCTGGCTTTCCTCTGAGTGTACTCTAATCTCACATTAGTATATTACTAGTATGCACGTGTTTTTAGCATTGGGAAAAGCTGCCTTCGATCCTTAGCCATTCATTTAATTTTACAGCTATAAGTAAAAGCTGGAGAAATGTGTCATCTTGCTGTGAAAAGGCTGAAGAAAGGGGTAGGGAAAGTTCTGTGTACAGTTTTTTTTCTTTCCGCTTTATTTTGGCATGTAATGAGTTAAACTGTTTTCTAGAGTGTCCTAATATTGCATCAAACATCTGGCTGGCTACAAACTCATCTAATAATCTTGGTGGTACTACTCTCCCAAGATGCACCTTTCAGTCAGTTTTGTTCTCCTCCTTTGAAATGCATATCCTAATTTATTGTCCTCAAATACATTCCCCCTTCGTACTTTTCATTGATAATTTCTTAGTCTGGTCACCCGCCTCCCTCTCTTCTGATGTCCTTTCTCTTATGTTTGCTGGTTTTACCATACCCATATACCCATTGATATCAGTTCAGCAGCCTCAAAATACCTTTCAGTTACCTCTTCTGGACTTACAGTGGATAAGCTCACCTACTCCCTGCATGTGAAATACCCAAAGAGGGACACTTTTATTTTTGTGCGAGTGGCAGAAGGTGTGGCTGTGAATGGGACTTTATTGGTTTCAACTCTTTATTAGGAGTTTTATTGATAGGAGCTCTGTGATACAGATGTAAAAAAACTACAATTCTGAGCTCCCAGAATAGAGGGGCAATAGAAGCCAGAGGGATTTAGGTGCAAAACAGGGACTGTCCCTCCTACAAAGGGACACTTGGGAGGTATGCATGCTTGACCTTGTTGGCCAATCTCCAAATACTTCTTCACCTCTCTTTGATTATTATCTATTAACCTGTACTTTAAGTGAACATGATAAGCCTCTCCAAAGGCCTACCCTATGATAGCTGGAAGCTTCGTGCTCTTGACCTGAAATCATTTTCCACTGACTCCTAATCTCTACTGCCAAATGCACAACCTACCCAAATTCAGATTATACTTGTGTAAATCTTTTTGTAAACCTAGTTATTAATTACTTTTTTTTTTATTAAAGGACAACTGTCAGTAAAATATTATGTTTAATTGAAAGATTGCATAGAGTGTAGGCAGTTGAAATTGAAATGTTATTTAATGAAAAAATACAAATAAGGTACCTTACTGGGCCGTCATTTGCATATATAGCACTACCAGGGTGGTGGCCATGTTGTTAAGAATAGCAAATCACCACAATGAAGATCATGGCATTTTATAGTCACCTCCGATATCAGCCCTGGCCAAACACATTGCTGAATTTGCTACTATATCAGATAGTGAAATAGCAGCGCATCTCCGCAATCAAAAAATGAAATTACAGTGTGGGCCGGACCTACTTCTGTCAATGCTACTGAGGCTGAGTGCGCCTGTTGCTGCGCGACCCATTGTCTGCTTAATCAATGCGTCCCTGTCCTCCGGTTATGTCCCCAAAGCGTGGAAAAAAGCCAGAGTCATCCCCATTCACAAAAATGGTGATGTAAACATAGTGGCAAACTACAGGCCTATTTCACTGCTACCCATACTTTCTAAAATTCTGGAAAAATGTGCCCATGATCAACTGTGCGAGTATTATCAACGGTCCAATTATCTAACCTTGCTTCAATCTGGGTTTAGGTCAAATCACTCCACGATAACTGCCCTCTTAAAGGTGAGCAATGACATTCAGAGTGGCATGGAGAGGGGTGAACTCACAGGTGCAGTTTTCCTAGACTTTGCAAAGGCCTTTGATACGGTTGATCATGATCTTCTGCTAAACAAGCTAAGTTGTTCCGGTATAAAAGAGAGGTCGCTCTGCTGGTTTCGTTCGTACTTGTCTGATAGATCTCAATATGTGTCTATTGCTGATACTGCCTCCTTCCCGTTGCCAATCAAGTGTGGAGTGCCTCAAGGATCCGTTCTTGGGCCGCTGCTATTATCACTATTTATAAATGATCTACCTTCGGTGTGTGACCTGGCTCATGTGCATATGTGTGCTGATGATACGGTCATTTATACGTGCGGTACTCAACTAGTGGAATTCGTGCTACAGGATCAGTTTTCTAAAGTTGAAAATTAGATAGCTAGAAACAAATTATTCCTCAACGCTGAAAAAACTGTGTCCATGTTGTTTGGGACAAATGCCAAACTACTTAAATTAAACAATCCTCAATTAAACATCAAGACCAAATCCAGTTATAACCTGACCCAGGTAAATTCATATAAGTATCTTGGCATGTGGCTAGATCCAAACTTATCTTTTGGTCTCCATATTGATAAGCTTGTGTCAAAGCTATATCCTAGGATTGGCTTTCTATATAGAAACAAATCTAACCTAGATTCCATGGTAAGGAAACGTATTGTGCAGCAAATGTTAATGCCGATCTTAGATTATGAAGATGTTGTGCATGATTCTGCCCCGCAGACCCATCTCGGTAAACTCGACACTATGTACAATACATTGTGTCGTTTTGCACTACAGTGCGATTATAACACGCATCACTGTAAAATGTTAAAAGAGTTAAACTGGCTGACGCTTCCCTCCAGGTGCACTCACCACCTAGCTTGCTTAGTGCATAACCACTTCTCTGGAACGCTCCCCCCCCCTACCTGAGCGGCATGCTCGCTCTTACTCCCTGCAATTCCTACAATCTCAGATCCTGCACCAACCCTCACTAGCGATCCCTCACTTCAAAAAGGAAGCGGGTTGAGGTGCGTTCTCTTTCAGAGCTCCTCATATGTGGAATAGCCTTCCTGTTTCTGCAAAATCCCTGAAAATAAGTGTCTCCCAGATCCTCAAAACAGATTGTACCTGTTATTAGTTTACAAACTCCTTCGTATACTGTACATGTTTTTTCTTTTTTGTATCAATAATGATTTACCCTGTATGTTCTCCTTTCAACTTGTTTAATATATGTATGTATGTATTTATTTTTAATCTACTGCTAAATGTATAACTGTGTAATTCCATTCTGGACTGAGTCCCCAGGACATACTTGATAACGAGAGAACTCTCCCCCCCCCCCCCCCCAAAAAAAAAAGATCTGTCAAAGTAAATAGAGCTCAATAAGGCATTTTAATTCTTTCATTAAAGTATTTCAATTTAAACTGCCTACACTTGATGCAATCTTTCAATTAAAGAGCATACTCTATTTTTTCACCTTTCTTAAATTGTGAGATCTGATTGGTCGGGCCTGGGTCCTATGATCTCTAGCTCTATAGAGAGATGCCTTTATCTGGATACCATCTATAATAACCATTGAATTGACAAACTGTGTGAACAAAACTGATTTTTACACAAGGAGCCTGTGCTCCAAATGGTAGTGTATGGAGTTGTCATTATAGAGGCTTAGCAGGAATTGACACAATAACTACTTAGATATATTTTCCAATAAAACTGGAAAAGATGAATGTGCTATGCTGTGTGAATTAGGGTGCTGTGTTCATTTTCTTGTAGCAAACACAAGAAAGCGATAGACCTTGTTCCCAAACTCTCGGCAAAACGACTGTTTTATGTAGGGAAGGGGTGGGGGAGAGGGACACAATTTCCTCGTGAGCCACATAAAAAGAAGTGCATTTAGCCAAAGGTTCGGGATAACCTTTATTGTTGTCTAGGAGACATTACTAGAACCCTTTGCAGTGCATGACAAAATGTGTGACAAAGATGATGTACTCCGGCTTGTAGATGGGGAGTGAGCATTCATAGCAAGCTCTACACTGTGCCAGAGGGTTAATTGAGTGGCACTGTTGTTGGCACCATATTGAGCTCCGTGCCTGTGATAGGCTTCTGCGGCAGCTGTGTAAGTGAGTAAGGTAAGGGATACCAAGACTTTATAAGAGGGGCATCTTTTTAAAGAAAGAATCTATTAAATGAGATTGTGCAACTCTGAAAATAAGAGCAAGGCTTTTCCATTGTATCCCCTGATACCCATTTTTACCACCAATTCTCACGTGGTCATAGAGCACTATGGTATATTCGTTGGAATTTCCCAATGCCAGGATGCCTGGATCATGCTGGGGGTTTTCCATTTCAAGAACCCAGACTCACACACAGTCTCGGTAATCGCCGGCAGTGCCAGTGAAGAGAGAGAGCACAGACCAAGCACGTTGCTGTTGGAATAATAAGATAGGATAGGATCGCGTTAGATTTTATATATTCCTTAAATGCTCATGCCCCAAAAAATAAAATATGTCTAAAATTGCCACTGTTGCTTCTGGATCAGACAATGGGCCTAAATCTCATGAATCACAAGAGGGTGAGCTCAGCTGACCAAAGCACCAGGCAGATGTAACTGACATGCATTTCACTCCAAATGGTTTTATAATTCACTGTGACACAGTTCAGTCTACGCTGTAATCTCATGTGAGGGCCCACAAGAGCGCTTCTGTCCACACAGTCAAGAGAAAGGGGTATTCAGGGTGCTGCTTCACCCCACTTGCATATATCTAGATAGCACCCACTCCAAACAGTGCCATCTCTGTCCCCAAACAGCTTACCAGATCCATCTCTGCCCCCAAACAACTTGCCAGTGCATTATCTGTGTAAAACAGCTTGCCATTGTTATCTATGTGGCTAAAGAGCGTGCCGTGGAAATCTCTGTCCCCAAACAGCTTGCCAGTGTAATCTATGTGGCTAAAGTGCTTGCCATGGAAATCTCTGTCCCCAAACAGCTTGCCAGTGTAATCTCTGTCCCCAAACAGTGCTTTTTATGTGATGCCAATGAGCGCTAAATGCATAAACTTTGTATATAATGTCTATGAGAAGTACATACATAAACTTTGTATTTTATGCCAATGAGCAGTACTTGCATAAACTTTGAGTATACTGCCCCTCATGTCTGTTGTGTACCCCGATCCCCCTTCCATATCCTCCTGTCTGGCTGTGTACCCAGATCCGCCCTCCATATCCTCATTTCTGGCTGTGTACCCCGATCCCCCCACCATATCCTGTCTGGCTGTGTACCCCGATCCCCCCTCCATATCCTCATGTCTGGCTGTGTACCCCGATCCCCCTCCATATCCTCATGCCTGGCTGTGTACCCTGATCTCCCCTCCATATCCTCATGTCTGGCTGTGTACCCCGATCCCCCTCCATATCCTCATGCCTGGCTGTGTACCCTGATCTCCCCTCCATATCCTCCTGTCTGGCTGTGTACCCCGATCCCCCCTCCATATCCTCATGCCTGGCTGTGTACCCTGATCCCCCCTCCATATCCTCATGCCTGGCTGTGTACCCCGATCCCCCCTCCATATCCTCATGTCTGGCTGTGTACCCTGATCTCCCCTCCATATCCTCATGCCTGGCTGTGCACCCCAATCCCCCCTCCATATCCTCCTGTCTGGCTGTGTACCCCGATCCGCCCTCCATCTCCTCCTGTCTGGCTGTGTACCCTGATCTCCCCTCCATATCCTCATGCCTGGCTGTGCACCCCAATCCCCCTCCATATCCTCCTGTCTGGCTGTGTACCCCGATCCCCCCTCCATAGCTGTCTCTTCCACTTTTTATTGTCGGTTTCTCAATTAGTGGCAAATGTTTCAGCAGTTTAAAAGCTAATGTTTTGCCTTTGCTGTTCCGGTTATGTTTGTTAATCACATTCCAACATGGGCAATATGCCTATTATAGGCAGGAGAAGGTGGCAAAGTGGTTACAGCCTTTCTCTCCCTCCTACATATATTCTGACATAGAAAATGGGAGATAAAACTCCAATGGACACCAAGGAAAAAATGCAGTCAGGCCCAAGCATTGCTCTATCTGTTTATCTCTGTATCTCGTCAGTCTTTCTAGCCTATCGTCTTGTCTGTCTATCAATCTATGTACCTTATCTGTCAGCATTTCCTGTCTGTCTCTGTCTTTCTCTGAAGATAACGGATGGGCTGATGAAGTTGCACCAAAGGTCACCAAATTGTCTTAAGTTGCTCCCCTGATCATAAGTCAGCCCCCCTGGACTATAGGAGAGGAGCTTGCAGAAGGCAGCCCTCTATGAGAGGATCTGCACAGCCATCCTGGAACTCACAGGAGGATAGTGATGCTTGACCTGTGATACAAAAACTTGCTTCAGCTCTATTGTGGTTTTTGTGGCTGTAGCTAGAGAGAGAGAGAGAGAGAGAGAGAGAGAGCTCTGGTTCTGTTGAAAGATACTTGGCAGAAAGAGCCGATCTGGATAGAGTGGGGAGCTTTCAGTCACGCCGGGTAATACTTACCATCATCCTAAATATCAGCATAGGGATTCTCAACATGAACCACATCTCAGCTTACTCAAAACTCACAGGGCCAGCAGTGCATTGAAAGGGTTAATTACCAAAAAGAAAATGACTGTGTGAAATCATAAAGCAGCATCTGTAAGAGGCATATACATTAATGCTATCTGCTCAGCGGTAAACTTGCTAAACAAAACAATACCAGGAAGGTATTTTATTCTGTTTACTAAATCCCATGACACATAAACATTCAAATGCAAATTCTTCAAAGCAGAAAGCTGCAGATTCAGGGAGTGTTCTGCTTAAAAAACAGCTACCAGTAAAAGCAGTTTGGGAATATTTCACTGTGAATGCCAGTTTATTTAAAGCAGGCCTCCTTCTTACAGTGTCTATTTACTGTCTCTCTGTGAAATTTCCCATTTGAAAAGAATAATTTATGTATTCCATCAGCATGACTGAATTTAAGTATGTAAGCATTGTATATAAGCATTCATGGTGTGTGTGTTTGTACGCATTTATGTGTAAGTGTAGAGATATATATATATATATATGTATTTATACACATATTTGAATCAGCAGCATAACGATATTAATTCACCACTGGACAGTCTGTATGCACCATGGCATAGAGTCTATTGGTGTCTGTGCAGATATGACCTTGGGAACAGAGGTCAACCAAACATGCAACAGCAACCATTTACCTATGTAAAGGTTCATTCCTAATATAGTACTGATAATTGCATGCAGTCAGGCAGTTGTTGGCATGATGCTAAGCATGCTGGGTTATATTGTGTTCTCTCTTGTGTGGAGTGCAGAGTAAGCACTGTGTTATCAGTGGACAGTCACACTTAGCCACTCCATAATTGATCTTCTCTTCTCCACTTTATATCCCTCTCTGAAAGATCAAACTCACAATAATTTTGTTAGTCTCCAAGAATGAATAACTCCATCTCAGGTGCGTACACAGCATGCCTCCCCTTTAACTGAACAGGACCCCCGATTAGTTTTGTAGTGTTAAAGTTGAACATGCTTTCTTTTATGTAGCACCAGCACAGTCTGCTGGGCTAGACACACTGAGGAAGGGTACTGGCAAACTTCATTGGACTTACAAAGGTGTATGCGTTTGGGTTTACAGACAGGTCACCACAGGTCTTCAGAGCTTGTGCTCTCACTAGTGACTGTACCACTGGATGCCTTGCTGGATTGTGTTGAGCCTAAGCATCTTCCATGCAGCCCCGGTCTGCCATACGTGATAAAAATAGGGCTCAGGAGCAACATGCAGATGATGTGCTGATTGACTTCAAAGATATTCCTTCAGCTCAATTAGTTTTCTGCTTGACTTACACTTAATACGTGCGTGCAGCTCCCCTGAAAACTGATTTCAGACATCTCTTTCTAAAAATACTCTTTTATGGCAAACTGTGGCATTAATAAGGAGGGGCCTCTGCCTCCCCCCTCAACCCGCTCATTTGTCCTCCATTTTTACAATACTTTGCGGCATGCTTTTTAGTGTGAATCTGTCGCCCAGTCAGTGCTGAGATGATATGTTCATGAAAGGCTGACGTCACATTACACATTTCTAGATTTAGCATAATACACTGGTAATGCAAACCATGAACCCTGTATGTCAATTTTTTTCCATCTATAATCATTATTTCACAAGGGAACACAATCACTTATGTATTAATTAAATCAAGCATAAATAATGGTCATACCAGAAAACGCACACCTCAACCTATTCCCCCCCCCCCCCCCACCTTTTTCCATTGTTTAACGCTTAATAGATCCTCTAATCTTGTTTAAACAGAGGTCCTAATATTAACATACAGATGAAAAATGTACATTTAAAATACTGCAGAATATTGTACAGTGTATATACTGCAACAAATATACCACAAACCTCTGTACACCACCATAGACAGTATATTTGTATTTATTTATGGTTCTTGTTATTCAGAAAGTACTACATAAAGAGCTTGCAGGGTAGCTAAGCATGGATATATAACTTAATGTAAACCTTTATTTCTAATGCACATTGAAATAACGTAATCTATGTAATATGAGTGCAGTAAAACTGTATTATTTGTATATTTCTACACTTACAAACCTCCATCAACTCTGCAAGTCAGGATGCTATGCGCTTTAATCGATATACCTAGCGTGTTAGCTCTTATTACACATGTAGCTCACACTACCGTTATTATTAAGGTGTCAGTGAGAAACCCTTATTGATAATTATTAGCATCTTTATGCACAGACTCCATAATATATACAGCCCATGTCACCCTGCATATTGTAATGAGATCATCTCTTTAGTGGCAATTATGCCTAGTTGTTGGCTGTGAGATTATTCTCATTAGGTCAAGATCTGTCAAAGACTTTGTCAATTACAAACGAATGCTGTGATTCCACAATCCTGATGTCAACTTTGTCAATCAAGCCTACACTTTCCTGGAACCACGTACCTCCAACTTTAAACATATGTTTCTTATTAATAACTTCATTTTTCCAGTCACTACATAAATCTCTTAATTTCACTGCCTAATTAATATCCTTTACCTACAGGGATATTACCTAGAAATGAATGTGTTTGATTTGATTTTATCATAAAATCTCCCAAGTAGATAGTTAAGAGTGTGTTGACAAAGCTACTATGTACTATTGAAGCCAGGATTATAATTTGCCCCAGTGTTCATCGTATCTTACGCTGTAACGAAACATAATGTTCACTAGGTGTAAGCAAACTTTATTCCAAAAGCATTGCACACCTCCCTGATTGTAAAATGCGTCGGCAGCTTGAAATCAATGAGGTCTCTTTAGGCTTGTTCCGAACGCAACTGATCATTCATTCTATGACCATCACATGCACGTTTTCTTTAATTGTCAATTAAACACATTTATTTTAATGATGCTCCCTGTTAACAATGACTGCCTTCTATATGCTTCTATTTCATTTGCTTTGAGTGAGTGGGAAGAATTCTCCAGCTTCTTTTGTATTTCCATCTCTGCTACTAAAGTCTGATTTTTTTTCAGTACATTCACCAATCTTACTCCATCGATCTTGTCATTCTCATAATGACTCACAGTTAGTTAACATTCTCTGTAGCACCAGTTATAATTTCATCTCACCCTGTACAGGACCGGCTGTTGGAGAACTACATCTCCCATGGTCCCCTGCCAGACTCTTAGCTGTCAAAGTATTGTAGCAGATGTTGGTCATCAAACAAAGAAAAGTCACTTGTACTAGAACTTGCTTTCTCTAAAGAAACCATTCGGTCCATCTAGTCTGACCAATTTCTGCCTTAAAAAAAAAATCTAAATGTTTTCATTAGTTGTTGGTGTTATCTTCTATCCAGAATTGCCATATGGATATTCCATGCATGCCTATCCCATGCAACACCGTCACTGTATTAACCCCTACTGCTTCTACTGCCCCTCTAATGTAAGACCTTGTCCACTTCCTGAGGTAGTTTTTATTCTATTAAATATGCTCTCCTCCTTTATTGTGTTGATTCCCTTTTTGTATTTAAATGTTTCTGTCATATCCCATCTGTCTCGTCTTTCTTCTAAGCTATACATGTAAGATGCTTTCCCGATAAGTTTTATCCTGCAACCCATGCAACAGTTTAGTCTCTGAACTCTCTTCAAAGTATCCTTCTGGAAATACACTCTCCAGTACTGCGTAAAGGGCTGGCATTACCGTAAGGCTACATAGGCAGCCTCCATAGGGCACTGAAGGGGGGTGGGTGGAAAAATCTGAATCCCCAGCCACTGGCAAAGGATTAACATTTTTAAAATACCTGCTGATTCTCTGGGGAAACAGTCTGTGCTAGCGACATGGGCACAGACTGTTTGCTCCACCCCTCATGCCGCTATACTGAATCATATGCGCGTCAGGTGTTGTGCCACAATCTGGGTGGTGGGGTACGTTCTGAGTGCAAATCTATGTGCTACTGTAAGTCTTGAGTGCAAATCTAGGTCCTGAGTTAAAAGTAGGTGCTGCTGTAAGCCCTGAGTGCAAATCTGGGTGATGGAGCAAGTCCTGCGTAGAAATCTGGGTTTAGAGTGGGCAGGTTTGGGATGATGGTCAGAATACACCTTCGTCTGTAGAGACAAAAATCCTTGCACCAGCCCTGACTGCTCACAATACTACAAGTGAGGTCCCTTTCCGCAGATGTTTAAGTAAGAACTGTATGAAATATTTTATATTCTGCCCTTGGGGTTTTACGCAATTTTTTTTTACTGGAGTTTATAGTATTTGAGAATTCTTTCAACAAACTTCTTGCTGTTTGGACCACCGTAACACTGCTCTCTTTTGAGTACCACCATCTCCTTTATTTGAGTGAGTTTCTTAGTCTCCTTCCCCATTGAAGACAGAGTTGTAGCTAACCGAGAACCATTAGGGATAATAACAGTTTTCTCTTTTGAGACAGCTCTCGTTGAGCACTGAGATGCGTGCCAGTCACCAGGCCATGCCTGATGGTTAGGCAGAAGTGTTGGTATCCAGATTGGCGCTTTTTGTAATGTGGCAGTTAAAAGGAGTCCAAAGCATTAGTAAACACGTAGAACAACAGAGGCGAGATTAAATAGTAATCAAATATATTCTTCCTGTTTTAAGTCAAAGAGATGGAGAAACTACGTGACAAGATGAAGAGAGAACGATGCCTTGTTTTTTTTATACTCCAATAACAGGCCTTACGTTTTTACCAAAGACTTCAAGGCAACAAAAGAAAAAAGTATAGACTGTTCCTCTCTTATTTTCTTCTTTCATTTTATAACATGTTTTTTTTCTGTACTTAAAGGAATTTTTTCAGTGAGTTAGGGAGCATCATTAAATAAAGACTGTGAAATGTGCAATATGGCTTATTTATTTAAATGTTAATTGGTCCAACGAACACTTCTAATTAGCTGTATATTTGCTTAGCAAAAAGTTTTACAAATTCCAATTGTGAAAAGCAGCTATTTGGGGTTGGTAAGCATGTTGCAGCCTCAGCTATGATTTTTCTATAGTTCTCAGCCCTTGAAGGCACAATTTAATTTTTCATGTATGCATACTAGCAGCGGTAAACACTTGCGAGTGTAAAGAACCTTCTTTAATTAGCTGCACAACAATTAAAGGATTCACAAACTAAATTGAACCTTGTCTCTGTGCTTACTAGCTGCTTTCTACCACCTGTCACAACAGCACTTTGTTCAATCTGTTATGCAGAATCATTATAGCAATATAACTGAAAGGAAAAAAAGAGAGAGAAAACAGCAATTATTTCTTACTTTTCTCTTGAATGGGTTATTTTGGGTTCCACCGATGTCAGGTTCACAGCCGTTAACCTTGTGAAATGTGTATATAATAACATAATACTTATATGGTGGTCTTCAAAGCTCTGGAAAAATATTTAGCTTTCTCCATTTATCAACAAGACATATCTCTTAACGACGGTACCTTCTGTGATCATTTCCAAGTGCAGCGTTATCTTTCGGCTCCTGTTGTTTTCTACATTTTCATTTTATTTTCATATGGACAGCAGGCGAGTGCAAATAGAGACCACGTCTTTTCAGGATTCCCCACACTGACTTGGTAGACTTGGTCACAGTACTATACACCCCATTGCATGGGTATTTTAAGTGTTGCTAAAGTGAGAAAAAAAGATCCAATGCAAGTGTATTTTTTTTATTAAAAAGTCAGTAAATTGCAATATATACATAAATATATTTTTTCATTTTTATTTGTACAGTATATTTGACATAGTCATGAAAAGAGAATATCATTCCAGCCTTTAATCAGTAACATTAAGGTTCCAATTTGGAGGATGAGAAAAGGTTGAACTTGTATCACTATTTTTGAAATTATTGACATCGGCTTGAGATCCAGGTTTTGAAACCTTAAGGAGCTGCACCTATTTTAACATCCACACTAAATATCATTTTTAATTTCTCGAAGAACAAACCAGCTTTGTGCAGCCATGCAACGGCTTTGGCACTTGTCACAAGCCAGCTGTACATCTCTGCCTAAATATGCTGGAAATTTCACAAGTATTGGCCAGCTTAACTTCAAGTCAGCGGGAGTTTGTGGTCCACTCCCTTTTATTCCGGAGCTGTATACTCAATGCAAAGGAGAAAAGAATCATCTTCTGTGATTGTATTTTAATCTACACTGTGGGCGGTGCTGAACAAACATGTCTGCAAACTGTCATAGGTTTACAGAAATCAAGGTGTAGATCAGAGAGTAGTTTTGACCTTTGATGGAGTTGACCAAATAACAGGTGCAGTAGTCAACAACAATGTTGTCATAATTATCAATGTACAGCGTAATATATTATATTAGTATTAACATTAGTTAGCTGAGGGTTTGAGTGTTGGGTCATTCCACTAGTATAGGAACCATCCCCGATTAATAAAAATAGTGTGGGCAAACTGCATTTTTTCAGGGATTGTCTATATGTTTGTTTTTTAATATCTTAAATATGAATGGTTAGCTTACACAGTTGGCTGTGTATGAAAATAATTTATAGGCTCGAGATTAAAGAGGGTTAAGTGCTGCTTCGATGAGATTATGGTGGTCTACTACCTAAATTTGTATGTTTTTTTTAATTATGTATTCACAGTAGCAGCTAATAATGTTTATTTACTCTAACAACGGATTAGACCTTCTATTGCGTCTCGTTTAACCTCACTAATAAATAGCCAGTGACACGTTTCGTTATTTTTTTGGTACCCAGGATGTCTGATTTCATGCAGTATTTTATCTCGACGTACTCTCCATAATGAGCTCAGAATGTTTAGTGGAAGGCAAGTATTCCACAACACTACAAATTAATATCAATTATTATAATTACATTTTCCTTTCCTACTAAATAAGTCTTTGTAATTACTAGTTATCACAAAATGAAGGCTGAAATTATTTTAAAGAACATATTAGAATTTAGTAGTGGAATATCTCAAGGGAATCCTTGTGTAATATTCGTTTTTTTGTGAAACTGGTGCGAAATGTTTTTGGGGTCTCTGTTGTGGATTCATAGGCTATTATTTTTCCTGTGGCTCTCACCATGTTACATCAAACTGTACTATATTATAGAACCAAGATAACAGGATTAGCACTAAAACTTAAAAATGTATGTTCAGCCTAGAGAAATAGTTCAAAATATATGTTGACAATCATAGCGTCAGGAATTGTTTTTTTAATCTCTCATGCAAGTTGCAGAGATTACTAAGATTTGTTTTGGTGTAAGAAAATGTTACCAGGCACAGTTTAAATTCCCAGCAGAGTAACACAAGTTGAGTATCCCTTATCCAGACATCCAAATGATCCATTATTCAGACAAATCTTTAGATTTTACCACAAGTTGCAGATTTCACACACACCTGTCAAAATATGAACGCACAACAGTTTATTCAGTGTGCAGACCCCTTAATCTGTGCTATAGCCTTTCCATGCTTGCTCAGATTTACCCACACCCACATAGGGTAATTACACGTGTGCAGACCTGACACTCCAACGGCAGGTTCCCAACTATGCCTCACATCACAGCTACATCACAGGAACAGTGATTTATTTACTCTATACAGTATTTACACTGATACTACTGTATTTCATGAGAGCTGAGCGGATTTAATATATCTTATTGGTGAAAAATGATCTTTTATCCCAAATTATCCATTATCCATAATACTTCGGACAATAATAAAATACCCCGGAAGTACTTAGAATCATAGAATACCTGAACATACACTGGTTAAATACTTTATTATTATGTTGAGTTTACGGAGATCCTAATTTTCGTTTTATTCTCAGTTACTATCCCCATCACAGTGTTAGCTAACCTTTGGCACCCCATTGGGCTGGGAACTGCTTTACCCATAATATTCAACAAGAGACTGGCTGAACTTTGCAGGAAGCACACTTCAAAATCTCTCCATCATAGACCTTTTCACTAGGGATGCTCTAACAGCTGAGTTTATCTATTGCCCTTCACAGACTCTTCTCTCAATGCTTAAATGTATGCGTTTCCTTTAATTCTTTCACTATCCGCCCCATCTATAATATATCCAGTGTTTACCTGGTACCCTAGTGAGTATACTTATCTTGGGGAGGCTATTAATCCACAGTTAATTTATGCTTTAACCAAATCTGTTAGATGTGGCATCTCAAAAAATGTAACTAGAATAACAAAAACATTAAACCTGGTTAATTAAACTCTGTTTTCTTATGGACCTTAAGGTAACATGGCTTATTGTGTTGTATTTATCAAAGATCACACTGTATTTCACATTTGTTTGCAGTGGAGAAATAAGCATAAATCACTAGAGTAGCTAAAGTATAAAGGAAAATTCTAACACAAACAAAGGAAATATGTTTTTTATATTTAATTGCAAATAATTTGTTTCCCTGAAAAAGTCCATTCAAAACAATATTACAGTTTTTAATACTGTGTATAAAGGAGACAGGGTAATAAGAATGATAAATAATAAGAATCTATATATATATATATATATATATATTGCCAAATTAAGAACTAACTTGGGGATAGTGAATACCTGACATCTGTTCAGTTCTAGCTGATTATCATGGTATGTTGATTGAAATTAAAATAAAACCATGATGGTCATCGTACAAAGCTCTGTGCCAAAAAATCAGATGGACGCGCTGGGAAATAGAATAATAAACATAAAATACTGATGGGGGATTTAGCCCCTTCACATGAGGCTGAATACCTAGATCAGATGTCCAGCTCTTGGGGAAAGGTAGCATTCTATTTTCCACATGATATCAAAATAATAATTGCAATACATTTTTGATGGAACGATTAATATTGAGAAAGGCACGAGAAACACTGCTTTATCAGTTAAACATAATAATTCAGATCTATTCCACTGATTGCTGCATGTAGCTATACACATTTTAACCTGTTTGCAGGTGAAATCAAAAGGACTTACCTGGAGCTTTCATGTGGCTTTAGCAAGATGGTCGCCGAATCCACCAATATGGCTGCTGAAAAGGACGCACCCGAGTCTGCTCACTTCCAAATGGTGACATCGGTGCCCCACAATGTTTGGAATGCAAGCATCACATGCTAAGCATTGTGTGATGTAGGGTTGCCAGTTTGTTTTACCGATCCGTTGACCATAGTGGGTTGGTGACAGCAACGTTTTGGGAAAGCAGGCTTTGTTATGTTTACTGATATGCTTTTGGCATAGAGGTAGGTTTTGCATAGATAGCAGTGAGTCTTATAAAACAGATGTCCAAATAATAAAACAAATCTATACACATGCCAGTGTTATGGCCGGCAAAATGTATACATTTTGTTACATTTTCTACAAATAATGATTTCAGGTAATTTTTCAATGGCAGGCACATATTGTAGCAATATTAACACCTAGCAAACTAATGGATATGAATCTGTAATTACCATGTGAATATATATATATGGTCAGCATGTGAGTGGCCACTTTTGAATTGGATAACACCCTCCACAAAAAGCAGGACCTGAGATTTCCTCAGCAGTGCAGAATCTGTGAACTGGGGGTGGGGTGTGCAATTGATGCAATATGCTCCACTGTGCCCAAGGAAAACTGACAGGAAGTGCAATTTTGTTACTGACTTTCGCAAATCGTGACATTGGACAGTGTAGAAAGAACACAATGTGGGCGCACGCCTTTAATTCAAGCACAGTGAACCCAGCTTTAAACCGCTGAAGGTAAAATTCTTGTAACAGATTTAAAACTCAGCCTGACCTTTTAAAATGAGCCTCTTATAATGTCCCTTTTACAATGTAACACAAATAGACATTTTGTCAAAATAAAGTTGGTCTGAATTTCTAATGCTTTGAGCAGCCTTAGGTTTAAGCTCATTAAGTTTTATTGTAATCCCTCCTTTTTCTCTCCTAGTTTGTTCAGTTTCCTCTTACAGAGCTGCATATTAATGAAACCAATGGGAATACTTTGTAAATGTCTTTTATATAGTGTGATATTTGTAATTGCAGGAGTTTTATAGGGACAGTACTACTTACAGTGTCCAACAAGTACTGTATAATGTCAAGTATAAGAAACAGGTCTGTCTTATCAGGAATCAGTGTTATCAGTTTGTGCGAGCTCGATCGCCAGTCAAACAGCACTGGTGATGCTCAGATATTAAAGTATCCGAAACCCTGAGCAACATGAAGAACAGAGCTGACTTAAAATACCAAATATATCAAAGGGTATCTGGTTTTGCACATTTAAAGTTTGCAGCCCAGTCGGTTTTTTGTGCTGCAAATTAAAAACATAAAAAAAAAAAAAAATATCTAAATAGCTGTAGCGATGCTCTCATAGGAATCGCCATGATTATTTCAATAATTCCTGGCTACATGTGAATACAGTGTACTGTCAGGAGGGACTCTTTATATAAAATATACAGGTCTCTGAGGCTAGCAAAAGACGTGCATGAAGGTAACTTATTTATCTTGGGAATGTTTCATGTAGTGCGGCACATGTAGGGAAGTTCCCTGCAGGCTGGTATAAAATTGGTTTCCAGCTAATGTTTAGTCTATGGAGGCAATAGTATGGCCGCTGTTTTTGGAAAGAAAAGGGGGCAACTTTAGGCACATGGTGCGTTACTAGTCAGTCTCCAATTATAGCCAATAAAATTCACCAAAAAATGCCCCATTTTTCCAAGATGCGGATTAGATTGCTTTTAATGTAATCACACACATGTTTTCTTGTAAGTGTGTGTCTGGTGATATGTATATATTGTTTATTGATTTTTTTTGTTGCTCCTCTCTACATAAAAATAATCTGTTGTCGGCTGCTGTGCTGTTGCTGAGCAATCTCTAAACAGGTTTCCAATGTACAGAGATCGCTGCTTAGCTGACTGATTTGCATGCACTTCACACTATCTGCGCTGGGACAGTCACTGCATTGCCAGAATGTCACCGCTGACCATCAGTATTTCAGCGCAGTGTAGATTAAAACAAGTTTCCAGCAGATTATATGAAAGAAAAAAAAAAAAAACATATTTTAAACAAACATAGAAGGGGAGTGTATTTTATTGCCTAAAAAAAAAACATATTTTAAACAAACATAGAAGGGGAGTGTATTTTATTGCCTAAAAGACGAGTTGCAGATTAGTTGAGGTGAGATAGACCATTTGATCGTACATATTTAGCTGTACATTGTGCAGGTCCAAACTAATGGTAATATCCCCTGGACATACAAAAAAAAAACCCCAGAGCATATAGGGAAGTGACGCTGAATCTAAACATTGCTAATACTATGAATGCAGGGAATCAACAATGATCTATACACAAAATTGCATCAAATGCACAAAATAAGAGAAATATGTGTTTGAAACATGTCTGATTTTTCCTGCTTGTGACATGGCCTTGTGCCTTGAAATGGAAATGTGTTCATTTGCATACTATGCCCCAGGTGATGTCATAAGCAAGAGACCACAGACATGTTTAAAACATATTTATCTTAATTTATGCATTTCATGCAATTCTATACAGAATGTTTCACACGGTGTAAGTGATGTTTAGGTTTAACCACTTTGTTATTATTAGTTCTATCTGTCAAGAAACAATTCTCTTATCTATTGTTACTCTGATGGTGCTGCCACGCTGAGAGTCCGGATACAGTCATTTCCAGTGCTGAAGGAGTATAATACCATTTCTTTTATTATAAATCTTTGTGTTGACGCTTTCTATTTGGCAAACGGCTTCTGCGTCCCCAGAAATCCATCTATTTATTGCTGTGACACCTACTGCTGGGAAAGAACTGATCTGCAACAGACTCTGTTTCAGTTGAACGTCGCCAAGATCAGCTCCCGAGTCAAGCAGCAGATGTTTTTTTTCTGTTGAGGTCAAAATGAACTTATGGGCTAGCTTTCCTTCCCTTCCAGAAGTCAATGTCAGGGAAGTCAACAGGTCTGAGCTACTGACCCAACCAACAGCATGAGGCTCGCAGTGGACCTATGTGAGGAATAAGGCATCCAATGACTTCTCCGAGCCTTCTCCTGGATGACATCCAAGTTTTCAGACAACAGAATATCTGATTATGTGCCTGGATTTCTGTATTGATTTTGTGCACTCATTTGATGATTTGTAGCCAAGCTTATGCATGTGACAGGTGCCTGGCGAACACAATCTCACCGGGTTATCTCCTATGAATATTTACAAGTAGATCAGGTTTTTGATCTCTATGAAATGGGAGCATTTAACGTTATGTTATCTGAAAATAGTCATGTGCCTTGCAGAATAAAAAAATCAAGTAATTGCATCAGGTAATATCCATGCGCGCACACGTGTATGTATCATTTATATATACATACTGTAACCGGGCCTTGACAAATCCCAGGGAGCCCTGACTCCTACAAATCCCTATCACTAGTGCCATAGTGAGGAATTTCCCACTTCAACAAGTAACATTGCACATTTGCCAACAGTCACGGATTTTCCAGGACAGTGCTGAGCACAGTCGGCATTGTGTATGTCTGACAGTGTACATGCGAGTAAATGACCTCCAGCGTCCGGTATTTGGCTACCATGTAAAAGTTATATGTGACTGGTAAAAAATAGCCGAGGTGGCAGTCCTAGCTGGTACATATACTGAGACTGTAGGGTCTACTCAATAAAGAGAGAATTGTAGGAAATTGAGACGGGAATGTCAAACTTAAGGCTAAAGTAGCCGAGGTACAAAAATTCTCCCATTCAGCTGCATTGGAGACTCATTCCATCTATGCCACATTTTCCTAAATGTTCAGATTCCCGTCTCCATACCCTGCGGTTCTCTCTTTACTGAGTAGGCCACTTATTATGTCTATTAGACGTATATAGTTTAAATGCAATTCTTCCTGTGCATGGGCAGTATTTATTGCAGGGAGAGAATTTATTTCAGTGGGAAAGAAAACAAAAAACACATGACTTCCCCAGCAAATTTGTGACTGTTGGTAACTATGCTTGTGGATTTAACCTCTTCCTCTCAGGAGAGATGCATGAAGTACATGTGTGTGCTCCACGGACACACACATAGTCTGTGGTACTTCACTCCAGCCTGATACTGGCCACAAGGCTTAGTTTAAATTCACATGCAAAACAGTAAGTCTCTGCCCCATGCTGTTCTAATTCCACACCCTTTCTAAATATGGAGTCCATCCATTATTAATGCATTCCTACGGATACAAGGGCAGCACTGGGGTGTCAGTCAGCTTCCTGCAGGCTAATGGCAGGTAAACTTGGATCAAACCCACATGGCACGGAGGGTGAATTCGATGGGGACTCTTACAGGGAGGCTTTTCTTGTTTTAGGGGCTAAATATACTCCTCAGGAATATTTCAGGAAGAAAAATGTTTCCACTCATTTTGTAACTCGCTTCATCACCCAAAGTACTTCACCATATAATTTGTGTATTTGATTTCTCCTAATTAGATTTATTTATAGGTAACTGATAATTTCGTCAAACGGCAAATTTAGGGCTGACAATTTTAACCTCCTCACGTTCATCTGTCTTTAAAAGGGCTCTGTCAACTAAACATTGTTTCTTTTTTACTGTGAATTGTTTACATTATGTAAGCAGAATTCCAGGCAAATGCGAAGCTTAAGAGAAAAATGTGTTTTAAATTTGTGTGAGGTATCTCCAAATGGAACTTGTCTAACTTGCATATAAAGCTACAAGGTGATGTCAAACAGGTGACACCAAAGACACACGTGCAGCACATTTTGTTCTATCAATCCATGCATTTGCTTGTGATAGTCCTATGTACCTCCCAGCTCTCCCCCCCCCCCCCCCCCCCCCAGCAAATCATGACACTGTTGGGCTGAGCTTGGGAGGTTGAGCGCTATTGCAGAATTGTGGTCTCAAGTCCCGGAAAGGATGGAGGTAGAGTTCGGCGGGACTGCTAGACATGCTGCTAACACAATGTATAGATCATATTTTATAATCTACCTTCACAGTATAAGAGATGTTTAGGGAACAGATTCTCTTTAATGTTAGTTATCCTTCTCTCCCTCCCATGGAAGAAGGAGTAGGTCAACCACAATAGTCCTCTGCCCAAATGCCTGCGTATTAATCTTCAGACAGATCAAGCACTGAGGATCTCACCCACCTCTGTAATATCAGTGATGTAATGTGTTTGGATACCCAAATGTCACCAGTGCTGATTGCAAGAGATGGGGAAAAATGTACTTGCTCAGCACTCGAAGCTCAGGGCTAAAATGTAAGCATGAAATCTGTGGTTTATTTTTATAATAATGTTTACAGCTGTTTAATGACCCTGAAAAGGTTTCCCATACGAGAATGCTCTGTGTTTCTGAACAGGAGTGTATTATTCTTATAACAACCTCCAGTAAACAGCAACAGAAGCAGTGATCAGACAGATAGTGTGTGAGAGACTCGTATCAGCCATTACAGTTGAATCAGTTTTTGTACTTTTTTTTTTTATTTTGCACCTTGTACATGTTTGGTAGTTTGTTTTTGTTTTTTAAGAATATTTTTCTAACGCAGTCATTTCTGATAATAACTACATTTCACAAAATATTAAAGTATTTTAAACCCGGCTATATTTTCTCTAGATGTTTTCTACAAGGAGCATACAATGAGAGCATTCGGTTTTCTCTGCTATCTTTATATTTAACGTGTGAGGATTCTGGCTCCCCACTTTCAAAAAAGTGATTACCAGTTAACATGTCTTGTTGTGATTTTTAGTCTGTCTTGAATGGTTACCAAAATATTTGGGGATTTTAGACCCAGGTTTTAGAGAGATCAATAGAATGCATTTTATTTATTGTTTTCAAGTGGTGAACTTTAATAGCGTTGCTTCTGTAACATGTGCAAAAGTGATTGTTTAGTAGTCACACTGACATTGTAGCTATGTAATGCATCTATTTATACACTATATGGACACAAGGATTGGGGCACCTGACCATTACACCAATAGGGACTTTTATTACTTAGCATTGTAAATACAGGTTCCTCCTGTTAGGCTTTTGCATGCAATGTTTTGCTAACTCAATGTATAGACCATTAAAATCATTTTTATTCTCTACATTAACAGTAAAAACAATGTTTAGGTGATACTGTCCCTTTAAGATGTACCTTCACTGGGAATAAAGGGCCTAGCCCAAACCCTGAAACACAGCTCCACACCATTATCCCTACTTAACCAAACTTTACAGTTGGCACAGTGCAGTCAAGCAGGTATGACCAAGTGCCTAGCACTCTATCTATGTCTATTGTCTGGCATGTATGTATTGCCTGTGTATTTGTAACGGGTGGGCTGGTAAAATCCCTGCATGCTGTCATGATGACATAGACTGTCACTGATCCCTTAACTGGTTAAACAGGCCATACTAACCTAGGATAAAAACTATCCACAGAGCTATACTCGGAAACATACGCTTTCCATACACTGACAAGCTGCGGGCTGAATGCTCCTTTAAGTGTTGCCTTGACCAAAATAACTGTTTGCTGAGGTCCTGTGCAATAATGCAGCTGCATCTGACAGCTTTCTCCCCCCAGTATTATTATTAGTATCTTGCTTCATCTCCTGTTATAGCATCTTCTTTTCTATCCAGTGCTGTCTGCATGGAGACACACGTGCAAAATATCCCCTGCTCCAGGGACGAAATATGGGGGGGGAATTGTCTTTTGGGTTCATTTTTAATGAATAGAAATATCTATATCAATACACACGCAGGAGTCTATTTGCTAAAAGATTGAGATGAACATGAAGGACCATTTCATGTCACTGAATGAACTATACATTGAGGGTTTTGTATAAAGGTGTTTCTGTAAGTGTAATGTAGCTCCGCCATGATTAATGTCTGTCCCTATATATAAACAAGCCACATTGTGCCATTTGCACCAAAATAAAAAAGTGATTTATTTATTGTTTAAGAAAGAAAGGTCACAAACGGAGAATTAAAAGTTGCACATTGAGAATATAAAGATTGCTCAGTCGGCAATAGCGCAGTGGATAGATCTCTAGGAGTTAGAGATGGCCAGCATCTGATCTGATTGTGGTCTACGTATCTGTCTATCATTTGGTCCCAAGATGCAGTGTGTGTGTGTGTGTGTGTGGGGGGGGGTCAAAATGGGGGCAGAATTGTGTGACATCACCCAATGTACAGGTAC
The DNA here is from genome assembly GCA_036172795.1 of Pelodytes ibericus. Lineage (NCBI taxonomy): Eukaryota > Metazoa > Chordata > Amphibia > Anura > Pelodytidae > Pelodytes > Pelodytes ibericus. The sequence goes on along the minus strand of CM069862.1, from coordinate 205,078,933 downwards.
GGGGTGTCTGGAGCCTAATCGGACTTCAGTCAGGAAAAAGAGAATTGCAAAAAATTGAGAAGGGAATTTCAAACTTAAGGTAAAAGTAGCGGAATAGGAGAAGCATTCCAACTCGGTTAATTTGGCCTGTTTTTTTAAATTCCCTTGTCAATCACATGCAGTTGCCTCTTTCGTGAATAAAGCCCTAAGTATGTCTCATAGATACTGTATACATGGTTAAACACACTGCCCCAAACTTAACGGGAAAAGACCCCTGGAAAAACAGGACTGTCCTTTCAAATCTGGCACTGTTGGTAACTATGTGTATGTACATTTACCACCTGTAATCCTCTTACTTTTACAGCCCTATATACGTCATGTATTTACATAAATTAAATATATATATATATACCTAATTATTATTATATAGATGTGCAATCTTCCCTTTTTAAATACTGGATAATACCTAAATTTGTATTTATTCTTAGTACGTGTTAAATTCACCCCATTCTGCTCTAACGGATTAAGCTTTGTATCTTAATGGCAGGTTAAATAGACGCTCGCACGTCTGCCAGTCTGTGTCTTTTCTTTTAAGATATTTCTGTTAATATTTGGAGGGTTAAAGCCTAATCTTTAAGGTTTTGCAGATCTGCTAGTCACTCTCCTTAAAATTTAATATACCTCGTTAATGCTTACTTGCAAACACTGAAGAATTTTTATGATTATAATCATGTGTTACAGCACCTAGTACTGTTTCTAAGCAGCATACTAATCAGCTTAATGAGATATTACTGCACTTTTTGTTGACTAAAGCAAAATCCTTTTTATTGTTGGAAAGCTTGTCCTTTTATTTTTATTCAAAACATTATCATGTTTTATTGTATGCCAGAGACAGTACGTGGGCACTGCAAATAATACAAGAAACTTTTATATTTCATTCGTATATTAACAGGCCTACTATACGTGTGCCATTGTGCTAAACAGCAAAACGCCAGGGCCTGAGTATTTACTGCTGGAATAAGGAGGACTTTGCTGCTGCAGTACCTCTTCCCTCGTTAGAATTCAGTCACTAAATTACTTTTACTGTCTATGCCTTTTTCATTGACCTCTGTTTACGAACTCTACAGAGCGAGTGTCATAAAATGAGATCAAGCTGTGGTTGTTCGAAAGGAGCAGAGATAGGTGAATTGATAAGTTTGCGATACGTTAAACCAATTGTAATGTACAATAATAAACCTAAAGAAACCAACAGATGTCTGTCTATCGTCAATTTAAAATGATTGTTAGGAGGTTATGTATAAAAGCCAAATCTGGGGTAACATTCTAAAAGTGATGTCATCAACAGGAACATTCTGCTTCTTTCCATGGTAACTGCACCACTTTTAGAACTGTGCCTCAGAATTGACTTCTTATAAATAAATAAAATGCGTTGTCTCCCCATGTTCGTACTCCTTGGTTAGCAAAGGTTTTCATGTCAATGAGTGTTTATATGGAAATATAAGAACAGACAGAGTATACATGCTCATATTAAATTAGAGGATGCTATAAAGCCTACAATCTATATGCAGCCGTTCCCTGCCGTGAAAATATATATGTACACACACTTTTAATTGGAAGCGACATCTGTTGTTTTTTGGGAGGCAGAGTGGCTTCTATTACCCTCCATTGCCACACTACAGATGTTTCATGACTGATCACTACACAGTATATAAAAAACCCATCCCACTCATATCACACTACTCTCTCCATACTGCCTCTATAAGCTACTCTCCATGTGGATAATTGGAAATATACCTGCACATCTTTTCATAGGACACCCATGTATGCAAACTGGCGATAGCCTACATCTCCCATAATACTTTGTCAACTAAGAGGCTGGGAGGGGAGTACTGGAGACAGGTGTAAGGGTGCAGTTTGACACTCCGACCAATACATTAGAAAGTGCATTATTCTGCTGCATGTTATATTAATATCATTTTTTCAATTAACATTAAAGGACCACTAAACTTTTTTTTCAATTCTTCTTCTATTATATATTTACAAGTGGAAAATTGAGTGCCCCTGTTATGAGGATTAACTGGCAGGCACTTTTGATAGTACCTGCCAGTTTATCCTCTGACTGGCAGCCAAGTCTGGTCAGTGACTGTTTATCCTACGATTGGCTTCCCCGAGAAGCAGGCAGTCTTTTCTGGTTAGTGACTCTCTTGCTCTTTACAGAAGCAAGGGCAAAACATTTTTTAGTTGTCCTTTAGGATCCTGTAACTATTCAAAGTGTCTATGTAATAAAACGATATTACCTGTATATTACTAATCATTCTGTTCTTGTGTTCTGTTTTTTTAGGGATGGAGGAAGCTAGTTTGTGCCTTGGAGTTTCATCAGCTGTGCCTGAAGTTGACGCCCATCTTAACAGCACCTTGTTAAATGGCCAGTATTCAATGAGTCAGAAGCTGCATCAGATAACCTCTCAGCTCAGTCACGCCTTCCCCGAGCTGCAGAACCGCCAGAAAGCTGAGGACAAAGCTGGGACGGCGATAGATGAGAAAAGCCATGTGTCAATGGCTAATCAACCAATCAGCAATCAGATGGCTCTGTTGGCCAACCAATTGAATCGAGACGTTGACAGTACCCTCAACGGACGAGTTGACTTGCAGCAGTTTTTAAATGGACAAAACCTTGGGATCATGTCCCAGATGAGCGATATTGAGGACGACGCAAGAAAGAATAGAAAGTATCCGTGCCCATTGTGTGGGAAACGTTTCCGATTTAATAGCATATTATCACTTCACATGCGCACTCACACTGGAGAGAAACCATTTAAATGTCCGTATTGTGACCACCGAGCCGCCCAGAAAGGTAACCTGAAAATTCACCTGCGTACTCACAAGCTTGGCAACCTGGGCAAAGGGCGAGGAAGAGTCCGAGAAGAGAACCGACTTTTGCACGAGCTGGAGGAGAGAGCAATACTGCGAGACAAACAGATGAAGAGCAGCCTTCTTCAGCCGAGAATGGATGTTAAGCCACCGCAGCACTTACAGCAATCCCCTTTATCTAACTGTCATGTAGCTGTACCAGCCAATCACAGCACATCTGACCTTTCCAACAAAGCACCCTCTCCGAAACCACCCGTTGTCCAGGAGGAAGCTGTAACTCCTACAACTGGATTCAGGTGCACATTCTGCAAAGGAAAGTTTAAGAAGCGAGAGGAACTGGATCGACACATCAGAATATTACATAAGCCTTACAAATGCACACTGTGTGATTTTGCTGCTTCTCAAGAGGAAGAGTTGATCAGCCACGTTGAAAAAGCTCACATAACAGCTGAGTCTGTGCAAGGCCAAGGCTCTAGTGGGAATGGAGAGCAGTCTACCAGCGAATTCCGCTGTGAGGTCTGCGGACAGGTTTTCAGCCAGGCCTGGTTCCTGAAAGGCCACATGAGAAAGCACAAGGATTCCTTCGAGCACTGTTGTCAGATCTGCGGAAGGCGATTCAAGGAGCCCTGGTTCTTAAAGAACCACATGAAGGTCCATCTGAACAAACTGTCTGTAAAGAACAAATCTCCTACTGAAGCAGAGGTCCCAGTGTCTATCAACAGCGTGACCCAAGAAGCACATGCAAATCTCTACTCCAGATACATATCTTGCTTGCAAAGCGGTTTCATGCCTTCAGACAAAGGAAGCTTAATTGAACATAGTCACCTTTACAACAAAGGGGACCTTCCACTGAAAGACAAAGAGGTCCTTGGAAAGCTGCTCTCTCCCATCGCTGCACTAGGACATGGCATGTCTGAAGGTGAAAAACATTCATTACTTGGCTCTCTCAATCTGGTGCCACCTCTAAAATCTAGCTGTATAGAACGACTACAGGCAGCGGCCAAAGCCGCAGAGATGGACCCCGTCAACAGCTATCAGGCCTGGCAGCTAATGGCGAGAGGAATGGCAATGGAACATGGATTCCTGTCTAAAGAGCAGCAGATACAGCGTAACCATGAAGACAGCTTGGCGCATGCTGGGGTCCTCTTTGATAAGGAGAAGCGAGAGTACGTTATCGTGGGAGCAGATGGCTCGAAACAGAAAATGCAGGCAGAAATGATCCACGGCTCCAAGATTTGCAATCAGAGAGATTTGCCATCCAAGCTAGAACTTCTCGAAAGCACCCGAGATTTTTTGTCCCATGGAATGAGCCAAGGACACGAGTACAACATGCAGAGCCACAGAGGTCTGAAAGACAAGCCCACTGAGTGTCCTGACTGCGGCAGGGTCTTCAGAACCTACCACCAAGTGGTAGTCCACTCCCGAGTACACAAAAGAGACAGGAAGGCAGAGGAGGAGGCAATTCAGATGAGTCTAGAGGAGCGACGTGGGTCGGGAAGTGATCAGGAGTCTCAGTCTATTAGCCGATCCACAACTCCAGGGTCTTCTAATATCACCGAAGAGAGTGGGCCAGGTGGAGCTCTCTCGCAGATGGGAAGTGCCCAAGAAGACAGTCCACATCCATCATCCCCTTCCTCCTCAGGTAAGAAATTATATTGATTACTTTATAAACAGAGTATATCCAAAAATCTGCAGTGTATTCTAATATGTGATATCAAATTTCTTTACAATGCACCCATTACTCTTTATAATATACACTAAGAGTGGGCCCCGGCAACGACTAAAAGATCTAATTTCCCTTAAATAAGAAGTGAAAGGGCACTTATAAATGGAAAGAGTTCTTAATGTGCTTTGCCATTCACACTTAATGTAACTAATTCATACACAAGTCACTTATGCGTATATGGCATGTTAGGGAAAGGGTTTTCCGTAGTCAACACTGAATTTGTACTGCAGCATTGTCTTCTACCTGTAGGGCTTCATTTGACACATCTGACAACTGTGTTACTCTCCCAGTGACCTCTCCATGTGTCAGAATTCACTATTTCAGGTAGAAGGTACATGTGTACATGACACATTGTATAGGCCTTTTGAGATGCAAATGAGTCTATGAGCTAAAGATGTAAATATTGAAATATTTAAAGGCCACATGGGATCCGCAAATGATCAGCAAAATGGAGTCTGTCTATAGTACTTCAAAAGCCACTAAACATTTTTCCACTTGTTCTTCTACACTCAAACGCAAGTGCAGTGATAGACCCTCGTTGAAGCCAATAAAATGAAATTGATCAAGGTCCCCCCTGTTGAAGGCATATAAATATGCAATCTGGGATTACACCAAAGAAGGCACACAGGATTTTTAACATGTGCCTTTATTAAAGAAGCGAAAGTTCACAGAAAGCCTGTAATGTCACTTTAATTAAAAAGTTAATCTCACATTAGGCTAAAAGATAGAAATTAAATTCAAAAGGTATTGTATTCACCTTAATGTGGAATGAATTTCAGGGGGGGGGTGGAGCAAATGACACCAACGTTAACACTGGCACTAATAAAGCCTGCACGATGTAGCAGCAAACATTGGACTGGACCAGCGGTGGGTAACCTTCGGGACCCCCCGATATTGTGGACTACATTTCACTCGATGCTTTGCCAGCAATGTAGTCCACAACATCTAGAGTGCCAAACGTTTAATCTTTGCCCCATCTATGACACCCAAACTCATGAATATTAATGTGGTCCAATGACCCTGTTATATGTTTTTTGTCCTGGCAGATTATAGAACATAACATAAAATGCCACTGATACTAGTAAACAGGTAAACACGTCGTAATAACTGGCATAATGAACACGGTGGCACTGCTGCCATTCAGACATCTTCCAGTATTTAATAAACACATTGTGAAACTGTAGCAGAATGCCAAAAACTGTTTATATCTTCAGAACCTAAATAATGTGTATAGTTCATGTGAGCATCATGAACACAGGCAGATGGCTGGTAAATGACACGCAATGTGTGGCGCTAAGATGGTCTATGGGGGATGGACACTCACACAATATAAGGTAAAAGATTCCCTTGGTTAATAGCAATCAGCACATTGAAAAGCGAGTCCCGTGTAGACTTCTAACAAAAAAATAAAAACGCTTTTTATAATACTGTAATCATTTAGCCGACCTAACAATAGGGGAAATCATGCCATAACAAATATACTGTTACTAATGGCAACATTGATTTCTGCAATCAGCCATTAAGTCTGGAAAATAAGAGACAGTTTGAGAAGCTTCAGGCATTCAGTGCCCACTGTTAAAGGTCTGGCAGAGTCTGTTCTGTTGTGAAATACCATCATTTCATCCATTTCCAATTCAATTTCAATATAGGAAGTTTATTTCTTGATATACTAGTAAACTGCAGCTTATTCCCACTCATTGCACACATGTATCCTTACAACAGGGAGCCAAGGAGCCTTAGCTCCTAAAATCCCATTCCTAACTATCATGCAATGTGTGCTAGCTATATACCCACACAGACAAGCAAGCAGAAAATAAATTAGATTTACATATATATCACACTATCATTAAAGATGTATTGGAATCACGCTTGTGTTGTATTTTGTTCGTTTAATTATATTGTTATACAAGTAAAATTGTTTAGCCACAATAGGAAAATACATTTTTTCCCCAATAAACTCTGTTGAAATTCTGCAGGTATAAGCGTCTTTACTATCTAGTTACTAAAGGGAAAGTTTTGCAGAAGAAAGTATACAATGATTTGATCCAACATACCACAGATCTGGATATTTTCAATTGCTCTGGTTTTTGTGAGTTTGCCTTTGTCCTGGGCGCAGACAGACTTCTCCAATTCCTAAGTGACATACCGCAGAAAAGACAGCTGAATAAAGCGCAGATCAATAAAGGTCAATGAAATGGTTTCATGCCAAGCCTTCCACACCAGCTGGAGCCATATTTTGCTAAATATATTAAAAGACCCATCTTGTGAATAACAGACAACATTATGACTCTGACCTTATTGAGCAAGATAGAAACATGGCATAGGGACCGGATCATACGCCTGTTTGAGCAACAGCCTTAAAGAAACCCTGTCACCTAAACACTGCCAGCGAATAGAAAATGATTAAAAATGATCTATACATTGTGTTAGTGGAATTTCAAGCAAACTATGGGATTCAATGACATGAGTTAACTCAGGTCAGTGAATAGACCTCATTTCACTTAATCTATGTTGTGCAAGCCAATGTACACAGCAGACTCCCTACAAATTTCATGAGTCTGCGTTAACTACGTCGAATGCATAGATTTAGGTTGTGTTGGCACTTATTGCGCCAGCATAGTCTATGTATAAAAAAATCAGGTGCTGAAAAGGAGAACCTCCGCCAAGGGAGTCCTTCTCTCACTCACTACAAAGTGTCAGGAATTATTTTTAAAAAAGTGCTATCGCCATTATACATAACAAACCGCGATGGCACTTTTTTTTTTTTTTTTTTATAAAACTCACGACTCTGCAGTGCAGGTGTTGAGTGAATGTAGAGTTCACGTATATATATCGTTTTGTTATTTATTATTATTCTCTACATTCACAGATAAAACAGTCCTTTTAACCCATTAATTACCAGGGATTTTCCTGGGTCACTGACAAGAGAGGTTTTTCCATTTTTTATATGTGGTTGTTTAACCCCTTAAGGACGGACTGTAATTTATCTCTTTCTTATTTATTGTACCCACACAAATGATATATAGTTTATGTTTTCAGGAATCCTTAGTTACCTTTATATTAATAATATCACATCATTTAATATAAATATTATGGAGAAAAACACTTTTTTTCTAACTTTCCTATGAAAAATATTTTACACATCTACAAATGTGCTAAATAGATTCTAATATTTGTCCTTAGAAATAATCAGTGTTTACATGGTTTTCTATTGTCTTTTTTGCAAGTTATAGGGCATATCATTGATCACTTCCACTAAAAGGAACTGGTGCTGTTTTTGTAGCAGTATTAGAGTGAAGAGCAAAGTCAAAGTTTAAAAACTTTGACTTAATGATTAGTGATCTCATGACCGCACAGGTACCGATTGGGTCCAGGAACACTGCCTCGATTGGGAGGCAGACTCCCAGACCTGCAATGCACTGGGAGTCACTGCACAAGGAACTCTCCACCAACTAAACTCCATGATAAGTTAACTCGTGATAAAGATCTAAAGGGTTAATAAAGCTTCTCCAGAGCTCCTGTTGGTTTGAGGCTCTGATGTAGTGAAGCAAAACTTTTCTCTATTGATAAAGTCATTGATTACAAGGCATGTCACCAACTGATATCTTCCAAAACTAGGATCTTTTAGAGAATTGAGAATAAGAATATTTACTACAAACAGTTTTTGGAAAAGGCTATATAGTATGATTATTATTTATCTGAAAAGTCTTTGCTTTGTGCTCCTGCTCATTATGGTAAAAAGGTTCAGTACTTGTATTATTTACAGATCGGGTATTTTCTCTGTCTGCTAGTTAGGGTTGCATTGGGACCTTGTTAATTTCTATGGACATATCGTAACACTCGCTTTTCTGTGTAATATGGATGATTCTTGCTGTATTCTCTTCGGATATAAATCTGGGTTTAATGACTCATTTTGTGAATTGTGCCTTTATTTTATTTTTTTGCTGGGAGCGCACCTTTTTAAGTGTGCAATATACAACATTAATTAAATACTCAAATAAAACAGATCTTGCAAAATTAAATAACTTCAGCAAAGTATGGCAAAATACTCAGCCTCTCTAGTACCCAGCTTAAAAACCTAATTTGTATCACTTCTCGTTCCCTTTCTTCCTTTAGAATCCAGGTCAGGAGGGCCTGAGAAAGTATTTTTGCTTAAATCTAAGCAATGAATTCTTCTTTATAAGTAGTGCTCTTAACATGAAATTCGTACTGAATCCATCATAAAAACGCCTTTTACACAGCAGGCTCTCCAAATGATCTTCAGAAGATGTTTCACAAAGAGTGGCAGTGAAGTCTTTGTTACCTGATATAATTCTTTGGGAAGGAGAGAGCTTGGTTAGCGGAGGAGCAGGCATGCCTGGGAAGGGTCAGGCCCGTAATCAGGCAGTTATTTCTGAACGTTTGGAAGTTTCTGCGCTAAGACGGTAATACGTTTGTTTGCTGGGAGAGATGTCTGTATCAGTGAACGCACAAAAATGATTGCAATGAACCAAAAAATATGTTGTGCTTTTAGTCTGTAAATTGCTTAGAACCGGGTGACACTTGTGAATTATTTATTAAAGATAAGCACACAATAAAAAGTAATGCAATGAAGCTGTATATTCCCAGCATATTGCAGGCCCAGACAGGGGAGGGCTGGCAACTATTGGCCCAGGGGAACGGGGGCAAAAACAATTTAGTTGTCCCACCCATTATAATCAGACAGACACAGATAGACAGGCAGGACAGATGTACTGCCAGATAGGTTACATAGATTGACAGACAGACATAGCTAGATAGATAGATAGATAGATAGATAGACAGACACAGATAGAGAGGCAGGACAGATGTACTGCCAGAGAAGGTACATAGATTGATAGTCATAGATAGATAGATATACTGTCAGATAGGGCACAGAGACTGATAGTCATAGATAGATAGATATACTGCCAGATAGGGCACAGAGACTGTACTATTGCAGTACTGTTTGTTCTCGGGCATTGTAGCACCCACCCCCCTTTTTTTGTCGCCATAAGTATCAGGGTATGCCTACGGCCGTGGGTCCCTGGCCTGCTTGCACCTACAGGATCATCAGCCATACCACACTGACAAGGCCATTGTAGGCCAAAACGTACGTCTGTGGTTTGCTGTGTTCCTCTTGTAGAGGGTACTAGCCATGCATTTCGGGTCTGGACTGCCCTTATGCGTGGGATCAGTCTGATATGCTAATGGAGTGGTTCCTCTGCAATGGTGTAAGCAGACCAAAAATGGAGTTGCTCTCCCGAGTAGGTATTATCCTACAGGACAGACTATTGCAGTACTGTTTGTTCTCGGGCATTGTAGCACCCACCCCCCTTTTTTTGTCGCCATAGATAGATATACTGCCAGATAGGGCACAGAGATTGATAGTCATGGAAAGATAGATATACTGCCAGATAGGGCACAGAGATTGATAGTCATAGATAGATGGATATACTGCCAGATAGGGCACAGAGATTGATAGTCATGGAAAGATAGATATACTGCCAGATAGGGCACAGAGACTGATAGTCATAGATAGATATACTGCCAGATAGGGCACAGAGACTGATAGTCATGGATAGATAGATATACTGACAGATAGGGCACAGCGATTGATAGTCATGGATAGATAGATAGATATACTGGCAGATAGGGCACAGACATTGATAGACAGGCAGGAATGTTAGGGTACAGAGATTGACAGTCATAGATAGATAGAGAGACAGACACAGATAAACAGGCAGGACTGATAGGGTACAGAGATTGACAGTCATAGATAGATAGAGAGACAGACACAGATAGACAGGCAGGACTGATAGGGTACAGAGATTGACAGGCATAGATAGATAGAGAGACAGACACAGATAGACAGGCAGGACTGATAGGGTACAGAGATTGACAGTCATAGATAGATAGAGAGACAGACACAGATAGACAAGCAGGACTGATAGGGTACAGAGATTGACAGGCATAGATAGATATAGAGACAGACACAGATAGACAGGCAGGACTGATAGGGTACAGAGATTGACAGGCATAGATAGATAGAGAGACAGACACAGATAGACAGGCAGGACAGATAGGGTACAGAGATTGACAGGCATAGATAGAGAGAGAGACAGACACAGATAGACAGGCAGGACTGATAGGGTACAGAGATTGACAGTCATAGATAGATAGAGAGACAGACACTGATAGACAGGCAGGACTGATAGGGTACAGAGATTTACAGTCATAGATAGATAGAGAGACAGACACAGATAGACAGGCAGGGCAGATAGGTTACAGAGATTGACAGTCATAGATAGATAGAGAGACAGACACAGATTGACAGGCAGGACTGATAGGGTACAGAGATTGACAGGCATAGATAGATAGAGAGACAGACACAGATAGACAGGCAGGACTGATAGGGTACAGAGATTGACAGTCATAGATAGATAGAGAGACAGACACAGATTGACAGGCAGGACTGATAGGGTACAGAGATTGACAGGCATAGATAGATAGAGAGACAGACACAGATAGACAGGCAGGACTGATAGTGTACAGAGATTGACAGTCATAGATAGATAGAGAGACAGACACAGATAGACAGGCAGGACTGATAGGGTACAGAGATTGACAGGCATAGATAGATAGAGAGACAGACACAGATAGACAGGCAGGACTGATAGGGTACAGAGATTTACAGTCATAGATAGATAGAGAGACAGACACAGATAGACAGGCAGGACTGATAGGGTACAGAGATTTACAGTCATAGATAGATAGAGAGACAGATACAGATAGACAGGCAGGACTGATAGGGTACAGAGATTGACAGACATAGATAGATAGAGAGACAGACACAGATAGACAGGCAGGACAGAAGGGCTTTATTCACGAAAGAGGGAATTGAGAACATAATTTAAATGCAAGCCTAAAGTAGCCAAATTCCCATTAGAACAACCATTGGCCAGATCCACTTATCTGTCATTGTACCCACAATGCACTTCTGACGAAAACACCTACTTTTCATAGTTGCCAACATTCTCATATTTTCCGGGACAGTCATTTTTTGCGGGGGTTTACCCGTCAAACTCGGGTCTGTCCTATCATTAATGCTGCCCATTCACAGTGATTAGCACAGGCAGCATTGTGTTTAAAGTGTGTATATCTTATAGACATACACAGTCTGAACTATGAGAACTAGGCTCCAGACACCCGGTATACTTAGCGGGGAGGGTGGAGCTCAAACTACCAAGTCTCCACCCCTTTTAGCTCCACCTCTTTTCATCCCAGTCAACAGCAGAAAGTAGCTTTTCACACAGCTTATGTGTCTTCTGTCTGCTTCATGTATCAGTCTGTCTCTGTTCACCTAACTTAGCCTGTAATTAACTCCCCTTTATGCTCTGTGCCAAACACCGCTCTGATAGTTTGCGCCATATAAATACATGTTAATTTAATGCAAATATTCCACCAGACCAAGCAGAAAGATTTTTTTTTTTTTTATTTGGAATGGATCATTAATGAGTAAATCACTCTGAATGCCAGCTCTATTTATGTAGCATTCCTTGTAGCCATCGTAATGATTGTTATCATACAAAATAATCTCACACAAGGAAACCGGATTATTAAACCAAGAGTACCCTCTCGCCTCCATCACCGTCAGCTCCTTTTTATTTGTTTTATCAGCAGTTTTTAAAACCCTCTAACTATTCTTAATCCTCTCGTCAAAAAAATAAATAAAAAATCCCAATGTGTGTTTTAACTAATATTTATAGCCACTGATAGGGGACCCGACAGCTGCAAGAGACCGTAGACATTATATTCTGTTTATTGACAGGCATCTGTAGAACTGGATCCAAAATAAAAAAAAACGGGACCCAAGGATTAAGATCTTCATTTTTTTCTTGCGCATTCCAATTGTTCTTAAAATATTTGGCAATGTCAATTAGTAACTGAGCACAGTTAGCTGATGAACACAATTTTCCACAAGACTGAGCACCCCATTGTTGTCAAGCTAACAGCAGATTTCTAAGGTCATTATCATTCCCTGGTAGCTTGGCCCAGCTGCTATACATTGCTAAAGCCAAACTTTGTACAGGGGCTTTGAGATGGTATGCATCAACAGGGGGCTGGGAGGCAGGGAGTGGGTGAGAGAGACAGTCACATGACCCTGGAGGGGCAGCGGACAGCAGGACATTTTAACACATTCCAAACCTTAAAGGTGCTGTTAAACCTACGTGTGTCCCCCCCCCCCCCCCCCAATAAGTTGTATACAATTTATTTCCTAAACTCCTTCTATCTCCTAAAAACTGCAAATTAAGCGTAATAGAGTTCTAGGTGTTGCTATAGGAACAATCCTGCTTATGTCTTCAAGCCCCTCCTAATTGGAATGTTGCTGAATTTAGAAGCCCCGGTGAAATTAATTTCAATGGAAAACTACAGGAGAACTGTAAATTGTAAAAGTAAAAATAATTGTATTTTACATATATTAAAAAACACATGTGCCACATACAGAAAATAAGCTCAGGGGAATGGCATATTTAAGAGGAAATAAAAGGAGCATGTTTATGCCAGTCACTGAACACAATGAATATATTCCATGTAGACTTTGGCAACCACTAGAAAGATCTTTCCATATTGAAAATATATTTTTAATGTTCTTTTTAAATAAGTGGCATGTTTTAATTGCTACCTTTTCCTTCCTGGTTTCATTGTACAGTCAATATTTTTTTTTTAAATAGAAATATTAACATAACATTTTTGTATGCCATACTGATCTCTTAAAAAGTGCTTTGCCGTTCTTTGATCCCTGCAACTTTTCATCTGTGAAATATGACTAATTACCCCCTACTGGTAAAAACACGGGTTGTTCAATCCGTGCAATGTGACGTGTTTGAAGTTTCTTACATGAAGGCTTTTTTTTTTTCGGGCTCAACTTATAAATCTGTTCAATACATAGCTAAAACAACTGTAAGAAGCAGGTTACAAACTAATTGTAACTAGCATCGGCCTTTTGATGCTATTGTGCACGCAAGGTTGTGTGTAATCATGTCAGTCCCAGACACAGTGATATAAGTCGCTTGGGACATTGTTCAATAGAACAAATTATTATTTAACAAAATGATTTACAGCCGCTGCAAAATGGATGATCATTTTGGGATATTTCTTTTTACCAGTAGGGGGTATATTTACTGTTTGCAGAGAGATTGCAGCGTGGAGCCTAATGTGGGAAGGGTTACATGCTATCACATGACCCAACAAGATTGCGCTCCAGTCTATCCTGCAGGGACACATAGTTCAGACTCTTAGCGCAAATGGAATTTCTTTTCTGTCGTCCTAACACACATGGTCCACATGATCATGCGGACGGCATTGCACAAAATCGTGCCATGTCCACGACTTCACGAGTGATGTTACAAGGAGTCACAATACTTCAGCAGGGACTTGCAGGGTCTGTAAAGACCTTGATGGTGTCTTTGCCTGATAAGGGTCAAAAAACAAAAATCGTGCGTAGGGACAAAAGCACCAAAGGAAGTCTGGTCGTTAAATGGACACTAACACTTACATAAGATGTAAGTAGAGAACCTGGTCATTTAAAACAAACCATATATAAATCAGATGCAACTTTTTTTTTATATGATTGCATTAATTGCATATAAAAGGAAAATTTAAATTAGGTGTTTATCTTCTGGCTCCATTTTGTGAATATTTCCCATGATGCGTCCAAAATCTTCACTTTACAATTGTGGCCAAAGCCATCACTGGCTCCTGTGTATCATAGTGGGCAGGACTAGGTGGCTGTGTTCAACACAAAGAGGAGATTGACCTGATCAAACAGGATCATAACTCTGCCCCCTTGTGATGTAATAGTTACATCACACTCCCATTCAATGCAAGTCTATGGTTAGAATTCTGACTTATAGACTGCATTCTGTGTCCCCAGGCCCAAAGTGACATACTAGTGCTGTAAAGTCTCGGGGGGGGTGACACCCAAAAACACTATATTTCACAAAATGGTGGCGCCCAGTGACACTTGTTTAGTTACATATTTTATTAAATACAGTCACATAACAAAAACAAAAGACATATCTGAAATCAACAATACAATATAAAAAAAATAACCTTTAAGGGGTTAAACACAATGCTGCCTGTGCTGGTACAATACCACAAAATGCAGGACTGTCTTAGCACATCTGGGGCAGTTGGCAACTACAAACGGGGTCAATCCTCTGCTCACGTTTGCCTTTTAACAATATTTGCGGCAAGACTCACAAGACTCAGAGGAATCATATATCTCTTGGTTCCATATACGGAAAGTGCCATAATCTCACTTTAAATGCATGGAATATATTATTCCATAAACATGTTATTATTGCGCACTCATCATTGTTTGTTCTGTTAAAATAAAAGAAACAAATGTTTTTAAAAAAAAAAAGAAAAGAAAAGTAAAACGTTGGGGGGGGGAGGGAATTAGTTGGAAGATTTTTTTTTCTGACTGCGGCGTTGTCATGCTGGGGAGTGTTTGAATTGGCAGACTGTGCTTTCAGAGGATAATAAGCCGAATTTTGTAGTAAAAACAATATTTAACATGGCCGCTCTCTGCTTAGTATTGTGTGGTATCAGGTTCAGTAGAAATGCAGAGCAGCAGGGTTTGTTAAAGCTCAGCTGTTATAACTGTGCACCATATGCAGTCTTTCATTCGCTGATATGGAATATTGTCCACACTGTTTCCTGTTTGCTTGCGATTTACTGAGCTGCACTTGTGTGTTTTGAAGCTGTTCGCAGACAGCCATTTGGGAGAGCGCTCTACAGCATCGCTGGTATGGGTGCTGGGCTTCATTAATAAATTGGCACGCTTACAGCTTCCCCAGCAGCTCAGAGTGCTTTGCCAACAGACCTTTTAAACAAAAAGAGCAAAGTTCATATGTTGAGAGTGACACGTTTTCCTTCAAACTGTCAGTGTATTTGCTCGGTAGTATGTGATGTTCTGGATCCGCGCTCTTCTACAAAATGCGTGAAACTGAAGCAGAAAGTCGCTTCTACTTGTGACTCCTGATCCGCTTGTGGCATAAAGTACGGGGAAGATCTTTCACCCCGATACTCTTGAGTGTTGGTGCCAGGCAGGATTTGGGATACACAGGAGGAGAAAGCCTTGACAGTCTGTTTAGAAGAAGGTGTTAACATCCTTGTATGATCAGGAAATGAACTAGAAAGGCGCTAATCTCTATGTGGTTTGGACCCTGCTACCCCACCACCGTCATTTGGGGAGTGCGTATGTGCAGAGGGTTGTGCATAAGTGACTTGTTCTATCAGACAATCCATCAGGATTGTTATCATAGATCTAATGCAGAGCCTGTCTGGCTAGGCTTGTCATTATATCATGTTATTTACATTATATAAAAAGGAACACTTGGGTGGAAAGATTAGGAGAAATGGAAGGTTTCCAGGGCCTATTAGAACATATAGGTATAACATGGATACACACAATGCTTTTCTTGGTAAAAGGGTATATGTGTGGCATAAGACAGGCATGTGGTATTTATATGGCCTCATGGCTGGCATACCACCCAGTGGTAAAATGCATTTATTCTGTGATAATAGAAGTGCAAACAATATATTGCTCACTACTCTAGCAATCACATGGTTAAAATGTTCTTTTACGTTAAAGAATTATCCCTTTTGGTGGTCAGTGAGGGCTATTACCATGCTTTTACTCAACTGCTGATCAACTTGTTACAGTAACTGGTAGAAATCGTGCATTTACATATCAAATAGGGCCGTCGGGGAATCTCCGTTAACAAACAGTAAACCAGTAAAAGACCTTTCAATAGAAGCGTTTTAACAACCCAGCCTCACCTGCTTCCCCATAACTGGTTATTTAAAACCACTTTATCATTTTATTACACGTTACAGTTTAGTAATTTCTATGAAAGGAAAGAGTTTGCTTTCACCCGGCGTATTGTGCCGTCGCCGGACTCGGAGCAATTAAACGAGGAAAGCACGGTTTCATGGCAAAGGTTTAAACAAGCAATCATATAGAAAACATTTTAAGGATCTGTACAATAGGCTTCTTTGCTCTAATATCAGCCTACACAAGCTCTTTGTCTGTTTATTCTGCTGGTATGAGTATATTTGCGTAGCTCATTTGGTAGACACATGCAGCGTCTGAAATGGATTTAAAAAGTAGCGGTACTTGATCTCCCCCAAAAAATAGGAGCTGGGTTTAGGATGGGTGGAATGATGCTGGGCTTGGGCTCTCACTGTAACTACTAATTTATTGACTAAGGGTACTGTTTGGGTCCCCTGCCTGAGGGGCCCTAGCTTTGAACTGATGGAAGTAATATAGAAAATTGCTTTCCCGGTGTTACCAAGCATACTACCTGTTGGATCCAGCATTGGGCTAACAAAAGTGATACAGAAATATGCTTACCCACTATGGCTTCAATATAAATCTCTGGTGAGCACCAGCTTTTTTTACGGGGTGCAAGGTACTCTGACCAAAGCCCTGAACATAGCATCGGTAATTTTAACCTCTCTTTACTAAGGAGAGAAGATTGGAAGGTCTCCTTTGTTTATTATGTGCCCATGGACCAAACTCCAGCCCTGGGTGTTAAGATCTGGTCAAATGTAGTGAAGCTGTGATTCTCCCGATTTTGCTAGACTACAACCCTCATTACCCCCACTCATATTGGATTTGGAAGCCAGGGATAACAGTCACAGAGCAGCAGAGACCTGCACCTCTTTAAATAACAATATTAAGAATAACCAGGTGCATTGCCTCACGTGATACGTGCAGGAACCCCACAGATAGCACAAGTGTTTCTTCTTTACCTTGCATTGATGTGTTGTATTTCTGCCTTGGTCTATCGCAGCAGACTTAAGGTCGACAGCAAATCCAGCGCTGCCAGTGTTGGTGGTACATCTTCCCTCACTGCCTTACACTCCCTGCACAGACATCTGGGCTGCAGCCCTACATCTCCTTGGAGCAATATGGTGCTCTGCATAGGGATGTGGGGGCAATCTGGCATTGTGGAAAGGGATTTGGGCGCAGTCTGGTGTAGTAGAAAAGCTATGCGAAGTGAAACCTGGAGAAGAAGTGAGGCAAATGAGGGTTGGAGGGTGAGTTTAGACAGGCCGAGCATAGCACACAACCTAAATACTGGGATCACTCAAACCCAGGCTCCATTTATATCTCTCCCTCTCTGCACCAAATATATTCTTGTTATTTCCTATGACCAGCGGTATATTCAGGTGGATACTTCTCTGTAACACCCACAAGCGCTGTTGCAGCCTGTATCCTTCTGGAAACAGAAATGACATTGTATTGAAATAACATCAGTCACCATAACAGCCAGAAACTGATTTTGCTTGATCTGTTCAATCAATATACTGCTCCAATACATTTTCCTTTAAAACATGATTGGCACATAATGTGTCTCAGAAATTGAACACATAATGGAGAGTGCAGAGAAGTGTCTCTTAAACCTGGTGTGAATAGAGAGCTTCTTGGGTATAAATAAAAGACAAAAAGGATTTTAAAGCATCCTGGAACAAGCTGATTGTTTAACCCTTTCAGAGCTACCGGCTGCAATTTAGGGTAACATGAGGGGAGATAGATTGGGCAAATAGCTGACATAGGTCCATGGCTTGACAAATGTTTGTAGACCTTAGAGATCAGTTCAGGAGCCAGCCTACTAACACTTAGTAAGACTTATAAATAATCCAAAAGGTCAGCAGCAGAATTGTAGGTGATATGGTTCCCGGGCTCCTGAAAGCCTAGATTTGCCAAGCCCTAAAATAGGGGCCTCACCTATGGGGTGGGCATGCCACTTAAATCTAGAACCTCTCCTGTAGCCAGTGCTGAGAAATTATTTGTTAGGGCTCCTTATACTTTCTGTAAAGAAATATTATCTTTGCTTTCAATCCACCAATACATTCTTTCTTTCTTTTTTTTTTTTACAATTAGTTATTTCCTATAACAAAGAATAATTTGTTAATGCACATGGAGCGGATTTAATTTTAATCTTGCATTCAAGGAGAGGAGATCTAAGGAGTGCCAGGCTCCAGTTTCTAAACACTGAATATCTTCTCTTAAAGTCCTGATTTGCTGCCAAAAGATTTAATACTGTTAAATTACAAAAAGCATTGTGGGAGGGGCATGAGTGTTCTCTCTCCGAATCAATACTCTTAATTTAAACGTCTGCATTTGACAGCTCAAAATAAATAGATGAATAAATAACAAGTAAAAAAAAAAAAAAAAAAAAAACATAGAGGAAAACATAGTGGAATCATGCAGATACACTTCCCAGAGATATTCCTCACAGCGACTAATAGAGAACTGATTTGGATTAATAATTTGTACAGCAGTTTGGCCTGCCAATTCTATCCTTAGTAGCCCACACTGCTGCAGTAAATCCACAGGACCTTGCCTTCAATATGGCCTGACGGGTAAGTCTGAACTGAAAAAATAATGTTTGCATCAAGGAATAAGGTTTCTTGTTCACACAAAAGTCCTTTTTTAGGTTTTTTTTTATAACCTTGTTTTGAGTCAGCTCAATCATATTTAAAGGGGCAGTTCCACTTGACCTATGCTCTCCTGCAGCTCTATATTGAACATTATTTCACCGGGCGTCTTAATTCAGTGACTGTCAATAAGGTTGGGGCTTGGAGAGAGAGGCGGGGCTTCTAAATTGACTGTCAATAAGGTTGGGGCTTGGAGAGAGAGGCGGGGCTTCTAAATTCAGTGACGGTCAATAAGATTGGGGCTTGGAGAGAGGCGGGGCTTCTAAATTGACTGTCAATAAGGTTGGGGCTTAGAGAGAGAGGCGGGGCTTCTAAATTCAGTGACATTCCAATAAGGAGGGGCTTGGAGAGAGAGGCGGGGCTTCTAAATTCAGTGACTGTCAATAAGGTTGGGGCTTGGTGAGAGAGGCGGGGCTTCTAAATTCAGTGACTGTCAATAAGGTTGGGGCTTGGTGAGAGAGGCGGGGCTTCTAAATTCAGTGACTGTCAATAAGGTTGGGGCTTGGTGAGAGAGGCGGGGCTTCTAAATTCAGTGACTGTCAATAAGGTTGGGGCTTGGAGAGAGAGGCGGGGCTTCTAAATTCAGTGACTGTCAATAAGGTTGGGGCTTGGTGAGAGAGGCGGGGCTTCTAAATTCAGTGACATTCCAATAAGGAGGGGCTTGGAGAGAGAGGCGGGGCTTCTAAATTCAGTGACTGTCAATAAGGTTGGGGCTTGGTGAGAGAGGCGGGGCTTCTAAATTCAGTGACTGTCAATAAGGTTGGGGCTTGGTGAGAGAGGCGGGGCTTCTAAATTCAGTGACTGTCAATAAGGTTGGGGCTTGGTGAGAGAGGCGGGGCTTCTAAATTCAGTGACTGTCAATAAGGTTGGGGCTTGGAGAGAGAGGCGGGGCTTCTAAATTCAGTGACTGTCAATAAGGTTGGGGCTTGGTGAGAGAGGCGGGGCTTCTAAATTCAGTGACTGTCAATAAGGTTGGGGCTTAGAGAGAGAGGCGGGGCTTCTAAATTCAGTGACTGTCAATAAGGTTGGGGCTTGGAGAGAGAGGCGGGGCTTCTAAATTCAGTGACTGTCAATAAGGTTGGGGCTTGGAGAGAGAGGCGGGGCTTCTAAATTCAGTGACTGTCAATAAGGTTGGGGCTTGGTGAGAGAGGCGGGGCTTCTAAATTCAGTGACGGTCAATAAGGTTGGGGCTTGGAGAGAGAGGCGGGGCTTCTAAATTCAGTGACTGTCAATAAGGTTGGGGCTTGGAGAGAGAGGCGGGGCTTCTAAATTCAGTGACTGTCAATAAGGTTGGGGCTTGGTGAGAGAGGCGGGGCTTCTAAATTCAGTGACTGTCAATAAGGTTGGGGCTTGGTGAGAGAGGCGGGGCTTCTAAATTCAGTGACGGTCAATAAGGTTGGGGCTTGGAGAGAGAGGCGGGGCTTCTAAATTCAGTGACTGTCAATAAGGTTGGGGCTTAGAGAGAGAGGCGGGGCTTCTAAATTCAGTGACTGTCAATAAGGTTGGGGCTTGGTGAGAGAGGCGGGGCTTCTAAATTCAGTGACTGTCAATAAGGTTGGGGCTTGGAGAGAGAGGCGGGGCTTCTAAATTCAGTGACATTCCAATAAGGAGGGGCTTGGAGAGAGAGGCGGGGCTTCTAAATTCAGTGACTGTCAATAAGGTTGGGGCTTGGTGAGAGAGGCGGGGCTTCTAAATTCAGTGACTGTCAATAAGGTTGGGGCTTGGAGAAAGAGGCATGGCTTCTAAATTGACTGTCAATAAGGTTGGGGCTTGGTGAGAGAGGCGGGGCTTCTAAATTCAGTGACTGTCAATAAGGTTGGGGCTTGGAGAGAGAGGCGGGGCTTCTAAATTGACTGTCAATAAGGTTGGGGCTTGGTGAGAGAGGCGGGGCTTCTAAATTCAGTGACTGTCAATAAGGTTGGGGCTTGGAGAGAGAGGCGGGGCTTCTAAATTGACTGTCAATAAGGTTGGGGCTTGGTGAGATAGGCGGGGCTTCTAAATTCAGTGACATTCCAATAAGGAGGGGCTTGGTGAGAGAGGCGGGGCTTCTAAATTCAGTGACATTCCAATAAGGTTGGGGCTTGGAGAGAGAGGCGGGGCTTCTAAATTCAGTGACATTCCAATAAGGAGGGGCTTGGGGAGAGAGGCGGGGCTTCTAAATTCAGTGACATTCCAATAAGGTTGGGGCTTGGAGAGAGAGGCGGGGCTTCTAAATTCAGTGACATTCCAATAAGGAGGGGCTTGGAGAGAGAGGCGGGGCTTCTAAATTCTGTGACATTCCAATAAGGCGGGGCTTGGAGAGAGAGGCGGGGCTTCTAAATTCAGTGACATTCCAATAAGGAGGGGCTTGGAGAGAGAGGCGGGGCTTCTAAATTCAGTGACATTCCAATAAGGAGGGGCTTGGGGAGAGAGGCGGGGCTTCTAAATTCAGTGACTGTCAATAAGGTTGGGGCTTGGAGAGAGAGGCGGGGCTTCTAAATTCAGTGACTGTCAATAAGGTTGGGGCTTGGAGAGAGAGGCGGGGCTTCTAAATTCAGTGACTGTCAATAAGGTTGGGGCTTGGAGAGAGAGGCGGGGCTTCTAAATTCAGTGACTGTCAATAAGGTTGGGGCTTGGAGAGAGAGGCGGGGCTTCTAAATTCAGTGACTGTCAATAAGATTGGGGCTTGGAGAGAGAGGCGGGGCTTCTAAATTCAGTGACATTCCAATAAGATTGGGGCTTGGAGAAAGAGGCGGGGCTTCTAAATTCAGTGACTGTCAATAAGATTGGGGCTTGGAGAGAGAGGTGGGACTGTTACTATAGCAACAGACATAATTATTTCTCTTTATATGCAGTTTTTAGGATATAGAGCAGAAAAAATGATCAAACAGATCTATATCTTTTTATTTACTTGTCTAATACTATTCTTATCAGACACTGTGTGTGGAACTGCCTCTTTAAAACATGCTTGGTTGGGTTTGATTATTAAGAATCCCAAATATTACATAACTGCGTCATTTAAGAAACAATGCTTTTTATTTTTTTTATTGTCAGAGTCGATCCAACACAATTATCTGCCCCCCTCCCTGTCTATGACCACCCTCCCATACTTATTGCAAAGGTCATTTCTTCATCTACTGTATTTTCCCCCCGATACTGACAAAATGTTTGCATGGTATCAAATAACCAACAACATAAAGTCTGGTTCTTCCATCTTATACCTACCGACGCTGCTTTCGTTATTTAAAAAAAAAATGAAATAAAACAAAGAAATGTGATGTGTGATTTGTGAATTGTGACATATAAACTTCCTTTGTAAGAGAGTATGCAGTCAGAAGCTTAACACCACATTGTGTCTCTTTGACAACCTCGCTGGAAGACCACTGCAGCTGTGCTTTTTACTCACAATAGCAGATTAATTAACACAATCATGTGCTCTTGGCTCCCACTCAATGAGTAGGTCTGTTGCTGGATAGATAGGTAAATCCTTGAAATGTGTATGAGATAAAGGATATAGTATGGTAGTTTCATATTTAGCCAGTTCTGCTCATGACTAGTCAGCCATGTTTCACTGGAAGCCATCACTAAAGTCAAATAAAGTAACGCGGACTGGCCACGCCTCCTCGCTGTGACATTGCTTTAACCAGGGATGAATAACTTGGATGGTTTTCAGCTAGGGATGTATATTGCAGGTAAGTTGTCTGATGTTGTTCTTTGACAGCCGTGGGAGTCAGCTATTTTGTAACCTGTGTTCGAATGTTCATTTCCTGGGCAATCGAATGGAAAGACAGGCAGAAAGATGTTTTATATTGAATTTAGATTTTTTTTGTTCTTACAATTATTCGATAAACTGAGTTTTTAGGAGATAGGAGTTGAGAAAAAAAAAGCTTTAAAGCCGAGTTTTTATTTTATTATTATTTATTTGTTTCCTTTAGGGATAACGGACAGCAAAAAGATAAGTTCTGTTACATTAAGATATGTAAGATTGCCTCAAGTGGAGGCATTTTAAATAAAAAGTGCTTTAAGAACACTTATTGAGCCTTTTTTGCTCAGTATAGCTCTATCAAGGGGCAAACATTTTTTTTTTCTCTTCCTTTTAAATTAATTTTTATTGAGAAAGTACAAATTACATCATAAAAAACGTTAAATACACATATATATACATCAAGTACATTATATATAAATAAATGCTAGTTAATCCTCTCTCCTTCCCCTATAAATAAAAGGAAGAAAAAGAAAGAGGGAAAGGGAGAAAAAAAACAACAAATATACATATAAATATAAACAAGTTATTAAATTCCCCTTCCTCTATCCATATTTATTCATTGAATTGTAATAACCAAGTATGGATAGAGAGGGTTACCTACAGATATATATCCATATCCTAACTCAAGCTGTACTCCTTTTTTAACTTTAGCAAAGGGGGCAAACATTTTGTGTGAGATGAGTCATCTTTCATCTGACTCAAGATTCTAAACAACATATCCTCCCCTGATAGACCCATACAGAGCAAAGATTCTAAAGAACATGTCTGCCCCCTGATAGAGCTATACAGAGCAAATATTCTAAATAACATGACCGCCCCCCGATAGAGCTATACAGAGCAAAGATTCTAAACAACATGTCCGCCCCTTGATGGAGCCATACAGTGCAAAGATTCTAAACAACATGTGCGCCCCCTGATAGAGCTACACAGAGCAAATATTCTAAACAACATGTCTGCCCCTGATAGAGCTATACAGAGCAAAGATTCTAAAGAACATGTCCGCCCCCTGATGGAGCTATACAGAGCAAAGATTCTAAACAACATGTCCGCCCCCTGATAGAGCTATACAGAGCAAAAATTCTAAACAACATGTCCACCCCCTGATAGTGCTATACAGAGCAAAAATTCTCAACAACATGACCGCCCCCTGATAGAGCTATACAGAGCAAAGATTCTAAACAACATGTCCGCCCCCTGATGGAGCCATACAGAGCAAAGATTCTAAACAACATGTCCTCCCCCTGATAGAGCTACGCAGAGCAAATATTCTAAACAACATGTCTGCCCCTGATAGAGCTATACAGAGCAAAGATTCTAAACAACATGTCCGCCCCCTGATAGAGCTATACAGAGCAAAGATTCTAAACAACATGTCCACCCCCTGATGGAGCCATACAGAGCAAAGATTCTAAACAACATGTCCGCCCCCTGATAGAGCTATACAGAGCAAATATTCTAAACAACATGTCTGCCCCTGATAGAGCTATACAGAGCAAAGATTCTAAACAACATGTCCGCCCCCTGATAGAGCTATACAGAGCAAATATTCTAAACAACATGTCCGCCCCCTGATGGAGCTATACAGAGCAAAGATTCTAAACAACATGTCCGCCCCCTGATAGAGCTATACAGAGCAAAGATTCTAAACAACATGTCCTCCCCCTGATAGAGCTATACAGAGCAAAGATTCTAAACAACATGTCCGCCCCCTGATGGAGCCATACAGAGCAAAGATTCTAAACAACATGTCCTCCCCCTGATAGAGCTACGCAGAGCAAATATTCTAAACAACATGTCTGCCCCTGATAGAGCTATACAGAGCAAAGATTCTAAACAACATGTCCGCCCCCTGATAGAGCTATACAGAGCAAAGATTCTAAACAACATGTCCACCCCCTGATGGAGCCATACAGAGCAAAGATTCTATACAACATGTCCGCCCCCTGATAGAGCTACACAGAGCAAATATTCTAAACAACATGTCTGCCCCTGATAGAGCTATACAGAGCAAAGATTCTAAACAACATGTTCGCCCCCTGATAGAGCTATACAGAGCAAAGATTCTAAACAACAGGTCCGCCCCCTGATGGAGCTATACAGAGCAAAGATTCTAAACAACATGTCCGCCCCCTGATAGAGCTATACAGAGCAAAAATTCTAAACAACATGTCTGCCCCCTGATAGAGCTATACAGAGCAAAGATGCTAAAGAACATGTCCGCCCCCTGATGGAGCTATACAGAGCAAAGATTCTAAACAACATGTCCGCCCCCTGATAGAGCTATACAGAGCAAAAATTCTAAACAACATGTCTGCCCCCTGATAGAGCTATACAGAGCAAAGATTCTAAACAACATGTCCACCCCCTGATAGACTTATACAGAGCTAAGATTCTAAACAACATGTCCTCCCCTGATAGATCTATACAGAGAAAAGATTCTAACCAACAAGTCCTCCCCCTGAAAGAGCTATACAGAGCAAATATTCTAAACAACATGTCCTCCCCTGATAGAGCTCCACAGAGCAAAGATTCTAAACAACATGTCCATCCCCTGATAGAGCTATACAGAGCAAAGATTCTAAACAACATGTCTGCCCCTGACAGAGTTATACAGAGCAAATATTCTAAACACCAAGCCTGCCCCCTGGTAGAGCTATTCAGAGCAAAGATTCTAAACAACATGTCTGCCCTCTGATAGAGCTATACAGAGCAATGATTCTAAACACCAAGTCTGCCCCCGATATACCTATACAGAGCAATGATTCTAAACAACATGGCCGCCTCTGATAGAGCTATACAGAGCAAAGAGGGCTCAATAATCGACTTTATTTGTATTCTTTCAGTAAAGCATTTCTATTTAAAATTCATACACTTGATGCAATATTTCAATTAAACATAAGTTACTTTTGTTACAGTTGTCCTTCAGTAATATAGGTCTAACCAAATGTATACCTTTTCTTAATGCAATGAAGAGCAACTCACGTACTTGCCCTCTATGCCCTAGAATTTTGCCCCCAATCCTACAAGCATGTGAGCCGCTGCACTGCTCTGAAATCAATACGTCTATAGCTGTTGACAAATTGGTTGACGGTTTAATGGCTTACGTGATGCTTAGGGGTGTCTGAGATGTAAGTAAAGACTCTGGACTTATCCTTTATTGCCATGACGTGCTCTTTCTGTGTTCACCAATTCATGCAGTATTTACTGTTTTTTAATTGTTCCTAGATGTCTTTTTTGCAGTGGGTCTGTCCAATTCAGTGTTTAAGTCTCTTGTTACTAGAAGTAACTTATTGTATTCAATATATAAAAAGCCACTAAACTTAAATAAATCACTTTTGCTTAACATGGAGCAGAACAAGGAAGTAAAGTGGTGTTTGTTTTTAAAGTTATCTGCCATTTTATCCTGTCCCAGGGATCTTTATACTTCAACCTAAAGCCTTCAGGTAAATGAAGTCACCAGTTCATGCATTTCTCAGAAGGGATGCTAACGAGAAATGAGGACTTGTCAATGAGGTTGTTCCAGCTGCAATGGATGCTAGAGAAGAAGTGGTGGACACCTCCTATGCTATCCCTTACATTACAATAAAGACTGAGAATGAGAAAGAGAGCTGGGTGCTCTGCAGAGCTGTACTACAGATAAAGGGGGCAGCCCAGGTAAAGTCTTACAGGCATGAATGGGAAGCGTTGATGAGGTTAGAGGAGAGCCTTTGTCCTCTTGAAGAACATAGCAGTTGCACAGGGCAGTGTCAGTTCATGAGGAAGGCAATGTAGAGAGGAGTGGAGGGCTTTGTAGGTTAAAGACAGAATTTTACATTTTATCCTAGAGCAGACAATGAACCAGTGGAGCAGAGCCATGGTAAACATGGCTTTTAAACTTTTATTTTAAAGTTTAGTTAAATTATCAGGGTTTTCTGACACTCGGATTCTACAGTGTAAATTCCAAAGCATCCAAAGATTTACCCCAGTGAGGTGCAGTGCTAGGAAAGATTTACCCCAGTGAGGTGCAGTGCTAGGAAATATTTACACCAGTGAGGAGCAGTGCTAGGAAAGATTTACCCCAGCGAGGTGCAGTGCTAGGAAAGATTTACCCCAGTGAGTAGCAGTGATAGGAAAGATTTACCCCAGTGAGGTGCAGTGCTAGGAAAGATTTACACCAGTGAGGAGCAGTGCTAGGAAAGATTTACCCCAGTGAGGTGCAGTGCTAGGAAAGATTTACCCCAGTGAGTAGCAGTGATAGGAAAAATTTACCCCAGTGAGGTGCAGTGCTAGGAAAGATTTACACCAGTGAGGTGCAGTGCTAGGAAAGATTTACCCCAGTGAGGCACAACTCTAGGAAAGATTTACCCCAGTGTGGCGCAGTGCTAGGAAAGATTTACCCCAGTGAAGCGCAGTTCTAGGAAAGAGATCTGTAATGGACTAGTTTGGATCCATCTTACTTTGCTTGTCTGTCACTCTTTTACCTTTTCCTTTTGTTTGTTCAGATCTTTCATGCAGCAGAGTAATTAGTCAGAGTTACTGCTAAGATTGTTTTCTTTCCCAATTTTTTTTACATGGAGCAATGGTCCACCCCCCCCCCCCCCCCCCCTGTCTCTTTAACATGGAGACCGTTGCAGTGGTATGAAAGATGCCCTCCGGTATTAGTACTGTACTATTAATTGCCATGTCGTATTCGCAGTCATGCTTTCCTATTATTGTGGCTTGCAATGCAAGATGCTGATTGTTTATTTATGTCTCTTTGCACTTGATTTAGATTTTACCCCCTTCTTAGAACAGGATTCCCTTGATCGTTTTTATAGCAGTCTATTGTCGGCTCTGTATAAAGCTATGCACGACCGTGTTTCTAGGTTGTCTCCGGCCTCCAAATAGCACAGGATAAATAATATCAGCCTTTGCTGAAGTGAATCTGAGATCATATTTCTATTTTCTCCATCATCATATAAAGAGTTTGCTGGAGAATATGATTTGAAACCTGGTAGCTTTTATATTCACAAATCAATCTCTGTGTAATGTGTAGATTGAAAATCAGCTCTAGCAGTTCCACACTGATTCTGCTTTTATTTTATAAAAGATATTGAACTGTTTTATTGAAGTGATTTTTAAAGTTATATTGCTACCTTAGCGGTATTGGGGACAGGTTTATTGAGCAGACAAAACTAGATGGAAATTATAGTACAGAAGGCACTAGAAACTGTATGGATAGCAAGTTATTCAGTATTTCTGTAATGCTCACCCTGTATGAGGGGGCAGCTGCGTAACATTGCTGAAACAAGGGAGTGTGTATCTCAAATCATATCTGCTCTGTATAACAATGTAGGTTTTAATTAATTAACCTCTGGCCAAACTCACACTCCTGTTTTATGTTTTTATTCATCTTTTATGTCTCCTACTCCTTCTGGATTGTAAGCTCTGCAATCAGGGCTCTCTACTTCATTTCTCAATCTGTCTCTGTTCGCCTAAAGTAGTCTGTAGTCCCCTTTATGCTCTATACCAAGTGATACATAAATGTTATTGTAATGTTTTGGCCAATGGGTCTCAAACTCAGAATTTGCACCATCTCCCTTCCGAGGAACCCAACACAGTGCCGAAAGAGATAGTTGGAACTTGTTATGTAAATTGCATGTTCTGGGGCTGACTAGTCCATGTGAGATTCCAATGCATACAGTCACTGATTCAGTGGTTTGAGACAGTAGTTCATATGCACAGTTATACAATGTAACTTCCCTTTACACAGCTCCCAACTTCTATATCCCAGGATTAAAGACAGGGCAGGGGCCTTATTTTTTTAAATTTTTTTAGCTATTATGTTACCATGCCAGATACTACGGCTTATAATGCAATATAAATATATTAAACAATCCCCCCGATTATGACTGTGTGTACACTGCCACATGGCCTATAATATGCAGTGCCTTGTCCCTACAGCAGGATTTAAAATCACTTTGCCCAATAGTCAGATGACCTGGAAGCACTAGAGTAGTTTTTAGATAAAACCAGCCATTTGTATTTGATAGGATTTGCATTCATTATGATTTGTTATTTGTACACGAAATGGATGCCAGTAAACTGCAAAGAGCAAGTTGCAAGCTCCTTGTATCAATTATGTTTATGAAAATGTCTAAGTAGGATCATTTTATCTTCCGCTGTCATTGGGTGACATTTACTTCAACATGATAGGATATTTCTGTCGCTTATCTCTAAAGCTCCACTGTTTATTCTCTGACAAGAAAGGACATTGACTGTTACCCTTAATCTTAAAATAGACAATGCAGAAAATATAGAAATATGAACCAGCATTTTGGATATCGAACTATAATTATTTAACCAGTCAGTGGGCTCAACGGTTTCTCTTACATCCCAATTCCTGCTGGACTGCTGTATAAATCCATTTTCAATTAGCTCTACATGCAAATTTCCTGACCGCTTCGTCATTGATCGGTTCAATACTACTATTGATTATGATCAAATATTTTCTATATTCTTCTTGCTCACAGCTATACCAGAGCTCACAGAAATATAGACTGTGCCAGCAGATAAGAACCAACTGTCCCATGTATATAACTAAGCTCAGTTTGATTTCTTTTTCAGGTTAGCCTTGTGTACATCCTATGTATTCTTGATCTGCTTACAACCTTAGCTTTTATTACTTCCACTTTAAGGTTGCTCCATGAATGTACTACTCTTCCTGTAAATATAAAAACAATTGATTGCAGAGCTTGATCCATCTAGCGATGACATTCTTACCTGGGAGCATGGTGCATTGCTAACACTTTCCTGATTTTCAGGGGGTGGGGGGATGAAGTTGGTACATATGCTATACCAGGGCTTGACAAATTTAACTGACTTTTAGGAGCCAGCAAAAAAATCTAGGAGCCAGACAACAGCACATACACACAATCACACGCAGTCACATACACACACACACACACACACACACACACATATACAGTCAGTCACACATACATACACATATACAGTCAGTCACACACACATACACATATATATATATAGTCCGTCATACATACACATAGATAGTCAGTCTCACACTCACATACACATATACAGTCAGTCACATACACAGTCAATCACACACACAGCATACAGTCAGTCACACACACATACAGTCAGTCACCAGTTTTTTAAATCTATCAATGTCTCCCATCCCCCCCTGCCCCCCCCCCCCCCCCCCGCTGATATACCTCACTGCAGGTAAGGCGGTAATTTTCTGTTCACGTTGGCCTGTGCCTCTTACAAAGGCATACGGACATTCGTTGCTTCCAGCCCTGCACTCGGGCACGACAGCACGAGGGGGTGGAGCAGGAAGTGTGTGCTCCCTAGCGTGCCGGCGGATTAAAGTTTAAAAGAAAAAAAAGATCCAAGCGACGAGTGCACCATTTGGTGCGCACAATACCCGGGCGCCTGGTCTGATTTCCTAGTCGCCATGGTGGCCTGGTGCCCGGGGTTTGTCAAGCCCTGTGCTATATGCTCTATCAAGGTTTCATCCGGATGTGACTTTACATCACAGCTAGTGATTTAAAGTGGCTAGTCGCTTCCTAAAATCTTAATAATTGAAATAGCTAAGATTTTTAGGGTCCTCGGGGTCAGCTGCCAGGTTTGTGTATTGTGTGGCCCTTTTATTCAAGCCATGTTGGGGGTTATGCATAATTCTGGGGCAAAAGTTCTAATTGTGGAGCAGTCACCATGGCAACCAATGGAATGTTCCTGCATCTTTAGGACTGTCTCATTGTACATAACCGTCAGTACATTTATATTTGCAGACAGAATTATGTTTCTGGATGTACATCCATCACTTTATGCAAACGCAGTATGGAAATGAAACTGGGCACAGACACGAAGAAACTGGGTGCAGTACAAGGTCAGGATTGAAATAGACAGTAAAAGGGCAGAAGTTGTTATCTGCCACCTTCTATCGGAGAGTAAATAGGCACGTCCTGGCATTTTTGTTTCCTACTAAGATATGAATTTCAGATTTCTGCTTCTCAGCGGCATTAATTTAAGATGAATTCCAGATTGTGTCTCTACAACATTACTTATGCCTCAGTAAGGTAATCAACATGTTAAAAGGCCGCAAACTGACCCAAGGAACACATTATCTGACAGCCAATGAAAATCTGGAAATATAATTTGATCTAAATGATATTCAGCCCATTAGCACAGACACTTATTATATGTGAAAACATATTTGTTTCCATCTTAATGTTCTATTACATGAAAGAACCATCCTCGTCCGGATGAAGGTCACTCCACTGTCCAGAATAATAACAGAAATAAGTATCTTTTTATAGTTGTAACTCACAATAAATCAGCCCATCTCCTGCTGCTCAGGGTTTACTGCAGGGAAGTTACAATTTAAAAATAACACCGAGAAAAATATACGTTTATATGTGAGCAGCTTTGTTTCCCGTGAACTCCAGGAATGGGCCACATTATGTAGCTTGCAGTCTGGTCCGCATGTTTTACCTGTACGAATTTTCCACACTTATTGCACGGAATTCACACTTTTAAAGGAGAAAAGTAGCAACAATGTAACTTATATTTAATTGTAGAAATTCTCTAATGAATGCAGACAAATAAAGTACCTTGTTTAGCCTTCTCTGCTACAAATAGCTCTAATACCATACCTCCATTTATTTGGCTGGAAGTGTGACTATGGGTGGGGGCTTTACCATAAACAACTTTATGGCCAATTGGTAAGTATTTATGTATACTGATGTCATTTAGACAACAAAGCAAAAGACACATGCTCAGGTATCGCTGTGAAAAATAAATAAAATAGAATAATACTCTCCAAAGTACTGCTGCAACCCACTCCTTGGGCGCTCAAAGAACTGGCAAACACAATATGGGGCACAATATGGGGGACATGTACATAGCAAGGAAAAAAACAACACACAATAGTGTAATACTCCATTTTTATTACAGTATTACACTATTGTGTGTGTTTTTTTTCTTCCTATGAACATGCACCCCATATTATGTTTGCCAATGTCATTTACAACAAGAATGAAGTATTTTATTTACACAAATTAATCTAAACTCATTTTATTGTGAGCTTTAATGATGTGGATCTCTGTGATACACTCACACAAACTATACATTCTGATCTCCCAGAAAAGAAGCGGGATTTAGGTGCAAAATAGGGACACTTTGTAGGTATGTAATATCAAGGGAGACTCTCTTGTCTTGTACCCCTTATTTACTGCTTGCCATACCTTTGGTTTACTAGCCACTCTAGGAGTTACTGACCCCTGTCCTAGCATCATACAAGTGTCATAGGAATCTCACTATAACCCAAGAGCATCTGATAGAGAAATTGTTTTAAATGTTGCTACTAATAGGTATAGTCAGCAATGGAAAATTGTGAGTTAAAACCCAGTAATAAGTGATAGACTGAATATTATTATAATAATAAATATTATGTTTACTATAGTATAATGTGGGGGGTTTAAATTATACTCAGAGTATTTGTTTTATAGACCAGACATACCTCATTTTTGTAACTTAAAGTTCTATATTTAAAAAAAAAAAAAAGTTCTACATAGGGTAATCAAATAATGAATCATTCCTGTGTACAATGCTGTCTAGAAACCAGGCAGATAACAAAACTGATTATATTTTGTTTCTAAATGTGTTTTGTTCATTTGATTGAAAAATATCTGCACTAAATCTCAAATTTAAATATTACAAGGGGGAAAAAACAACAACCCATAAGCATAAATTAAAAAGAGGAAGGTTTTTCAGCAGAATATTATCCAATTTTAATCAATGTTTCAGGATAGGTTCAGTGAAATGCTACCCGCAAATACACTAATAAAAATAAATCTGTTTCCGATTACTATCTATGCAGCACAGGTGCTTGTTTGTTATGAGGGAGACATGTTCATTAATTTCCAACTATGGAAAGTGCACTGTGCCATAAATACTCAATTCAGAGTGTACTGCTGATAAATGAATGCACAGATTGTTAATGTGCTAGGATATGGTATTGAGCATAAAACACATGCCAAACAGGATCATATTGGTGAGATGTGAACATTTTTAAGTCTGAGTTTAATGTAAGCACAAAAGCAGTTTTCCCTTTTTATTGCAATAACTTTCGACATATATCAGTACAATATGTACTTAAAATAAATCCTGCCTCTCGTCGAAGAACACAAACAACAATTGAATTGGAATCATGATTCCTGGACAGGGTCGTGAGTTGGAGATGCAAATGATTCTGTTCTTTTCTTTTGTTGCATATTTGCTCTCTGAGTTTTATTGCATCTAAAGCTTTTATTGAATAAAAAAAACATTGCTCAGATTTGCTTTGTCAAATTTACATCCTATTTGAAATCACAAACGGAAATATGAGCTAGCCAATACATGAAATGGATTTCTAGGCTGGTGGGTACGTTGGGGGAGGTGGGGTGGAGGTTGATTCAAATTCTGCTGTGCTTCCTTACCCTGATGTTATTCAGATTGTGCTTGTCTTTAATCAGTGTTTTTGCTTCTTAATTTTCAGATAAATTTAAATTAATCACGATCTTTAATGCCATTAACCTACTTACTCAACTCGAAATGAGTGAAATCCTGTAAGTCTTTGAAAATGTACAATATTTCTTCCTAAAAATCCATCGCAGCAACTGCCTGGCTTGATGTCTGAGGTGATAGTATTCACCACTTTATTAATTGCCTATAAATTATTTGACTGGGAGTATATACTTCTGATTCTCGAGTATGTTGTATACTTGAAAACTTAGTAATTACTACATTGTAGTGGTCCTCAAGGTAATCCTTAGGGGAAACTTGAACAGTCTAGAAAGATATTCTTGCAAGCAAAGTGAACTGCGATCAAATCCAGCTTTTAGATAGTAAAATATTTTTTAAGACCGTAAAAATGCTCCCTTTAGTTTTATAGTCAAATGGTTGAAGGAGAACCAACAACATATGCCTTAGCATAACTTCCTGTATAAGATTCTACAGGAAGCGGAGAGTGCAAAGGATATATGATTCCCCCCCAAGCTGATAACAATATGTCAATTAGTCTACATTCTAAATTCTATTAAAGTGTGATAAGGTTTACAAATGAATGCTGCAGCTTCAGGAAGACTTTGAGAAGCAGTCGCACAAACTGGTTTGTGTATTAAACCTTGCAACAAGCAGGCAGTTTGTGTAGACAGCTATCAAGGCTTATGGGCTATAAAGGTGAGACTCCAGCTGCGATAATTAGGTAAATGACCCAGAAAGGATCTGGAAAGTAAAAGCATACCTAGCGTCTGGTCAGAAGGGGCACACACATATATCAGAAGCACCATTGTTTGGTTTAGTATGCTGCAGATCTTCTCACACCTCGGTGCCAAGTCAAGCACCAGAAATTAACCGCTTTGTGACCTGACCGTCATTCGCAGTGCTGTCTGCTCCATGGATATGGAGTAATCACATTGATTTATTGTTCCTGTAGGTTTACAGCTTGTGGAAATCTGTGTCATGGTGCTTCTATACTGAGAAAATGCAAAATAAAAAAAAAAGAAAATGTAATATGTTCCCTGTCAGTGGGAAGCAATAGATAAAGCAAGGTTTCTCCAACATTAGAAAACTGGAACTACAGGTGCTGTTTTTCAGTAACATGGGGAATTTCATGTCAAATGCCATGCCACCTGCCATACTCAGAATGTGCTCAGGAAGTTCCAAATTAGGTGCACAGATTAATGTCTTCCCCCAGTCTGGGCACATATGCTACTTTCTGCCAGGCTACTATCCAGAGGTTCCCTAAACACAAGGAGGTGATAAAAATAGTACAAACCTCTACTCTCGCCCTAAAATAAATGCACGTTTCTACCTTCTCCTCTTGTGAATACAAAGTGTGCCTTTCTCTAACAGAGAGGGTTGTCACCTTTCTTCCAAAAAACCAACTATCAATAAAAGGCTGTCTGAGAGAATAACCTACCATCAGTGTAGCAATGTTTATTTCCCTTTGATATAGACCTGGGGAGCCAAGACTACAATATAGTGAAGTTTGAGTGGTTTCACTTATAGATAGACAGGTATACAACACATTGAGCCTTGCCTTTAATCGAGACATTACTACAACAGCCAAGTTACCAGTAAAGAAGGCAACCTTTCTATTACATGGGTCAAAGCAATCATCCTCACTGTGATACAAAAATTCATTCAATTTCTCAGAATGCAAAGCTAAAATCAGCACACTCTATCATTACATCATATACATTAATAATATTTTAGCAGAGCGCCCATTACACACAATTCCCTATTCATTAATGTTAGATTATTGTAGAAAATTAAATATGAATATGAAACAAATTGGAAATTGACAAAATATAGCCCAGAATGTCTTCCGCTAATGCAGAGGACATTTCAAATGTTTAAAAAGCGAAATGATATATTCTGAACGAACGTTTCACTCTGTTGGATTTGCCTAAAAACCTGAAAACACAATATAAAAGAATGATTTAGATTAGCTATGGTAAATGTGCAAGGTGCATTGTGCTAACATCTTGCGATAATTTCTTTTATAGTAAAAGCATCATTTTGTACAGAATAATTTGTCTAAATATGTGTTCCCTAGTAACATCGGGGGGAAAAAACTAATCTCTGATTATGTGTCATTCACCTAACTATAAACACTAACCTATTATGTGTATATTCAGTTAACCCACCATGTCATTACTTTAAATTGTAAATAGGAGGCTTTCTTTCTTTATTTCACATCCGTTCTTTTATTATAGCCACTAAAATTGTTGATCATTTTTAAAATGAAAAAAAATTAACACCAAAAGAAAGACCCAGCAAAGCACAGATTTTCTGAAAATGGTTGTTTTTCAAGCGGCTGAGAAATTGTTTTATTAGAGGAGGCTGTGAAACACCTGCCTAAAAATGTCGTTCAGAACATCTCCCGAATGTCGTTTTCCTTAATTGACTTGGAAATGGCCCAAATGTATTGCTGAATGCAGTCTAATTAATATTAATAATAAATGCCATTATTAACATCAAAGAACATCTGGTGCTCCTGTTTACTCTGAAGTCTTATATGTAACACATTTTGTGGCTGTTTCATCTTGCAAACATTGTGAAGTAAACAGTGTTATATCCTTTTTTTTCCCTTTTCTTTTTTAATTTTTTTTTTTATTTCTACTCTGTGCTTAACAGGTCATGCTAGAGCCCCAAAACTTAAATTACTGTAAAGGAGATTGGGAAACAAAAAAATAAACTGTACTATTTTCTCTGGGTCACACCCGTTGCCGTGATACCAATAAAGGTCTCTGGGGTAAACCATTTAAAAAAAAAAAAAAAAAAACTGCTGCAACTAGCATCTGTACATTGGCTACATTAGTTTAGTACAATAAATCAACCTCTGAATAACTTTAATCTAAAATTTCATTAAGTAGTTCTTGTCAGGTAGTAAAGCTGGATAATGCAGTGCTGTTTAATGATAATTGGTGTTTGGTTAATAAATTCTGCAAGTTCGAATTACTTTCTAGCAATCTATAGAATGCAAACCTCAGCAGTGTAACCAAACCTCAAATTGATTAACTTGCATGAAACGCGCATTGACAAAGATGGCAGCTTTCCAAATAAAGAGCAGCGAATCAGCTGGATGGTGTTACGTTGCTCTGGAGTACGGAAATAAATCCCCTCTGGATACATTTTTAAAAGCATTTGCCTTTGAAATGATGTCACTGTACTGTGTGTACAAATATTTATATATTTTTTTTAATTTATTATTTTCTTTCACATTTTTTTTATTATTTTATCCTTTTGGAAGGGCACAAACTCTCCGGATGCCGTACACGTGATACATTAGAATAATGGAGAGTGTTTTTTTTTATTTTTTTATATTGCAGAATTAAAACCACAAAACAATTAACATGGAGCATATTATTGGAAGTAGGCTCTGCTGAAAGCAAACTGCATCTCTCCAGCAATTAACAGAAACAAGGTGTGGTGATCAGAGGGGCTGTATCTGGAATTTTTTAGGCGACATTATAAAGAATGAAATGCTTTGACAATAGGCAGACAACCAACTCAAATCTGGAACAAAATATTCAGTTAAAGGAGCAGTTACACTGAGCTTAGTTTCTGGATGTTGTGCATGTGTTAAATTCATGTCAAATACACTTATTTTTACTCCTGTAAAATTAATACATTGAGAATAATTTCAATTGGGCTTATGAAATTCAGTGACTTCCAGTTGGAGACATGTAGGTCTGTTGCTATGTAGGTAACTAACCCCACGTACATTTCTGTTTTCATTCAAACAGGCCAGCATTTTTCTTAGTTCCCAAAACATTTTTTCCCCCCAAATGAAATATTATTGATCAGTGATTGATTTAAATAAACCAGATTTAATCAGATCTGCCTGTTCTACATGATCGACTTCTATCCCATTAATTTTTATACGCAGCTTTTGCCATTGCTAATATCTTACGCTACAAAAACGAAGGGATTTTCGAGTTTGGAAAAAATGTTAATATGTTGTAATTCTATATCAATAGATCTAATACTAGCCACATTGTCCTGAGTGAAAGAGGAGTTTGATAGATCACCAGTGAACTGTGATCATTTGGAGCGATTTGGTTCATTCCATTTTACCTCTGATCCGTGTAAATGATCAGTTTGTATCATTTTACTCACGTTTACATTTGTTCCCTGATCAATCACAAAATATAACTATTTATAAACTCAGAATATCAGCTTAAAAGGTGAAGTCTCCAGAAAACAAACAAACCATTAAAAAGAGTGTTCCTAGAAGCCAAATATTATTTGTTTGTGGAAGAGGGAATTGGGGAGAGAATTTCAAAGTTAAGGCCAAAGTAGCTGAGCTGAAACAATTCAGCCGAGTGGGAGCATTTTTCCATCTCGGCCACTTTGGACTTAAGTTTGAATTGTTTTTCTCATTTCCCTCCAGCTCCCTTGTTCATGAATAAAGCACTCTATGGTCATAATGTGGAATGGTCTCAGTATAATAAGCATCCAAGCTAAGTACTGGTGAGTGTGACAATGTTTACCAGCAAGGACATAAACAGGTAGGGATATATCTAATCCCTGGGCAGTCAGAGAATCTATAACAACCAGCTAGGACACAGTTTACAAGCATGTTGTTTGTTTGCAAGATACAAAACTTAGGGATACATTCATAAGAGGGAATTGAGATGGGAATAGCAAAATATAGGCCTAAAAAGCAGAGTTTGAAGTACAGCAGGATTGGAGAATTAGGGCTACGTTGCCCTTACGTTTGACCGGTAATGATTACATCCGCTTGTCTGAATAACAATGGGTTCTGTTGTATGACATCATTATTTTACTACCATTACACCCTCCCCCAACAACAAAGATACTAAAGCAAAAAGCCCATATCATAAATGAAAATACTAAATCCATCTTTAGGCAGCTTTAATGCCCTCACTGTGATCAGCTCCATGGTGCACATACAACTGTAAATAAATCCTTTGGCCTTTTATACAGTGAGCGCCACATCCTGCGCTGTGCGTACAATCAAAAGAAATGTAATAAATAGTTTGTTTGGAAGGAGAGCGATGCAGCAAGCTTTGTTTAGTGTTTACACACAGCATCTTATTAGTTTCCAGCTAAAAGGGATCACCAGAAAAGTTGTTTTAGTAAAATAAATACTTAATATTTAGGTGGGTAGAAAGCGTTTTGTGATTCTGTTGAAAGCTGCCGTCTTCCTGCTTGGGCAGACTCCATTTACCTCTTCAGTAATGTGTTTGGTTCACATGGAGATTACATACTTATTTTGCTTCATAGCGTGTTCATGGTGGTTCTCTTTGAGACAGAGTGGAAGCCTGAGGCTAGCAGAGGGAGGCTTTATATCGGAACAGTAATGCACTCCTTTTTTTTTTAAAGAACATAATTGGGACTGGTTCATCTGTGTAATGCTGGCAACTGAGCTAGACAATGTTACAACTCAGGAGACAACCTTTAATCATTATAAACGCAGAGAAATAAGCTTTAGCGGTTTGATCTAGAAAACGCAGGACACAGAAGGATGGAAAACGATTGCTTGACCCTGTAACCCTGGCATGCACTTGCCTTGGACTGCGTTGACCACCGTTCACCACCGTTCAAAGGTTTAGGGTCACTTTAGGGAATTTCTATGTTGTTCATGAAAAATACATCAAATGAGTTGCAGAATGAATAGGAAATACAGTCAGTATGCTGACTTTTAAAAATGATCATCTTGGATTAACTAACACAATGCCCCACTGGAACACAGGGGCGAATCTGCAGATAATAAGCCCCCGTCACCTGTGTGAATATTTCACAAAAAATCAGCTACAAAAGCCATTTACAACATTAGCAGTGTCTACACTGTATTTCTGATCCATTTGATGTTATTTTAATGGACACAATTTGCTTTTCTCTCAAAAACAAGGATATTTCTAAGCGACTCCAAACTTTTGAACAGTACTGTAAAATTTCTACATACAAAGATCGCCTGCATTGTGGTGAATTTTGGGGAAGGTCAGGGTCTCACCCTGCTGAGTACATTTCAACCAGCTTGCTTGCAAACATGTCCTTTAAATCATTAACTGTAACTCTCATCACTCTCTGCCACCCCAAGCATTACGCCAGAAATATAAAGGTCAAACGCTTTCCTAACCGAAGCAGGAATAGGAATGATCGAAAATAAAAATAATATTTAAAAAAATATCTTAATAATAAGCAGCATGTGTGGGTAAAACAGACTCTCAGATACACAGCTTATATTCTAATAATATATATTGCTATTTGCTGCTATATTCAGTGTCCATTGTACATAATCAGCAGAAAGCCCCATACCAGGTCACTTCTGAGACTGTCTGTATGTTCTTCCTGTCACCTGCCTTCCTTTCCCTGCTGGAGGGTATATAACAGATGCCAACATCCTCACTTACTAAAGCTGGTAAATTGGCAACACTGAGAAATCAGTGCCATCAGGGACCCGGATATTCAGTTTTCTCATAACTGATCCTCTTATTAGAGTCACATCGGTGCTCTGGTTTTTTTTGGAGACACTGCACCTACATGGACCTGCCTAAATACATTTTGACTTCTCCAGTTACTAGAGCTGCTACCCAGCGTCTATGAAGACAATAGCCTGGCCGGTATTATATGTATTAAGAAAAAGTGCCACCACTACTCTTTACCCCACTGCAAATAGCGGGTAAAATCTGACCATGACATATTCTGAGGGTTTGATTTCATCCATGTAGTACATGAATACATTCCTTGAATCTGCTGGCTCCAAAATCCAGGGGCCCTGGCATCGATTTCATATCTTGAATAGGTTGCTTGCCATATTTGACACCCTATTGCAGCTCATGTTACAGTCAGGGATGGGCAAAGAGTCTATATACGAAGACAGATCTCAGGAATTGTCCTCCGTCAGCAGTGTTGGTGTCTACCCCTGGTTACAGGGGGATATTTTTTATTAATGGAACTGTGAAGAACGGATCATGTGCCATCACAACATAGGAATTTGAGCTCTTTTGACCACTTTTGCAGATTGATAACCACACAAACCTCTGTTTATCCTTTAATCTCGGTAATGAAGTCATTAGACACCTTTAATAAGTGTTAGCAGAGAAGGATACGGGATGGGTTAATGACAATATGTTTAAGCGCTTAACTCTTGTTTTTTAAGCCTTCTTACAACAAAGGGCTCGGCCTGATCATTAAACAACTGTAATT
Source organism: Pelodytes ibericus (assembly GCA_036172795.1). NCBI lineage: Eukaryota > Metazoa > Chordata > Amphibia > Anura > Pelodytidae > Pelodytes > Pelodytes ibericus. The sequence continues at coordinate 205,038,389 of CM069862.1, read as the reverse complement.
CTGTAAAACTCTTTAAACGTGATTCTGAAACTACATCTCTACCAGCTGTCAACACAAAGGCTGTGGAGTACAGTACCAGCAGATAACAGGAATTAGGAGGGGGGTTGGGAGGTTTCTCTTGTTTTCTTTTTGTATTTTTTTTTTTTTTTTAATGTGTATTTTTTCCCCTTCTCCACAGCAGCATCTGCATTGGCTGCCTGTCATTTGAATGAAACATCTACACACAACGCCTTCTGCAAAGTTGAGTTAGTTTATCATTCTGATAGCCAGTTTCCTATTTACCTTATAATATGCTGCTGGGTGTGTGTTAAACTGCTTCTCTTGGCCCATGCCCCAGCACTTTATTTCAGATAGGGGGGAATTGACAACGGTATTGCAAACCGACTTGGAAACATTCTCCCATTCAGCTGAAATTCCCTCCTCTGTTCCCTACAGTTCTCTCTTTCACTAATAAAGCCTTTAGAGTGGCTGATAGTGTTAGTTCTTCTGCTTTACATTAAGTGGCTACAAGACCCATTTAAGTAGTACTAGATTGGAATAATCAGGGTAATTGATGTAACCACGCAGGAGAGCTGGGCAGTATCAGGTATCTCATGCAATGTACTAAGGGATATGTGGGTTTGTGTCAACATGTTGTACACCCAGCAATATATCCACAGTATCCCTTACACATACGGACACACATTACTTAACCATGAAATCTGTATTTTGACATACACGTTTTGAAACGGATCTGGTTAGAGGGTCTAGGACACTTCCGCGCCACATCTTCATCGCTGACAGTACAGCGCGGCACTTAGAACGCTGAACTGTCAGCAATGAAGAATAACGCGGCCGTTTCATCGCAGACGCGGCTATGTAAGAGCTGACAGTTCAGTAAAACGAAAATACCCCCCCTAATAAATGATTCCCAAACCCCAATACTAACACAAAAATGAACCCTAATACAAAAATTAACCCCCTAAACCCTAATACTAACCCTAATACTAACCCCTGAGCCCTAATACTAAAATGAACCCCCTAAACCCTAATACTAACCCTAATACTAACCCCTGAGCCCTAATACTAAAATGAACCCCCTAAACCCTAATACTAACCCTAATACTAACCCCCGAGCCCTAATACTAAAATTAACCCCCTAAACCCTAATTCTAACCCCCTAAACCCTAATTCTAACCAAAGTAAAATAGCTAAAATACTTACCTTTAGCGATGAAATGTCCCGCGATGAAATCTCCAGCGACGAGCTGTCTTGCTGTGTAGAGTCGGCCGGGTGAAGCGGTGAAGAGTCCCATCCCCCCGGTTAGATAGGCCTCTTTTTTTCTACGTTATCCCTTTAAATATTACTGAAGGAAGTGATGCATTGTGGGACACACAAAGGGTTATATAATTAAAGGATTAATGCCTATAATTTGGTATTGTGAGTGCATCATGGCATGTTCCATCTGGCCATAACAAATCTTGGGTGCTTTGTCACAATATTTGACTGCTCAGCTAAGGTGGGTATCCTGAAGTCAGTGTATCTTTCAGATTGATTAGAGAGAGCTGTTTGCCCGTATGGTGGTTGGAATAATTTGATGCCTTGGTTGCAATGGACATTGTAGGACAATTGTGTGCACAATCCAACCTCTGCCGAGAGACTCTTCAGAGAGGCCAAAGACAGCCGGGAATTATCAGAACAGACAAAAAAGCTTAGATACGGCGTAAAATATTGAGAAATGCGATTCCCTGGCTACATAAAAAGGTAATTTTCTCTTTTACTTTTTTTTTGCAAGTGTCTTAACGACTCAATTTGGAGAAAAGGAATTTAAACAGTAAAACTGGAAATATCTACGTACAATTACCAGTTAAAAAATACAGTGAGAAGCAACCAAAATACGGTTTGTTTTTAACAGATTGTGCGTTTTTATTCCCCCCTCCCCCCAAAAAAGATAAAACCTTCAACATCCAATAATAAATTCATCAGGATATTTATTTTATGAAGCGCATATGTGTTGTTGGATGGTGTGCAAGTCAAGCAGTAAACATCAGATTTATACCCTGTGCGAACGTATATGTTGGTGAAGCAGAAACATCATGCCACATGGGCAGTGTATAACATGCATCGGGAGTGAGGTCACGATTTATGATAACCTGTAAATATGGGACATTGCGTGGGAACTCATCATTATACGTATTTAGGAAATAGATGAATGTGCAAAATGAAACTGCATTTCTTTATTTTATTAATTGGCATTCAAGGAGATGGAAATTAACATGGTGGGGGGGATCAAGAGGAATGCAGTGGGTGCAGCGCCCTTGAACCTGGCAGCTTTGCACCCCTGTTATCCCCATCTATGATGGTCTATTAAAAACTAGACCACCAGTATTGGAGACTCCCAACCGCAGACAAGGTGTGGAAAAAGACCCCAACACAAGGTCCCCCTTTTGACTGTTAAAGGACAACTGTGGGAAGAAAATGAAGTTATGTTTAATTACAGACTGTATCATGTGTTGGCTTACGAAGCTCTATTTGGGGTAAGACGAATGAAGATCTGACACATCTGACCCAAGATGTCCACCCCACACAGCCATTATCAACATCATAGGAAGGAGCAGAAGCCAAGGCTTGACAGTTCCCAAAAGTCAAAGAGCTGTGGAGCCCTGAACCCCTAATGCTGGCTCCATTTCTCCTAAAATAATTCGTCTGGCACCTGAATTGGTCTGTCTGGCTCCTAAACTCTAAAAAAAATGTTTTATATCTTGGATACCAATTAATGCAAAGACAGGGAGTAAATCCACTGACCCAGCATCAGCTAATACCAGTAACAGGATGAAGAAAGCTGATTTCTTATCTAAGTTCTTCCCTTGTAATCTTTTCTTTTTTAGTAAGTATAATGTATGAACCAGCCATCCAGCACATATTAATTATATTCCTTTATCTGGTTATCTCTTTTTACCTTGGTATATTTGGTTAACCGCACTGTACAGCTTGGCTCACTATGGCGGTGCTCTGCAGATAGTAACAATTTACCAAACCGTGTTCTCCATTTTTTTCCTCCTTTGCCCGATGTCTTGGGGCAGTTTACTGACTTTACCCCTTTTACCCCTTCTGTAAGTAAATACCCTTCCATGGATTACATTGTGGACAGTCTCCTTGCTCTTTATTTCCCAAGAGTTATAGAAAATCTGTATCTTTATTCCGTTTATCTGTGAAAGCATTGACATAGCAATGTTTAGAGAGACAATAGCTGAAACATTCCCCATTTGTTGTGTTTTTTTGTTTTTTCCCTGTAGTGACTCGGGGCTGCAGATATAATTATTATGAAAAGTATTTTGTTAGTATGTTAATGGTTTATATTTAATACGATACCTTTTGCTCCTCACTTTGAATAAGATCGGAATCAATACAGCACAAATAGCAGAAGTAATTGCCGATCATGTATCTGGGTCCCAGACACTTTTATAAAAGAGTATGTATTATGTATGATGTGACCTTCAAATGTCATGAAAGCAGTGTGCAATAAACTGTCAATATTTGTGGTTATAAGGGTGTAGATGACTTTTACAATAATTGGTACAGCTATATTAAAAGCTGGGATCACTCGGCTGGTTAAAAGCAAGACGTGCAGGGAATCCGCCATTTCTGTATTATAAGGTGTCTGCGATGGGATCTCACACCGCTCCCAAGTGATCAGAGATCTGGCACAAGCAGTGCAAATGATTCCTTTAATCCTGCCCCATGACTACTGCAGAATCTCTCCATCAACCTCCAGCTCCAGAAATGTAGGCTATCGCCACTCTTCTAAGCAGACACTGATTGACAGCTCTTTGACCTCTGCATCGGAAAAATGACCTGCCCTCATGGCCAAGGTCGTTACAATTGCACCATATTTGCCTGGGTGTCCCTTGTGCAACTTTATTTGCCAGTGGAGTTAAATATTTGGAGCTCCTGCTAAACATGACATTATGCTCATTACAAATCATGGGTTAACAGTGATCTGCATTAATGCAGCATTTTTCGGATTATCGACACATTGTCCTTGTTGTGCTTTTATTTGCTCTGCGCATATATTATAAAATGTCACTACGGGCTCTGCACACTGCACTTTACACTGTATATATATTTCTAGGTTATTACTGCTGAGAGTGGGATCATACAACTTTGTCCTTTGCAGACCATATTAAATACCAAGGATCATTATTAGAAGGGGCTTTGACACAAAGAGGGCTGATAAATCCTGCTTTCTTATTGGACTTTCTGGACTAGCTGGTTATGATAATAATAGGAAGTGCTATACACATGTCTCAAATTGATGGCTGGGGTGATAAATATTAGCCACAACCTGCCCACTCTACAATTCCTATGGTGCTCAGCCACTAATGAATGACAATACATCATGGGAACTGCAGTCAATAACAACAGAGTTAGTGTGTAGTGTGGTGTAGACCACCCCAGTCTATAAGTACAATCCCATGAAGTTCAGCTAGCAGGGCCGCCACCAGGAATTTTAGGGCCCCTTCCTGAACACATTTTCTGGGCTCCATACCCCCCACCCCGACAATATCTCCCACTCACCCCACCTACCCTCACAACCATGTTATCCAGGTCTAGTATAATATGGAGGGTGTTTGGGAGCAGTTTGTCAATATGCCAGTATAGCCACTCAATATGCCAGTATTTTGCCACTCAATATGCCAGTATTTTGCCACTCAATATGCCAGTATTTAGCCATTTCATATGCCAGTATTTAGCCACTCAGTATGCAAGGATTTAGCCACTCAATATGCCAGGATTCAGCCACTCTGTATGCAAGGATTTTGCCACTCAATATGCCAGGATTCAGCCACTCTGTATGCAAGGATTTTACCACTCAATATGCCAGGATTTAGCCATTTCATATGCCAGTATTTAGCCACTCAATATGCCAGTATTTAGCCATTTCATATGCCAGTATTTAGCCACTCAGTATGCAAGGATTTAGCCACTCAATATGCCAGGATTTAGCCATTTCATATGCCAGTATTTAGCCACTCAATATGCCAGTATTTAGCCATTTCATATGCCAGTATTTAGCCACTCAGTATGCAAGGATTTAGCCACTCAATATGCCAGGATTCAGCCACTCTGTATGCAAGGATTTTGCCACTCAATATGCCAGGATTCAGCCACTCTGTATGCAAGGATTTTGCCACTCAATATGCCAGGATTTAGCCATTTCATATGCCAGTATTTAGCCACTCAATATGCCAGTATTTAGCCATTTCATATGCCAGTATTTAGCCACTCAGTATGCAAGGATTTAGCCACTCAATATGCCAGGATTCAGCCACTCTGTATGCAAGGATTTTGCCACTCAATATGCCAGGATTCAGCCACTCTGTATGCAAGGATTTTGCCACTCAATATGCCAGGATTTAGCCATTCAATATGCCAGGATTTTACTTGTTTTATGCACAGCAAACATTCCGAAGGATTACAAAAAAACAGAGTAGTAAAAATGGACATAGGGGCTTGGAAATGGCAAAATTGCTAGTTATGCAGCCGTGGTGGACTCCAGGTGTTGTTATAACATTTCGCACAATGTTCAGCAAACCAAATGGATGGCTGAGAATCATGGGATGTGCATTTCACAGCAGCTGTCCATTCTGGCCTCCCCCTCTCCGGGCGTCCATGCTGATGGCTAATAATCTTTTTGGGGAATGAGAGATTTTAGAGTCTCTCATGTACCAGACCGAGACATGTAATCCTTGGGTTTTATTTGTTAAGACTACACCAGACTGAGCCTTGTCTGTGTCATCTTCCACCTGCTGGATGACATAATCACATGACTCTCAGCCGAGTCCTCTTCCCTCTTACTTTTTCCCCCTTTGACCCAATCGCGCCCCCGTTTTGTTTTGTCCCTGTAGGTGCCAGAGGGAGGGCCCGCTCATTGTTCACCCCATTCAGGATAAACACTTGGCCCCTCTTTCATGTTTAATTCACAGGGGCTGCTCCAGGCCTCCTCTCCCCCTTTCACCGTGTCCCCCGGGGTTTGTACAGCTTGTTGGTGTGGATGTAAGATTGCAGTGAATGCCTTCGTGTGTCTGTGCAGATTGCTTTACACAGGTTCCAACACATTCAATCATTTCTCAATGTAAGAATGTGACTTGGGGCAGGCACCTGCCCTTTAACTTAATCTGCAGTCTTCCCCTGTACACTGGTAACCCTATTAGTGAGCATTAAGGAGCCCTGCGTCTGTCTGCTCAGTGTCAGGCCGCACTATGCTGTAACAAGCGGAATCATTTTTACTCGCCACACACACTCGTGGCCTAGTCATTTATAATCCTATGCATGGAAACCCTGATGTTTGATTCTGATTAGTCTCACTCTTCCTTCTGCGTGGTATTTCTCCTCTTAAAGGGTCTCTGTCACCTAAACATTGCTTAAATTATGAATGTAGAGAATGAAAAATGTTCTATGTGTTTTATAAGCTGAATTAGAAGCAAACACAGACAGAAAAGGGAATTATATGTTTATATAATAGCAAATGCTATGGTGGAATAAGGCTTTCTTGAGAAATCTGTTCTTATGGCGATCAAAACTCTATATACGGTGGGGGAACATTAAACAAGAAAGAGGAAAATGACAGCTAAACACAAACACCGCAAAATTTTTAAACAGCCTTGGTTATCACAGGGTTAAAATAGCCTTCCTTTTAAATAAATGGCGTTAATTTTAATGTTCATATTAGAACAGCTGATACAGGAACCTGGTACCCAGTATATCATGCTCTTTAGCATAATAATAATTCCTGAAGTTTGAACCAGATATCTCTAAAACAATTACAGCTATTGAAATGAAGAAATACAAATTATAGGTTAATCTAAAGAAAAAATGAATGTAACAGAGCTGGCAGGGCCACTTGAAAGGCAGAACTGTTTGAAACCGCGTATTAATTTCATATTTGCTCTGGTCCCGGAGGAATCCTTGGATTTTAAATCACAGTATCAGCTAAATTCCGTCCCGTTGGAATTCTGAATACTGCCCACTCCTCCACATATATTTCTACAAACCTTTTCAAATAGAACAAAACAGTGCAGTTACATGCCAGATTCCACAGGTTGGATATACATATTGTAACTTTAAATACAATGAATTCATATATTTTTTTGTATCTCTGAACTTCTTTTTTTTTTTAAGACAATGCATTTTAACGTACAAATGACTCAATGTTCCCATCTTACTAATCTTTAAAAGTGCACAAAACCCCCTATTTTGCCATTCTCAGTTGGAGACACAGACGGGGGAAAAGCCGAAGGACACAAAAAGCAAGAATTTCCGAGGATTTGTATACACCCATTATTTTCAATGTACAAAACTGCAGGTTAAAGAATAAAAGAGAGGATTAGGATTTTCTATATCCCCTCTTAAGTGCCGATTTCCTCTCCCTGTATTACATGCCCCTTATTTTTACCAGTGGGAACTTGGATCGGCTTTAACCCTTTAAATGCAATGCACTGTGCTTCTCTCAAACAGATGGTTTTAAAGCACATATTACAGACAGCGCAATATTAATAAGGGGGCATAAACGCCCGCCCTTCCATTAATATTTGCTTTTAGGTACAGCAATTAAAAGTTGTCTGCATTTTCCTCAGGAAGATAATGAACAATATTGAATTAAATTCAATACTTGAAATTAATCATCGACTTTTCTAGCATAATAACTTAAGCAATTTGTTGTTATAGATCCACCACGGCTGAAATTATGACCGTGTCTTGCACAATATCTGATCTTTTGGATTTTTTTTTTTTGTCTTGGAGCGTGTAAAGCCACTATGTGATCATCTCAATATACCCCATGCCCCTGAGACACAGGTCATAGTGCTCACTGGTGCAATCGGGAAAATATATCTCCTTCATACAAATTATATAAAAATGCCTCCATATTCCGTTTTTTTAAAGAATTATAGGGTTTTTTTTCCAGTGATGTTGAAAAATAAAGGACTTAATAAAATTCCTATTAAGTCTGACACTTATTGAAAATTTTGCAGTATTGTTTAAAACACCTTGTAAATACAGGTCTATAAACCTTCTAATGGGGATCATTGCACCCATAATGACATCGTCATGGATCCGCAGAAAGGAGCAAACATGAGTATCTCTGTGTAAAATGCGTGGGGTACCCAATGCTTATATTTGAAACGTCAGGGACAGGCACGTGAGCAGCAAGGGTTCTGTGTCTCTTTGGAGGCATGCAACATGTTTATACAATGATCTTACCAATTAAAAACTTACCAACCAACAAACAGCAACATTCACCAGAAATATCATAGTGCTGTCCCACAAGGTGATCTATAAAATACATTGGCAAGTAACCTGACTATGGACTGCACACTCTCTGTTATCACTGGTGTGTTTACTGGCTGCAAGGTAGCATGTCTTACTGTATGGAGATGAAATACAGCAGACAGAGGTGGCTCTATCCATATAAGCATGTTACGTAGCTGCTTAGGACCCCCCACAGACAGTTATGTATAGGAGGCAAGTTGTCCTGGCAGCTGCCCAATCTATACCGGCTTGTATTTAACCAGCCACTTCCCCCGGGAGGCTGCTGCAGGTATTTACTACCCTATTTGAAAATACGGATTTAAAAGGACACTCACAAAATTTCCCAGCAAATGCTTAAAAATGTGCTTTAATTGTCTGTGGGGGTCTCCTGCGAATGACATCACCTGTGGCTTGATATGCAAATGACCAGGTTGTCAGTGCAAAATGTGTGATTTGCATATTAAGGCCCAGGTGATGTCATAATCTGGAGACTCCACGGATGAATTTGCTGCAGTTCTGCTAACACAATATATAGCCAATTCTCAATCATTTTTTATTCTGGATATTCAGAGTATTAGCAATGTTTTTGTGAGTCCCTCTAACTCTGTGTCATCAGCTCTCCCCATGACAGTGCATCCTCCCCAGACATTATTTAACCATGTCTCGGAGCTTGTGAATCTTCAGAGCGAGCAGCTCAGACGAAACACATGAAACAGAATGGCCTGCCGCGGACCATTGTATTCCAGATACCAGGTTTCTTTATTCACAAGTATCACAGGGAAACACTGCTCTTTAAGAGGCTTATAGTTCAGAATATCTAAAAGGCTGCATCTTCTGGCCACCCATGCCTCCGTGTGAGGCCAGCTCCTTTGTTGATTTCCAATACGCTTGATCACTCTCCTATCTGCATGTTTTGTCCAAATCCAGTGCAGGTTTAATGTAATAAGGGAAAGAGAAGGTGCAGAAAAGAAACTTAAAATGCTGCCAGTGTTACAGCTGCTGACAGTGACCTCTGTGATCCTCAGACTATTGGGCTTTATTTGAACTTAAGGCCAAAATAGCTGAGCTGGGAACATTTTCCAATCAAGCTAAATGACATGATTTCTCCAAGCTGGCTGCTGAAATTCCCTTCTCAATTCTCTCTTTCATGACTAAAGCCCTATAAATCCTTCCTTTGGCGTTATCTCAATAAAGTACAAGATGCCTGCTGCAGTCACAGCGACTAATTTAAACTTGCCGTTACTTTCATCTCAACACGGGACAGACACAGTTAAACACCTTTTTGCTTCGCGTATTTCGAGGAATGAATACCCTGCTATTTACACATTCATTTTAAGGACACTCACGAGCAAGGACATCGTTACAGAGCAGACATTACCGCTCACATTTCTATTTTACTGACGCAGCAACGTCTCTACTGAGACTGCGCTACAGTATTGTACAGTGCTTCTACTTGTGCCACCACCACATGCTCGGGTGAGGCCCATCTTGTCTGTAGACTATATGTTGTAGATGTTTTAAGATAAATTAAACCATTTAGTGTTTCACTTTAAGTACATTTTGGTTTTCTGTCCATATACTGGACACATTGTGTGTGTTAATGTGGGGTATGTCCGTATACAAAATATACATGCTCTGGACACATTGTGTGTGTTAATATGGGGGATGTCCGTATACAATCCATACATGCACTGGACACATTGTGTGTGTTAATGTGGGGTATGCCCGTATACAATGCATACATGCACTGGACACATTGTGTGTGTTAATATGGGGTATGCCCGGATACAATATATACATGCTCTGGACACATTGTGTGTGTTAATGTGGGGTATGTCCGTATACAATCCATACATGCACTGGACACATTGTGTGTGTTAATGTGGGGTATGCCCGGATACAATCAATACATGCTCTGGACACATTGTGTGTGTTAATGTGGGGTATGTCGTATACAATCCATACATGCACTGGGCCCATTGTGTGTGTTAATAGGGGGTATGTCTGTATACAATCCATACATGCACTGGACACATTGTGTGTGTTAATGTGGGGTATGCCCGTATACAATCCATACATGCACTGGACACATTGTGTGTGTTAATGTGGGGTATGTCCGTATACAATCCATTCATGCACTGGACACATTGTGTGTGTTAATGTGGGGTATGTCCGTATACAATTCATACATGCTCTGGACACATTGTGTGTGTTAATGTGGGGTATGTCCGTATACAATTCATACATGCACTGGGCCCATTGTGTGTGTTAATGTGGGGTATGTCCGTATACAATATATATGTGCTCTGGACACATTGTGTGTGTTAATGTGGGGTATGTCCGTATACAATACATACATGCACTGGGCCCATTGTGTGTGTTAATATGAGGGATGTCCGTATACAATCCATACATGCACTGGGCCCATTGTGTGTGTTAATATGAGGGATGTCCGTATACAATCCATACATGCACTGGACACATTGTGTGTGTTAATGTGGGGTATGTCCGTATACAATATATACGTGCTCTGGACACATTGTGTGTGTTAATATGGGGTATGTCCGTATACAATGCATACATGCACTGGACACATTGTGTGTGTTAATATGGGGTATGTCCGTATACAATCCATACATGCACTGGACACATTGTGTGTGTTAATGTGGGGTATGTCCGTATACAATCCATACATGCACTGGACACATTGTGTGTGTTAATGTGGGGTATGCCCGTGTACAATATATACGTGCTCTGGACACATTGTGTGTGTTAATGTAGGGTATGTCCGGATACAATACATACATGCTCTGGACACATTGTGTGTGTTAATGTGGGGTATGTCCGTATACAATCCATTCATGCACTGGACACATTGTGTGTGTTAATGTGGGGTATGTCCGTATACAATTCATACATGCACTGGGCCCATTGTGTGTGTTAATGTGGGGTATGCCCGTATACAATCCATACATGCACTGGACACATTGTGTGTGTTAATGTGGGGTATGTCCGTATACAATCCATACATGCACTGGACACATTGTGTGTGTTAATATGGGGTATGTCCGTATACAATTCATACATGCACTGGGCCCATTGTGTGTGTTAATAGGGGGTATGTCCGTATACAATCCATACATGCACTGGGTCCATTGTGTGTGTTAATATGGGGTATGTCCGTATACAATCCATACATGCACTGGACACACTGTGTGTGTTAATATGGGGTATGTCCGTATACAATGCATATATGCACTGGACACATTGTGTGTGGACACATTGTGTGTGTTAATATGGGGTATGCCTGTATACAATACATACGTGCTCTGGACACATTGTGTGTGTTAATGTGGGGTATGTCCGTATACAATCCATACATGCACTGGACACATTGTGTGTGTTAATGTGGGGTATGTCCGTATACAATCCATACATGCACTGGGCACATTGTGTGTGTTAATGTGGGGTATACCTGTATACAATACATACATGCTCTGGGCACATTGTTTGTGTTAATGTGGGGTATACCTGTATACAATACATACATGCTCTGGGCACATTGTTTGTGTTAATGTGGGGTATACCTGTATACAATACATACATGCTCTGGGCATGTTTGCCTGTTTTCTGTCTATCTGTATATATATATATATATATCCTGCATTTGTTCATTGCCTTCACTGCTCTAAGTATTTTGTAAAGAATAGTGACTGACACTAATTAAGCAGTAGGGGTTATGTATAAAGAAGTAACCATGGAAACCAATTAAATGTTCCTGCTGATTGTTCCACTTTTATAACTTTACTCCAGAGCTGCTCTCTATATATAATTGTGTAACATTCAAGGCATAGGCATGATGGGAGTTTTAGTAGCCACTCAGCCCTTGTGGGGTAATATAGGCCAAGCTGTTAGAATGGCTGCCTGCATCACAGTGATATGTGAGGATCAAGGTTAGATCATGAAGACCCATCATTGTCCCTCTCGCCCTGGGATGAGCCCTAGTTTGCTGTGAACGCAGCTTTCTCTCGCCCATGGTTTCAGCCTCCGCCAGCCTGGGTGCATTGATTGCGACACTTGTCTTTAAGCAGACACTTTTATTACAGCAGCTGGTATGACATCCATAAGACCCTTTTACATTGACAGGTCCAGTTACATTTCCAGCTGTGTCAATATTGATAAGATAACAATAAAAATCCTTTGCCACCGCGTGTGTCTGAAACAATCCAATGAATAACTCTTACTGCACTTAATGAAAATGCAACCGTCTGAGAGCCATTAATACTATTCATACGTGTGCAAGCCATGTGTCGCTTTGTCCCATTCCTTGTGTGACATGTACAGGACAATATGTTAAGCATTTTAATATCCTATGAATTGACCCTCTGATGCCTCAATGGTGTGATATACCTCTTTATCCTGTATTAATTCCCTCTGTCATGAATAAAGTCCTAAGCTTGGTTCCTTCGTACCTGGCACACCCACCTTTCAAATGTCTTGTCTTTCCTGCCTCAATTATATGTCATAATAAGTGTCAAATGCAGTTTTCGTATTTGAATTTTTCAAAAATCATTACACTTTACCGAGCAACCATTCTACTTTTAAAGCAGACTGCCTGTAAAGTATTGGATAGCAATGGCGGAACAAGGCCGTTAAATTCCCTGATACAGAAATGATTTCTGGGCCCCGGACTTGACCAATATGGCTACCTGTGGCCTTGTTGTGGGGTAAAGTTCTAAAAGTGGAGAAGTCACCGTGGAAACCAATGGAATTTTCCTGTTGATGACATCACTTTACCCTAGAACTTGCTTTTATGCATACGCCTTTAAGAATCATTTTAAATTAATTTTAAGCTGACACTATCATGAAAACTGGATCTCTTGGTTTGTTTCTATTAAGCTATACGTATTGCAAACCTATCAATGAGCCTGTCTGCATCCTCTAAAAACTACAGCTTGATCTCATTTTCTGACTCTCTTGGCACTATTCATTAAAATATTAGTTATGGGGAGTAGCAGGTGAGTTGAAGTGAATAGCAGGTGAGTTGAAGTGAATAGCAGGTGAGTTGAGATGAGATGAACATTTCATCGCACTAATTCAGCTAAACATTGTGCAGGAACAAACTTGATGAGTTAAATTAGCGGCGGAAGTATCCAGGTTTGTTCCTGCACAAAGTATATCTAAATTGGTGAGATGAAATGTTCATCTCAACTCATCTTCTATTCACTTTAAATCACCTGCTATTCACATTAACTCACCTCATTTTCACGTCAACTCACCTGCTATTCACTTCAACCCACCTTCTAGTGAATAGTCCCATTTGTGTAGAACCTCGGAAATTACATTTATTTATAAACCCCTATAAGATTTGAAGTGCACACATCATCTAGTGGCAGGTAGTAGTAATACCAGGAAGTACCTGTGGGGGTCTGGTGGAGAATCAGGGGATTTGTGGGCACATTGATTCAATTCCTTTGCCAAAGCCAGCAATGGTTTAATACGATACCTGTTCCAATTGTAACTTTTGGGTATATTATATGGAGAAAAGAAGAGTAACGGGCATCTGTTTCCACAGCTGCTCTTTTCTTGTATAACTCCGTTCACTATTAAGATACCATATGCTGCTTAAAATAATGATTAAAAAGATGAAATTATCCCCAAGAATCACAATCACATGAATTGACAGCCGGGTGATAGAACGAGAAAATGAATCAGACAGAGAGCATGGTGAGAGGGGGGGAGGGGGGTCGGGGGGATATTTTTTCGGAGCGATGTTAGAAGTGAACATCTCTGTGTTGCAGATATGGGGGAAGACACTGGACGATTTGTGGGAGCACAGCAGCAAGCTATGATGAGAGACAGAAACCTTGGCTCAGCCATGAAGGACTGTCCTTACTGTGGGAAAACCTTTAGGACATCTCATCATTTAAAGGTGCATTTGCGGATACACACAGGTAAGCTGGAAACCTGCTCAGGGCGCACTGGGCGTTCCATATCCAGGTCATTTTTGGGGAAAGTCCTGAAAGTGATGTCATCAGCAGGAACAGTCCATTGCTTTCCATAACGACTGGACAACTTTTTGAACTTTGCCCCAGAATTGACATAAATACAGAACCCCCAATGTTACTGAAGGCCCAGGCTTTGATGTTTACAGTATTGTGTGACATGTCAGTAGCCACAGGCTGTCGGCCTTCCTTTCATCCCACAGATGAGCCTTTGGTTTTCAATCCAGTACCCAGTAAGGCATGTTTATCTGTCACCTGTGCAGGGAAATGTACAGCAGAATCAGCAGTGACCATGTGCTGTCCCTAGACTAGGAGTTACCCCATCAACCTCCTCTCACTGCATGAAGTGTGATTCCCCTAATTGTAACCAGGGATAAGCACCGACCATGGTGGACGGGGGTCATACAATTTAATGATGTGCTATCACAGACCCTGCCACGGACACTTTGCCTATCGCTGATTGTAACTGTGTTCTAGTATAGATCACACTGTGAGGGACTGTGACCACCAGGACTAATAATACAGAGGAACTAAGCCCACTTTTAGAATTTCCAAGTAACTTTGGGTCTTATAACAGACTCCACAGACATGTTTGTGTGTATGTGAGTGGCAGTGTACGGACTTCACGGGTGGGGGGGAAGGGGAGTAAGAAATGTCTGAGAAAGATGATTCAGACTGAAGCAGCAACGATATGATGTCATAGCCAGCGCCCCTAGTTATTGAAATTTAGCAAAGAAGCCATGGATCAGATCCATTGGGGTCTGGATGTCACTTCCCTCTTCCATAAGTCCAACACCAGAAGTGATATCAAACTGCTAAAGCCTTTGGGATTTGGGGTCCGATGTCGTGCTAAACTAACCAGCACAGAATTAAACGTGATGTCTCTGGATAGTGTACAAGCAGAGTGGGCTGGCTGAGAATTTCTTGCTGGCTTATATGACTGTTAACATATCCATGTTATCCAGTGTAGTGCTGTAACAGAGAGGAAGGGTCTGCGGCTGAGACATTGGTACAGGATAGATCAGCCCGTGCAGGGCTCAAAGTAATAAGTAGTCATCTCAGCTGTAAGACTTTACAACCTGAGATCCCCAGAGGATGCGGATTAACAATAACCTAAAATAAATGGGCAACAAACCTATAGAGTTACCATCACTAATGCATTATTTTATCTTCTTTTTTTTTGACTGCTTTTTATTGCTTGTTAGTTGCAGTGTTAGTGGCAGTCACGGTGAAAAACCCACGTGGGTGTATGTTGTGCCATTTGCACACTCACACACTGCAAATATACTAGCAACTTTGTATAACATGAGTTATATAACAGAGACAGAATGATTGGCATAAGTAACAATACTTTGCTTTTCAAGGGTTCTGCTTTGCCTTCTATTTGAGCTCAGGGTAAAACCCAGCATCTAATCAGCTTCTAAACATAAGTTATTTAGTTTGTGTAAATGTCAAAATAAAAATATCAGTGTTTGATAAGTTATTTTTTTTATATGATTGTTACCTGCCTGGCACATTTCAAGGTACACACACAGAGGTGCAAAGTAAGCAGTGAATTAGGAAGGAGAGGACAGCTGCATGCTGGGATGTTTTAATATCCCGCTGGTATTAATACACAGTGTATATTTAGGGACAGACACCCATTTTGTCTGATCTCAGGATAGGTTCCGGCCCAGTTTCCTATTCTCCACCAATCCTCCACATAACGTGCGTTTATCCTTCTGTCTCTGCGCATCTAACAATCCAGCTCTTGCGATTTTTTTCTCTCTTTTTTTTTTTTTGCTCGTCTTAATGACATCCCCAAAACTTTTTGTTGAAAATAATTGATTGAATTTAAATTTCTTTAAAAGTTTAAGAGGTAATGTTAGAGTATAAATTTCCTAGCAAACACTAAGTAGAGAAATATCCATTAGTGAAATTAACTACAGTTTCTAGGTAGCTAACAATGTGCAGTATACAGTAGGGCATGGCTAATGAACACTGCAGTGGGTGATATTTCATTATACAAATTAATGTTCACATTTTAATGGGAAAGTCACATAATGAATCTCGGCTTCAGTGACAGCAATTAGAGACACAGATTGTCCCCTTCTGGACAAGGCACTGTTTTGCAGTAAGCAGCTGTGTGAAAGATCTCCAAGTTTATAATGTATACATATATATATATATGCTTTGGAGGAATCGGTATACAATTTATATTAATGTACTGAAACGTCTTTGGAAAAGATCTGCAATTTATCTCATTCCTGTATTACTTAAGTAAAGAGAGTTGCAAAATCTAAATAAATATAGCAGGCTATATATAAATAAATTTGCATTTAGGAGACTTTTGACAAATGACAGGATTTTTCTTATTCCAACTAGTGTATGCGACAGCAAGCAGCATCTGAGGGGGTTTGGACGGAGTGTTTTATGTCACTTATAGTTATAAAGAGGGGAGAAGTTACCATACTTCATGTCAACACAAGCATCCTTATGATTTAAGGACAGGTGTCAGAGATATGACTGAGAATTGTGACTGCTGTTTATATAAAAAAAGACCATTTTCACCCAAAGCAATTATAATGCACCGAATGTCCTGTAAATATTACCCAAGCAAATCATTTATCAATCTGTCCTATGGACTGGCATTTTCTTTATTTCTTACAGACATTTTCCTTTATGGTGAATAAAGTATAATTATAAATAGTTCCCACTTATAACTTTTCCAGATCAATTTTATAATTCCACCAGATCTTTTTGTTCTTTTACACTTGGAGGTTTAATCACTGGCTGAATGCAATACATGTGTCAAACTATCCAACCTCGGAGCATCCTGTGACTTCATCACTGATTCAATATTACACTGAACGGACAATGGAACTGCAAAAAGCAGGCATTAACAGCAGAGCTGGAAAAATACTCCAGATCGGCTCAGTGGACATCCATTAAACTGGTCAGTTGCAGAAAAATATATAATCTGCTTGATTTTATTGGTGTCAGTACACTTTTTTTGACCCCACTCGTGGAGTGCTCATGCCAGCATGGCTTGTTATACTGTACTTATCAATATTGATTACATGGTTACAGTTCTCCAAACTTTACATGGAGAAATCCTTGTGGATTCTCTCCCCTCCCTTGTGAAAGAACCAAACATTGTATTCTTGGCTCGATTGAGTGTATTGATCACGAATGTCCCAAAAAAATACAAAAAATGTCCCCAAAGATCTATCACAAAAGTCCCCAAAAATGATCACGAATTGCCCCCCCCCCCCAAATAAAATATACATATAATAATCTAAATAACGCCAAACAAGTATTTATGACATAAAGCAGGAATTTGGGAAACTCGGGAGTGTAGCATTGAGAGACAAATCAAATCATTTGATTTATTCATTTGTGAGACAACAATGACTTTTTAAGCAAATATGTATTCAGTTATCGAAGTAAACTAAATATCCGCTATGACTCTGGTAATTTTACCATGCGTTAAACCTTCACAAAATAAAAATAAATTACCATTTCTATGACCATCTGAATTAATCTTTCTTTTTTTTTGGGAAAGTATACCCCGACGTACAATAAAATTACAGCAATGGACCATTGCTTTGTGTAGTATATTTATTGGCACGCACACCATCTCTCTGCGGGATTACATGCATATGTGTTTTGTATAAATACAATGTGCCAACATTATTTTTATCATTACAAAGCACACTTTAATAAAAATATGAGAATCTCATTCAGGCTTTTTATGCAGCATATAAACCATTGTTTGTTTGTGAAAAAATAAACATTGTAGGCACATTTACAGATGGTATTTGCAGAGCTGGAAAATCCATGAGCGACGACCAAAATCACTGTAAAAACCTTTTGCAGATAATTACAAAATAAAATAGAGGATCTAAATCTGTTTTGTATTACTTCATTAGTGAGGCTTTCTTTAATTGTTATTGAATACATTTAATTTAGCCTATATGTTTTTTATGTGCAGCAATAGTAATGTAATGGCATTAATATTTCAGAGAATCTGCATTTATAGATCTTTATTTAGAAACAATGCAGCAGGTCTGCAGGGTTCTGAATCCTTCTGGAATAATGCCGTGCAAATAATGATAAATTACTTGTGCAGTATGCCATTTGCTAATTATATCCATGATTTACTGCAGAGCGCGACTTAAATCATTCATTTCAGTCTTGCATAACACTGCCATAAAAATTTTTAGGTTTAAAAATGGTTTCCATGTGTATAATTTAAGCAAATTTCCCTGCTATTGTGTACTCAGAATCTCAGAGAGCCAGATTTCGTTCATAACGTTTTTGAGATTGATCTGATGCACTTAATAATTACTGACAGTAAAACTGTTATTTTCTATTTCCATAATCAGAGATGTTATTTTTATATTATTCACCAGTCACAAGATAAGCAGACTTTTTGTAGAGCACGGGTTTCAGAAAGCAATCCGTGTGTATATCAAGTTTGTTGTGTAGCAAAAATAGAACCATTGTTTTACAGGTAGATAAAGGGGACTCTCTAAAGAAGTGTTATAACTTGTGCTAAATCGGAATTTTTTTTATCTGGGTTTAATCACTTTTTAGAATATCTTTTTATCATGTTTTGTTTAGAGATTGGTTAAGTAGGGGAGAAACTAGGGGATTTACTTCCTGAAATTTGTTCTAGTTGGGTGGAACTTCTTGCCAAAAGACACACCTCCCTACTGATCTGTCAGCCCTTGTTAGGGAACCTCTCCGGAAATGTTCTGATTGGCCAACAGGGAAACATCCCTCACACTATGGCTGACAGCAAATACTAGAGGGAGTAAGTATCCTAGTACTTGCTTTCTTCCAGATTTGATCAGGATTCTCTTCTAATTCAACTGAGATGAAGGGTATTAACAGAACGATACGCTATATGTTTGGGTCATTTTAAGAAATGATATTAATTTGCATTGAATTTGTTTTTTCTCTCTTTTTTAGGTGAGAAGCCGTACAAGTGTCCCCATTGTGATTATGCTGGCACTCAGTCTGCATCCTTAAAATACCACTTGGAACGCCATCACAGGGAGAGACAAAATGGCTCTGGTCCTCTCTCCGGGCACCCTCCAAGCCAGGAGCACAAAGATGAATCTTCCAGTAAAAGCTCTCTCTTTATGAGACCTGACATATTAAGAGGAGCATTTAAGGGCTTGCCCGGGATTGATTTTAGAAGTGGAGTGGTCTCCCAGCAATGGCCATCAGGAATCCTGTCTTCTGGAGAGCATCAAGGCCAGTCCAGCTGTATTAGTTCTGAAGCTTCCTCTGAAGCTTTAAAGAAGCCAGAGCTTTCCTCTAAAGGCCCCAGTTTTTCTGAATTTGGTAGAGCATATCAAAATATTGTTGGGAACGGTGTGAATTTCCAGGGTTCCTTGCAGGCTTTCATGGACAGCTTTGTTTTAAGCTCTTTAAAGAAAGAGAAAGAAATTAAGGAGAAAGCCTTACTGGACTCACTTCCCATCAAAACACTGCGGGCAGACAACTGTGAAGACAAAGTGGAAAGCAAAACCCCTCAGAGAAAAATGGAGAAGTCTCAGTATGAACCACTGGACTTGTCTGTGAGACCAGACGCACCATCCCTCCCCGGCTCTTCTGTCACAATCCAAGACAACATTGCCTGGCATGGTTGCTTGTTTTGTTCATTCACCACCTCCTCCATGGAACTCATGGCTCTGCACCTCCAAACCAACCACCTTGGCAAAGTGAAACGCAAAGATAGCGTCTTTGGAACACCGGTCCACTCAAAAGATCAGTCAAGGGAATCTTTTTCATCAAATAAAGTAAATGCCTCCTCTTCTTCTATACAAAGTGTTAAGGAAATTATGTCGTCCAAAATGAGTCCCTCTGAAAAAATCTCACAGCAAACAAATAATAATAAAGAGACATCCGCGGAACAGAAAAGTAGTTCTTGGTCAGGCCACATGGATTCTTCATTTAATAACTTTTCAGCGGAATTCTACAAGCAATTTGGGGTTTATCCTGGGACCGCTGGGGCAAACGCTCAAAATTTGTGCTCGAGCATGGATATTGAGTTAAAGTCTGAAGATGACCCTCAGATGCTACCATGTGACTCTGTAAATACCGATGCAACTGATGACCTATCTGACGAATCCTCATCGGAGGACATGGAGACTTACAAAGAAGAAGACAATGAAGACGAAGATATAGAGACAGAGCCCGAAAACGTGAACATGCCAGTAGATCTGAACAAAGACGACAACGAGGAAGTCGTACTTAACTCAATGGCTCTTAAATCTACAGACGATCTGCTTTCCACAGCATCACCAGTAATGGAAAAGCCTTGGCATTCCAGTCTCCCTTTGCCCCACGAAACGCCACAAGGTTCTCAGAAACTCGATCAAGCTCCAGGTCAAGAGGTCTTGGAAAAACAGGTCAACATGCTCTCCGTTCTAAGAGCTTACAGTTCTGACGGTATGGCCGCTTTTAACGGACTTGGGAGTAGCAACACAGCAAACAGCTGTATGAAGAGACCTGACTTATGTGGTGAGTTAGCCCGATCCATTTAAATTCTGGGGTCTATTTATCAATGTACAGGGCGCACAGAAGTAATTATACATCTGTCTCTTCTTGACAATGAGACCTCGAGATATATACAATGTAAGAATAAGGCCACAGTGATTTCATTTTATTTACTTTACTCTTAAAGAATATGTCAAGACATGACGGCCCAGAGACTTGCTGATAACACTTAACTCGGTTATATGTGTCAGCTAATTCTATTCTGACTCCCTCTATTGACACCAATCTGAGTCACTTACCGATACAAGCAGCTGTTACATTGATAAATCAACTCAAAATGCATTAGCAAACACATCTGCCAAATTTCGCGTAAATACAACAAGAGCCAGGTGATTGGTAGCACTTGATAAATGGACCCCACTAGGTATATTTTATGTTTTACCAGCCTATCCTCACATTCTCACACTCTGGCCCAAATTCAGGACACATAAGAACATGCTTAGGGTCAACTAGAAGTGTATCACTTGCTAAGATGGATTAAAGTATCGTTATCAGTCAGATAAAATACGTTTGTCATTAGAGAAAGAGGGAAACTAGTCGCACTTTAGAAAAAGGTACAGTATACTGTTTTTGAAGATAACCTTTGCCTACATATCATTTCTGTAATTGCAGAAAGTGTCTGTTACATCCTCCAAATGGTAACTCGCAAATGTTTCAGTATTTCAGACTTTTATTGCAGTGTTAGTTTGGGGGTAGTGTGGAGCAGGGGGAATACAATATACAGGAGGTTCACACTTTCCAGTCATAATGACATGTCAATATCCAGACATACTAACCAGCCAGAGATTCTTATCCATATTTTCCAAATGTAGGGACTGTTATTAGTGAACTTTTATGTATTGTTAAACACCCTAAAGTTAATAAATGATAACAATATTATTAATTATTCTAAAGAACATTTGCTTGAATCCTAAATGCCAGTCTTTGTGCACAATCTCCATGCCACATCTTACATTATCTTTGTAAATTATGGAATTTGAAAAGATTTGCGTATTCACAGTTTGCTTATCAGTTCACCACCCCAGAATACAGCACATCCTCCTACCTTCCCGCAACGCTGTGATAATATAACCTATAGCGTACAAACATGTTGTTACATAATTAAAAACATTGAGCACCATGTCAGTGCAGGATGGAGCCTAACTAACACCATGTCAGTGCAGGATGGAGCCTAACTAACACCATGTCAGTGCAGGATGGAGCGTACTTAACACCATGTCAGTGCAGGATGGACCCTGCCTAACACCATGTCAGTGCATGAATCAGCCTACCTAACACTATATCAGTGCTTGATACAGCCTATCTAACACCATGTCAGTGCAGGATGGAGCCTACCTAACACCATGCCAGTGCAGGATGGAGCCTACCTAACACAACGTCAATGCAGGATGGAGCCTGCCTAACACCATGCCAGTGCATGACTCAGCCTACCTAACACTATAGCAGTGCTTGATACAGCCTATCTAACACCATGTCAGTGCAGGATGGAGCCTATCTAACACCATGCCAGTGCAGGATTCAGCCTACCTATCACCATATCAGTGCAGGATGCATCCTACCTAACACCATATCAGTGCAGGATGCAGCCTACCTAACACCATGTCAGTGCAGGATTCAATTTAACTAACACCATGTCAGTGCAGGATTCAATTTAACTAACACCATATCAGTGCAGAATTCTGCCTACCTATCACCATATCAGTGCAGGATGCAGCCTACCTAACACCATGTCAGTGCAGGATGCAGTACAGTCCCACATAATAATAAGCAGCATAAGATATCTTTAACTTTGTCCTGAATTTACTCCAAAATCCAGACCTGCTCAGAATATGTTTCTACATTCCTTCCCTTGTAGCAGATATCAGCAGTGGTACATTTTGCAACAATGATGTTATTCAATATTTTGCTTACTCCTTCTAAACATATCCAAGGGCAAGCAACAGTGAGTGTAACCCTTCAGGAGCTAAAACACATGTATCAAGTACATTTTAGGATGGTCAATGCTCCTGGCTTGTGGTTTGTAAAATGTGAGTGTCCTTACATTATAATTATTTACTATCATTGCTGCTCCTTTTCCTAGTAGTCCTGCTGCCTGGGTGAAACAGTGCAGATGGCAGAGGCTGGAGGCCTGCCTGATAAGATTTTTTGGCTATTAGAGAAGTTTGTAAAGCTTAGAGGGTGCTGATTGTCTGTATTATACAACCACATATAATTCTCTACATTATCTGCCAGTCTTTTAACTCACCCCATCCATGAGCATTCTCATCCATTCCTCCCATTTCATGTGTTCCCTGGTCTCACTCTCTCTTTGCCATGTATACACTTGAAAACACACAGAGCAGAATACATTGTCATATACAGGAGCTTGTCAAATAACCATTCAGACACTATCCCCTTCTGGCACTCATAAATGTATTCCTCTCTTTAGCGGCAGAATGGTCTTCTAAACTCAGAACATTCATTGCACTTATATGTATGGGTGTGCTCTGCATGATCATGTATGTACATATGCTTTTTAAAGTAACTGAACATGGTGTGTGCATCCCTTATACATGGTCAGAAAAACATGCTCACCATTCTACTTCCATAAGTTTCTTATGCAGCATGGATCTGTCCCTTTCCAAATCTTCACCTCTCTTGGTACAAGCGTATTAAATGGACTTTGTCTCCATTCATTTATCCCCCCCCCCCATTTTTTGAAAACTGATATGATCCCCTGGCAGCTTCAGAATTAGAGACTAAAGCTCGGGGCAAGTGAGTGAATAATTATGGAGGATTTGCCACACAAGCCACAACAATGCACCACTCTACAGAGGTAACTTATATTGAAAACTGTTTGTAAAAAAAAAAAAGGTATAGACAGTTTCTGAAGGTAAAATAAGTGAGACTAAAAGCCCAAAGGTAGCTGATTCATTTCATTTCAGAGCTGGTTTACATAAACACCTGCACTCGAGGTTAGTGTTAGATCTCTGACTATAGACTGTGTGATAAAAGGAAAACCCCAAACTATTTCCAATAATCTTTCTGCTGGAAGGTAGCAGACCAGCATGTTGTTCTATTAAATGCACTCCTTTATTACAATGCAACACCGAAATATAGGATTTGTTTTATCTCACTCTCGTGGCACCGAATGTATAAAATATATCTGTGTTATACTTGTAAATGTAGATTAAACCAAATGTAATGTATCTCAAGATTCCCAAATCCATCCACAGCAAATTAAAGTATGTAAACACAAAAAAACATAGAATTATTTTTACTGTCACCAGAGTTATAACGGAACTGTGTGAAATATTTGCATTTAGTTGGATTTGTTTCACTATTTACCAGTAACTCCTGTTTCGTGGAGATAGTTTCCATTTTCTCTGAAGAATGCCAGGCAGATTTATCAAGGTTATATTATTCAGAAATTTGAAGAAGTCTTCAATTTCACCTGAACTGATGCCGTTTTTGTGTGTGTGTGAGGGGGGGGGGTGTGAGGGGGTGTTCTGTGTTAATAGTAGTGTATCTCCAAGTAGCTGACCTTGTTTTATAGATACGAGCAACAATCAAATGTATTAAAAAGCATAGCACCTACATACAAAGCACATCTGCTGTAATATAGTTCCAGTAAGACCAGGCAGATACAGGGGATGTTCCCTAATAATGACTTTTACTCCTTTATAATGTCAATTAGTGAAAATCAGAAATAGTCACAAAACAGTGTGAAATCTGTGAGACGGATGACATAAGACAGCATCCCAAATCTACTCTTACAGAGGAACGGACCACTCTCGGCACTGATATGGAGACAGTAGCAGATCAGCCCCTCTACCGATCCTTTTATAGCTTGACTGGACTGACAGGTACAATCTCAGTCACGAGTGTGTTTAATGTGTGCTTAAAAAAAATAAAAAATATATATATTTTTACAGCATAATTATTTTTTGTGTGATTATATTTTCTTTTTACAGACGACCGGAACGGCCATGTGGACCACGATGGCTCCTAGTTTTGCTAATCTGTATATTGGACTTTGGGATTTGGCTTGTTTCTTTGATGTACCTCCGTCTCCTACTGGTCTGTGGCAGAGGTACATCGACAGTGTTCTTCCGGAGTGGAGGAGAATTTTTTTTTTTTTTTTTTTCCTTCAATCCCTTCTTGTTAGTAGTTTGGAACTGGACTTTACTAGCTCATAAAATAGAGAATATATTCCATTTTTGAATGTGGAGAGGGTATCTGTCTATACACACCTTTCCTTTTAAAATGTCTTAAAAGTCATGCTTATTTAAAACGTACCCACTTCACTTGAACATTACCAGTAGGTTTACCTGTCGGCTGCAAGGGAGAGGCAATGTTCAAGATGGTCTGTGCAATGATACCGTTTTGTCAGTCTGTTGTTTGAAAAGTCTGTTAATAGAGTATTTACAATCCCACATCAGTATTACTAGGGGGAGAGAGAAAATAAATGACAAAAACAATAAGCGATGCTAAATTGGGGAATTCTATAGATAGAGCACTGATTACTATTTCTCTATGCAATACAATACACTGATGGAACAAACGTAGAGGTTTGCTTAATTTTATAAATGAATCCGATTCTGAGGACGTGATTGGCTGTGCAGGATTGCATAGGATTGATTGAGAGCAGACATAATGCAGTTTGCCTGTCTTATTTCCCCCATTTAGTTATCTATTATTCGATGTTAAATACAGCCTTATACATACCTTGTAGCTTTTTAATTACCCTTGTTATATAAATCCCTGTCACCTGTCCTGAGATAGTTGCTTCCTTAATAAGAAAAAGCCTGCAAAATGTGAATTGATTTTAGCCCCACTAATAAAATAATTTAGCTAAGCGTACTTCCAATCCTACTGCTTGATGGCTATCCAAATTCAGTACGGCAGTAAATAACATAACTATTTATCTTCTGTTCGGGGGAATATAACGTATAAGGCTCCTGTCTGACTTGCCGTATTTCTAATCTAATTACACCACTTCCCGCACTCTTAAAGGAGCGTGTTTTTAGAAAATAACAGATCCCTACATTTCTTGGACAGACCTTTAACTTTGTTGGACGGCTGTCAGGGTCAGTGTGTGGAATTGAGTAGAAGACAAGCAGTGTTAGATGTATACCATAGCTAACGAGTCTCAGAAAGGCCCGAACATGTCCTTTTCATATTCTACCTTTTTCTTAAATGAATGTGTCTCTATTTGTATATTTTGATGTATTTGTATTTTATTGTATATTATTATGCATTACCAGAATAATTGTTGGCGCCACATGTAGCCAAACTTAGGAGAGTATTTATAGCTGGGGAGGGCATCGTGGTATCCTGATGACATGCATTAACATGATACGCATCAAGACTGAGTTTGTGCCTATCAGCGATGTCTCCCTACGTGTGATGATCTGGACAGGTAAGACGCAGGGAGCACATGGATTGCGTCACGTGGGTCAAGCTTATCAGAGAACGAGAGAGACGCCTTACCTTTTGAGGTCAAAGACTCACATTTAACTGTCTTCATATCAGTAGCTGAGGACAGCCGTCCATTCGTCAAAAAGGACAGACATTGTGAAGTTCTGCATGCCCACATGCCATGCCATGCTTCTTACGTCCTGACAGGCTAGCATAAGTGTACATTTTAATGTGTAAGCTACTACTTGTGCGTGTTTTTATTGTTTAAAGTGATTTGATATTCACATGAAGTGTCCATTTCTTTTTATTTTATTTATCTGTTGATATTTTGAGCAGAGTTACTATTGCAGGTTTGGATCTTCCCTCTTGTACAAAAGAAGTTACTGGTGTAAAAAGAGGAACCTGTCATGAGAATATTTTTTTCACATGTGCCTTTATATTTTTTGTAGTCTGATAGCAAATGTTGTGTTGAAAAAAAATAATATTTTTTTTTTTTTTTGCCCCCAATGCATTTCACATTTTCTTGCTTGGAGACCCCTGTTTTATGTATTCCAAGGGTGTATGTTTGCAGTTATACCACATACCCATCCAACATCACCCGTCACTGACAACTACTAGTTTAATGTATGGGGTGAGTCCTTCTAAATTCTAAAGAGGGCAAGCAATGTGCAAATATTTATTTCAAGGAAATATCAATCCAAAAATAAAACAGAAGTTCAATTCTCTCACAAGACATGACAAAGGAAAAAAAAAATGACTTCAAATGTATTAAGGCTATGTTTACAGAAATAGGACTATAGAAAGAGTTCATAGAGATTTACTGTCACTGCATTGCTTCCATCTATCAAGTAACGTCTGATGAAAAAATTGACCGAATGTCTGCTTCTCTAACGTGTCTGTCATTTTCTTTCAAAACATTTCCCCAATTGGATTAGTGCAATTTGGTGTCTCCCATTTCCTGTTTTGGAAATTGATAATTAAAGTTACTACCACTTGCAAACAGTGTTTGTCTTCAGTTCCATGCGTCAGTGAAGGGGGGATCTGACTGTCCGTTACATGAATTAGGTGGGGTTCCCAAAGTTTGGCTGATTTTATCTACCTGTTGATATTCATTATTTTAGATTAAAACCTCTTAGATTTAGTCTCATTAAATTTACCTTCAGAAACCAACTATACTTTGGCTCATTATTTTCCAAACAGTGTGATCGTTTTAAAGACACAAAAGTAACTTTTTGTTTCAAATGCTACAGACATATTTCATCCAGAGATCATCTCTGTGGAATGGAATCATTTGTCAGGTTAATTCAGAAAGGACGGACGCCTCTCTGTATTGAAAGGGTAACAGACCCCAATACAGACTTCCTCTGTCCAGGAGATCTTGGGAGTGCGACGTTTAATGTTTTAATACTATTGTTTCCAGACTTCTCTTTCTCCAAAAAATTAAATATCTGTTTCCTTGAGTGTTTTTTTTTTTTTAAATATGGCAACAAATAGAAACCTACCGTAACAGAGACTGGAATCGAAATTAGTTTAAATATGGCTTATGACCTGAACCAGGGATATCAGAAATTGATTACCCGGCTTTGACTCTCTGGTTTCCCTTTTAACTACGTTGCTCTCTACTATCCCCACCTTGGCTTACTCCTAAGACACAAACAGTAACAAATATGCAAGTAACACAGGTAGGAAGGACTAAGCACAGAAGGATACTAGCTTGAGAATAAACAAGCATGGAAGGACAGGTGAGCAGGGTTTTTATAGGGAGTCAGGATCATATGTACTCCCACCAGCATCAGGTAACTCCCCGCTCTTTAGTGCTGTATGGGAGTACTGCCTACCTCCCTCCTTATGCTCTGTTGAGGCAGCCACGCTCCACGCCCCCCGCCGGTGGTAGAATGCGAGGCACACTACTCAAGGCTGGGGGGTGCTCCTAGTCCGTGATCACACTACTGCCTCGAAATACCGAGCTCCTGAGGTAAGTACCACAGGTGGGGGGATCTGCTGACTAGTGGTAGAAGGCCATGGAGCCTGACACATTCTGTCTACATTCCCCCATGTGGGGCTCTCTCTCTTTCCCTATAATCGCCTTCCCAAGCAACTCTCCTTAGCACTGATTCTCCTCATCATCTACTTCCAGATATATCTCCTTGTTTAGTGTCACATACCTGTTTTCCCACTTTCTGGTATTTTGCTTACATTGCCTGGTCCTGCCAGTGCTCCTTGTCTCTTACTCTGTCATGAATTCCGGACTTGCCAGATGTTTGTTGTAGAACCCAAAATGTCCAAAGTCAGCCTAGTTAGTAGCCTGGGTCCTGGAGTTTGCCAAGCCATCCTGCTCTTTATTTCCTCATTAGCTCTTTATTTTCCCATTTATAGACAACAAACCCACTGACACAATACCTGCTCCCCATTCCAATTTCTCCCAACCCTCCTACATGTATACATGTGAGGCATCTGTCATAGTCACCACTGTATCCTTTATCCCCCATAACCAACTAACTCCTACTCCCAGTTTGTATGCAAATCATAAGAGAAATATATGTTTTAAAAGTGTCTGTGGGTCTCCTGCTTATGACATCACCTTAGGCTGTTTATGCAAATGACCTAATGTTCAATGGGAAATGTGTAATTTGCATATTAAGCCATACGCAGTCATACGCAGAAGGCACCACAGACACATTTAAAACATCCATTTTTATTACTTTACAATTAGCTCATTGCCTGGATGGTTTTAATCAGTTGTATTCACAGTATGAGCACTATTTAGCTGACAGAGACCTTTTAAACAAAATAAACATCCTCACATTGAGGTTTAGTATGTGTAGCAGTCTAAGATGCTTTTTTTTTTTTTTAACCTTGTACACATCAATAAAATAAATCTTACTGTTTTTATTTTGTATATATGATGTTAATTCCAATTATTGTTAGTTCATGTAGAGTTACATATTCTTATAGTTAATTGGGTTAGAAATAAAAGACATGTAGTGCATCACGTCCAACCTTCTCACACACTCGTTGACTTGTTGATCCAGAAATCATCTCAAAAGGGAATAGAAATGTCCTTTGTGGGTCTAGAATTCACCTATCCCTGTGCACCACCTGCAACAAACAAATAATTCATTCCCCAATTCATGCTGTGCACCTTTTCCCTGAAAGTTACTTTCTCCCTCTATTGAAGTCATTATATTTCTGTTACCCCCTTTTAAGCTATGTTAGCAACCCGTGCAGTCTGTTTTCCCAGAACTCTCTGAGCCAGCGCACAGGAGAGCAATTTTATCAGACAGAAGATGTGACCACCTCGGTGGGTGGGATACGGAAGGTCAGTCACAGGTTTCATTCCCCTGTAGTCACAACCCTTTTCTACTTTAACTCAGCCGAGTGACAAGAAAGGGATCATATGTGTTTCCCCACTAACAGGTTCTTTGAGGCTATTATCAGAATTAAAAGCATATGGTTCTAACCCAGACGGAGAAAACCACAGATGGATGGATTATGCGTTGGGGAAGGTTTTGCCCTTTTAAAATTACTAACTTTGGAGAAGCAAATGGAGTCATTTTATGGACTGGGGGAGGGATGGGATGTTGGTTATAGAATCATTAACATATTAATCAAAAGGGACCTCTTACCAACCCATGAAGAATTAAACAAGTGACACATAGTAATGTAGTATTTATAGAGGAAAGATGCTCCTCATCCTATGAAGACCTCTGCATTTTTTATGATGTTTTCTTGCATAGGATAAGAGGATTAGGTTTATTAAATAATGAATTATATTAAAATTTGATTGATGTAGGCAAAGAATGACATTTCACTGTAGTAGCCGAAATACAGTAATATTGATCACCATGTAAATTGTGCTTTAATATAGATATACACTTATTATGTCATTTTATATAATATATGCGCACACATGCATATGTTAATATATATATATATATATGTATATGTGTGAGTAATTTGGTACATGCTTGTCTTACAGTAGGCTTTGAATTATGGAAATATAAATATTGGTAATGTAGAATATCTAAAACATATATGCATGGCTTATATAAGGTATTCCTCCAAACACACAAGCACTCTCCCATGTACACTTGCATGTACGTGTCTATATAACCATGCGGAAAGAAAAGATTAGGAGCATTTTTATCTTGGCATGAGATGAAACTAAAACATAGCTGCAAAGCAGATAGGGTTGCCACCTGGCCGGTATTATACCGGCAGGCTACTAACAGATTGGCTTTTAGCCAATGTTAACAGACAGTTAATCTTTTTTTAACCCTTGCTTCCTTAGAGGAAAAGGGATTCAGTAACAGTCGCCTTTACAGATCTCAGCTAGATGCAGGCCCTTAGCCAATCAGCATGGCTGGTATTTGCAGCAATGCTAAGTATATGGAGGCAGCAGCATGGCCGGTACTTGCAGTAATGCTAAGTCTATGCAGGCAGCAGCATGGCCGGTATTTGCAGCAATGCTAAGTATATGCAGACAGCAGCATGCCCGGTATTTGCAGCAATGCTAAGTATATGCAGGCAGCAGCATGGCCGGTATTGGCAGCAATGCTAACTATATGGAGGCAGCAGCATGGCCGGTATTGGCAGTAGTGCTAAGTCTATGCAGGCAGCAGCATGGCCGGTACTTGCAGCAATGCTAAGTCTATGCAGGCAGCAGCATGGCCGGTACTTGCAGCAATGCTTAGTATATGGAGGCAGCAGCATGGCCGGTATTTGCAGCAATGCTAAGTCTATGGAGGCAGCAGCATGGCCGGTACTTGCAGTAATGTTAAGTCTATGCAGGCAGCAGCATGGCCGGTACTTGCAGTAATGTTAAGTCTATGCAGGCAGCAGCATGGCCGGTACTTGCAGTAATGTTAAGTCTATGGAGGCAGCAGCATGGCCGGTATTTGCAGCAATGCTTAGTATATGCAGGCAGCAGCATGGCCGGTACTTGCAGTAATGTTAAGTCTATGCAGGCAGCAGCATGGCCGGTACTTGCAGTAATGCTAAGTCTATGCAGGCAGCAGCATGGCCGGTACTTGCAGTAATGCTAAGTCTATGGAGGCAGCAGCATGGCCGGTATTTGCAGCAATGCTAAGTCTATGGAGGCAGCAGCATGGCCGATATTTGCAGCAATGCTAAGTATATGGAGGCAGCAGCATGGCCGGTATTTGCAGCAATGCTTAGTATATGCAGGCAGCAGCATGGCCGGTACTTGCAGTAATGTTAAGTCTATGCAGGCAGCAGCATGGCCGGTATTTGCAGCAATGCTAAGTATATGGAGGCAGCAGCATGGCCGGTACTTGCAGTAATGTTAAGTCTATGGAGGCAGCAGCATGGCCGGTATTTGCAGCAATGCTAAGTATATGGAGGCCGCAGCATTGCCGGTATTTGCAGCAATGCTAAGTCTATGGAGGGAGCAGCATGGCCAGTATTTGCAGCAATGCTAAGTCTATGTAGGGAGCAGCATGGCCGGTATTTGCAGCAAAGCTAAGTCTATGCAGGCAGCAGCATGGCCGGTATTTGCAGCAATGCTAAGTCTATGGAGGCAGCAGCATGGCCGGTACTTGCAGTAATGCTAAGTCTATGCAGGCAGCAGCATGGCCGGTACTTGCAGTAATGCTAAGTCTATACAGACAGCAGCATGGCCGGTATTTGCAGCAATGCTAAGTCTATACAGACAGCAGCATGGCCGGTATTTGCAGCAATGCTAAGTCTATACAGACAGCAGCATGGCCGGTATTTGCAGCAATGCTAAGTCTATACAGGCAGCAGCATGGCCGGTACTTGCAGTAATGTTAAGTCTATACAGACAGCAGCATGGCCGGTATTTGCAGTAATGATAAGTCTATCCAGGCACTAAGACTAAGACTGGACCCTACAATATGCAGACACCATGTACAGTAGAGATGTAGAGAGACACAGTGTGCCGTTTCTTATAGGTAACAGTTTGCATAGTTAAAGCTGAGAACAAATTGTTCAATAGATGTGTAAATATAGCAAAATGTGCTTCAAT
Organism: Pelodytes ibericus; assembly: GCA_036172795.1. Classification (NCBI taxonomy): domain Eukaryota; kingdom Metazoa; phylum Chordata; class Amphibia; order Anura; family Pelodytidae; genus Pelodytes; species Pelodytes ibericus. Next base: position 205,006,136 of record CM069862.1, on the reverse strand, counting down.
TGAGTAAGGGATATCATCAGGCACAGCATGCTCGTGCTGTTCACCTTCCTCCAGCAGTATATGAATAATCGTGTCCGTATCTTTATTCCTGCCATGTGATGTCACTCTCACAGAATATAATACAATAATGCTATCCAACAAGACCAAACTGTCTGTATATTACATTCGTATGGATCTCCAGCCTGGAAGTTAAGTAAAAGCAGGCACAGAGTCCCGTTTCAGTTTTGGGGTAGCCAAAGGTGCTGCTTTAGAGTTGTCAGACTAACCCCCCCCCCCCCCCCCCCCAGCAGTTCTGGGACCGTAAACAGGACAGGCAATGCCACCCACTGTACCGCTTTAAGCAAGACAGTCCTGATCTGAGTCCACCTATGTAGACACCATACCGCTGACACTCTCCCCAGGCAGACCTCACGAAATTCCAATCTCCACCCCCAACGTCTCGGAGTCAGGAGTTGGGAGCTATGGCCTAAGAGGTTACAGACACTGTGGATAAGGATGGCATGAGTGATGCATTACAGTAGACATACAAGGAGTCAGCCTAAACATCGCCTATACTGTGAATGTAGAGAATATAAAATGATCTATACATTGCATAAGCAGAATTGCAGCAAATGCATAAAATAAGAAAAAACATATGTTTCAATGTGTCTGTGGTGCCTCCTGCGTATGATATCTCATTGTGGCTATAATTTACAAATAACACTAAATGTGATGGCATAAGCACCACAGACACATTGTATAGGTTGACAGAGTCCCTTTAAACTAACAACAGGGCTGGCCAAATCATAGGAGCACCAAAAAGTTTACTCCCACTGCCTAACTTTTTAAAAATGTGACTGCCTCCCCTCCTGCCTTCTGCCTGGCTCTTAAATTCTATATATATATTTGCAGAGAGCCTAGCTAAACTAATCCCACAAAGTAATATGCATAGATTACCGTGTGATATCTGACCTTTCTCACTGACTCTCTGGGATCACACAGCCCTAGCTATTCACAGAGCTAGTCACTAGCTCTGACCTAAAACGTGTAGAGGTGCTGATATGTAAAATACACGGACACTTCTCACAATGACACCCGTGTCCTACTGTCCTCCTGAATATATATAAGCATATGTGTTTATATCCCCTCCAGCTGCCCTGTACTTACTCTCTCTTGCAAGGTTTTGAAATAATGAAGGATTTGTGGTAATAACACCATTTTTACCTGATTAATCTTCCCTATAATGGACCTGTGTAATCAGCTCCATTTATCCAGAAGAGAATGTAAATCGCTGAAGAGTGGGTCATAATTACGCTTATCCATGTTTGGATACCTTGCTATCATTTCCACTCAGATATTCCGAGTATTGTTCTTGCCATTTAAATTGTTAATTATTTTTATAAGGCTGAACTCCTTGCTGGTTAGCGAGATGTTTAGCACTTCAGCCTTGCGGTGATTGATATGTAGCCCTAAGAATCTCTTTGAAACGTTCAAGGATTTAGTTTAAATTTGTTAATGAGATAAGGGGATTTGTAATCATTAAAAATAAGTTGTCTGCATATAATGATCATTTGTGCTCTGTCCCCCCATCCTGTGCCTGCCATATTGACATCATCTCATATTGCAAGAGCTAATGGTTCCATACATAGTGCAGCGGTGGGGAAAGTGACACCGGGATTAGATTCACTCCTGTCGCATGACAACCATCGTGGGCCGCTGGAAACACATATAGCGTTTAATGACTTGACCCAAACATTACCGAGAGCTTTCAGAAGGTTTTACGTCACACTATTAAAAGATACCACAATAATTCTGGGCCACGTTATCCACAGACCGCATAATATTTCTATCTCGTACTTTGAGGAGACTCCAGAATTTGTTTGTTTATTGACAGACTCTCGGATAGTTCCATGCTACACTGTCAAGAGCTTTTGCAATTGTTCTGTGTAACCTCATAGATAGAGTGCCGTGCTGCTTTGTCAAAATATTTTAAAGTAGAATATGTTATATGATCATGGGCCTTCTGAATAGCTCCGTGCTATTGGAACAATATCTGGAATATTTTGACGTCACATGATGGAGATACTCTGGAATATTTTCACGTCACATGATGGAGATATTCTGGAATATTTCTGTTACTGCTGTGCTGAGTGGAGGGTGAGTTTGGCAGCTCGTGCTGTGCTGAGTGGAGGGTGAGTTTGGCAGCTCGTGCTGTGCTGAGAGGAGGGTGAGTTGGGCAGCTTGTGCTGTGCTAAGTGGAGGGTGAGTTGGGCAGCTTGTGCTGTGCTAAGTGGAGGGTGAGTTGGGCAGCTTGTGCTGTGCTAAGTGGAGGGTGAGTTGGGCAGCTTGTGCTGTGCTAAGTGGAGGGTGAGTTGGGCAGCTTGTGCTGTGCTAAGTGGAGGGTGAGTTGGGCAGCTTGTGCTGTGCTGAGAGGAGGGTGAGTTGGGCAGCTTGTGCTGTGCTAAGTGGAGGGTGAGTTGGGCAGCTTGTGCTGTGCTAAGTGGAGGGTGAGTTGGGCAGCTTGTGCTGTGCTAAGTGGAGGGTGAGTTGGGCAGCTTGTGCTGTGCTGAGAGGAGGGTGAGTTGGGCAGCTTGTGCTGTGCTAAGTGGAGGGTGAGTTGGGCAGCTTGTGCTGTGCTAAGTGGAGGGTGAGTTGGGCAGCTTGTGCTGTGCTGAGAGGAGGGTGAGTTGGGAAGCTTGTGCTGTGCTGAGTGGAGGGGGAGTTGGGCAGCTTGTGCTGTGCTGAGTGGAGGGTGAGTTGGGCAGCTTGTGCTGTGCTGAGAGGAGGGTGAGTTGTGCAGCTTATGCTGTGCTGAATGGTTGGTGAGTTGGGAAGCTTGTGCTGTGCTGAGTGGAGGGTGAGTTGGGCAGCTTGTGCTGTGCTGAGAGGAGGATGAGTTGGGCAGCTTATGCTGTGCTGAATGGTTGGTGAGTTGGGAAGCTTGTGCTGTGCTGAGTGGAGGGTGAGTTGGAAAGTTTGTGCTGTGTTGAGAGGAGGGTGAGTTGGGCGGCTTGTGCTGTGCTGAGTGGAGGGTGAGTTGGGCAGCTTGTGCTGTGCTGAGTGGAGGGTGAGTTGGGCAGCTTGTTCTGTGCTGAGAGGAGGGTGAGTTGGGCAGCTTGTGCTGTGCTGAGTGGAGGGTGAGTTGGGAAGTTTGTGCTGTGTTGAGAGGAGGGTGAGTTGGGAAGTTTGTGCTGTGTTGAGAGGAGGGTGAGTTGGGAAGCTTGTGCTGTGCTGAGTGGAGGGTGAGTTGGGAAGTTTGTGCTGAGAGGAGGGTGAGTTGGGCAGCTTGTGCTGAGAGGAGGGTGAGTTGGGCAGCTTGTGCTGAGAGGAGGGTGAGTTGGGCAGCTTGTGCTGTGCTGAGAGGAGGATGAGTTGGGAAGTTTGTGCTGTGTTGAGAGGAGGGTGAGTTGGGAAGTTTGTGCTGTGCTGAGAGGAGGGTGAGTTGGGCAGCTTGAACTGTGCTGAGTGGAGGGTGAGTTGGGAAGTTTGTGCTGTGTTGAGAGGAGGGTGAGTTGGGAAGCTTGTGCTGTGCGGAGTGGAGGGTGAGTTGGGAAGCTTGTGCTGTGCGGAGTGGAGGGTGAGTTGGGAAGCTTGTGCTGTGCGGAGTGGAGGGTGAGTGGTGTTGATGAGGTGCTTAGGGTAACTTGAAGTATAATTGATTGCCTTGGGTTATTAACCCATTAACTGGATATATAAATCTACCGGTTACCACCCTGTTAGGGAAAGCCGCCCTCTTTTTAATTACTGCAAGCAAGCGACATCGGCCCCATCAGTGTAAGCATTTTAATAAAGTAGACGCATTCATCCAACTGATTGCAGGAAAATCCATGCGTACACTTGAATGTGAATTTAATGAGTGAGGGAATGGTAAGAATAAACACAGCACTTCCATTTGCAAGAGGCTAATAGCATGATGTGACGCTCGTCCGGCATCTCCTCTTTATCATAAGCCATATACCGCGGCCCAACAGTGACAAAGAAATCCATACATTGCAAATGTCAATTACTTTTCATTACACATTCATCATACCCTGTGGCAGACAGGTTAGTGACTTGCAGGGGGGGGGGGGGGAGCAGAGTCTGGGTCTCTGTGCACCTGTTTGGGAATGGACTGTACACATATATGGATCGCCAGTAATTAAACAGCTAACGTGGGACTGCTGATAAGTCAATCATTCACAAGCTTATCAGATGCAGCATGGTAATTCTTACTGGGTCCTAATCAGCCACTGCAGTGAATATCTAGTGAATAATCTCAACATATAAGTGATAAATGTAAATATTACTCACCCGGGTTAAACAGCAGCAGCCCAAACTCTCCAGTGCTCAACAAAACGGCATAAAATGGGGCGCGTATGTATAGGAGGGCAAGAGCCATAGTGTATTAAGCACTTACAATGGTAATATATGTGATATTGCACTTGCACAGGCCCCATTACGAGCGTAGCAGGGGACCAGGTTTTTACTTCCTGATCAAGCCGGATCTGTAAAACATCAACACGCACTGAGAATGGGACATAACAATCTTGGACTTATTTTGGGACATTTCCTTCCAAGTGAGCCCTTCATATTTATGAGTGTTTTTTGCACCACATATATGGTGCATTTATAGCTGCACGTGATGCCACCTGTATTAAGCTGTACATGGTTTGATACTGTGCCATGAGGCATGATGTTATCTTTTATCATTTTTAGACACTTCATAGAAGACCTTGCATTTACGGGCCCTTGGTGAGTGCAATAACGCACACATTACCATTGAAAGTGCTTAATACATTTCACATCATTGTTGTTTTTCTGATATTGGATCCCTTTACATATTTGCCCCATTATCTGCTGTTAATGATCAGAATTCAATTTCTTAATCAAAGGTGTGTGTAGGATTACCACATGGCTGGAAGGAAAGGAAAGGGACTATCTAGATATCAAATTAACTTTGATGCATCTGGGAGTATTTCACCTGTACATTGGACAGTTTTGGTTTTGTTATTTTACATCCAGGCAAATCTTAGAAATGTATTTCACTGACATCCTGCACATGTGCAGTGGACGTCTCCAAGCTTCTCTAGTGGAGACTTATCATTGGCTCCCGAGAGATCATTTTTACACAAAGCTCCTTAGACAGGAGTGATCCTTTACATCACTAGTGATTACTCCAGCAGTGCTAATGTTAGCATGTGTTTAAAGCTCAAGGAATGGAGTAAGCCCTAATTTAAGAAAATCTCCAACACTAACTCTGTTGATGTTGGTCCAGTACTGAAAATTCAGGTGACGTGTTGTGTTACAGGTTTTGAGTAATATACATCCTTAAATTCCAGCATGTTGGTCATCTACAGCCCCCCCTACTGGTGCAGAGGTGATTTCTGCTGATGAGAGTGTTTTATCTTGAGTTTGATGTACTCTCTATAAAGATATACAATAGAGTTCACTTGTGGTTAGCTGACAAGCATAATATTGAATAATGAACATAAAAGCCCATGTTGCACACTCATCACTGCGCTATGATATAGAGATAACTACAGAGATCACACAACACAATGCAGAGGATCTGAAGACCATTAAACCTCAACACATAACTCGGAGGTATGCAACCCGAGCAGCCAGTGACACACTGATATCATCTTTGGAAAATCCCTTAATTGCGAGTATGGAGCGAGTTTTCCCATGCAAGGTGCACCAGAGAAACGGAGAGGACCTTCCCCTACCAGGGAGCGTGGCAGTAAAAGTGAGATCTGCTTCATCCCTGTGGTATATTCCCCTGTAATTGGACACGTGCAAATGGTTCACTTGTTGAACATGATATAGTATAATTGCAAACAAAGATACAGCAAATGTGCATGTCAAGCTGCAACACGCACCTCCTAAACACTAAACTCACATTAACCCCCTCTAAATTCCGACACTTTTAGCCTAAAGATGCCCAGTTTTATTCCTGGTATTTTCTTCCTTCTCATTAGAAAAATGTTAAAAATCCATTTTCATCTGATTAATAATAAAGCTGATCACATGTAACCTAATTTTCATTCACTGCTGCCCCTGTCTTTGGAGTCATATACAAAGTGACCTTTGAATCACCACTGGGACCATAAAGCACAATAAGCACCATTGTCCTGTCAAAAATTGAAGATGTTTTACATCATTACAAAATTTAATGTTCCATCTTTTCAAATGCACTACTTTTCAAAGGCCACATTCCAATTGAAGCTCATTAAAATCAGACTCAAGTTTCCTGTGGTGGGGATGAGACAGACTTTCTCATGCATTGGAAGTAATATGAATCACTCTTTTAAAACAGATATGGTTACATATTAGTTTTGAAAGGTACAGTAACTGCTGAGCCTTTTGCTGTCTGTAACAGTGAGGCCTTTGTACTTCACCAAATCTAATAACTGCCTCCCCAATCTCTCCACTTTATCCACACTGTATCCTATTTACTTATGAATAAATCAACTTTTTCTAAATAAAATTGTTGTTCGGAAGTTCACGGGTTGAATAGTCGTGGGTTTGGGAAATGGTGAGATTCTGAATTTTAAGGAGACAAAAAAAAAAAAAAAAACTCTGGTTAAACTTTTTATGTTTCTTTTGAAAAAAAGCCTAAAATGAATGTTCAATCATTCCTTCTCACAACACCTCTTTTGTTCTGAGCGCCCCTCCAGTGAATTGAGTTTGTGTTTAGATTGTAGTGTATCTTAAAATATCCCTTTTACCTTCAAATATACTTTTTTGTGGTCAGTGATTTACAGTGTGCTATATATATATATAAATGGATGTTCATTACTAATGCCCTTGAAATGCAGTTTATATTTATGTATAACTTACGTACACAGTTCTTGCTAGGTTTGTCATTCATATCTACCAGATTAGATGGTTATGGCATCTTACAGTATTTCTAAGTAGAGATTGAGTTCAGAATAGCTGCTCATTGGATAAGGTCCATGTAGCGTATGTTCCCTCACCACAGTGGAGTACCTGGAGGGGGCGGGAGTAGTCCACGCTGGGTACCACGGGGAGGAAATGGCAGTGGTGCAGTCCACCAGTGCCACCAGCAAAGCAGTTCTAGGTACATTAGGGAGATTAAGAGATCTTCCTAACAGAACCTGCTTCGTTGCCGACTTCAGACTTTGTGCGAGCAATGACTGGGAGCATGAGGACAACTATCTCTCATCACTACGCACAGGCGACACAAGCTGCAGCGCTGACTGAGGTCTGATGTTGGCACGCACAACAGCAGGTTCTGTGAGGGAGATCTCTTGCTCAGTAGGGCGATCTCCTAAAATCTTTGTATACAGTGTATCTGCACAGCCCCACTTGCTGGAGTTGCAAACATTGAAAGCTATTCCCAAGCCTTGTGTGCAAAACTAAAGCTATGCAATGTGTAGGGTAACCACTAACAGATGCATTAAAGTTAGCCCCCTTTAACACCGTGCTGTACAAAAAAAACAATGATTTTGGCCTATGTGAAAACAACCTAATAATAAGTATACCAATATTTATATATATATATTTATATATATATATATATATATATATATATATATATATATATATATATGCATACAAGTATATATATTTAACTTATCTTCTAGACATCAAAAATTGTTTCATGTAATAATCTATATTTTTATCAGTTGCTGTTCAGTTCATTGGACTTCAAATAAGATCTGAATGGACGATAAAAGATTTATTTTTGCATTTATGCTTGAAGTATTTATGTTTTTCCTAGTAGAAGGGTGTGTGAAACATTCTGTGTATTGCTGCTATCCTACTGCGGAGAAAGAGACTTTCTTATGGATCAAATTCTAATTATGTAAAGAGAAATCTGTACGTCTCACTCAGTGGGGAAACAAATACTTCTGTCAGACATATGCTCATTTTTACACATTCCTCGCTGGCAATTCTCATGGATCACCCTAGATTACCGTTTCTTTGGGGTGTACTTTGCAGGACACAGACTTTGATACATGAGTCCAGTCGGTTGGATCTGTGAGGGTGCACAGGGGTTGAATGTGGCTAGGTCACTCCCTGTCAGGCTCAATGTGTGAAGCACATATCTAGCCTGTACCAAGGGGACTTGCTGAGCAGGTGTGTATGTTAGTTTAAGATTGGAATCACGTCAGGCTAGAATGCAAAATAATGAAGCCGTGGACATCGCAGATAGATTCCAAGGGGTCTCTGAAAGGTGAGGACCTGGCTATCAATGCAAATAATTGGACCCAATTAACAGTGTGATTAAAGGATAACTTTTGCAAAAAATGAAGTTCTGTTTAATCGAAAGATTGTATCAAGTGTGGTCATTTTAGGTAGAAACACTTTAATTAAACAATACAAATACAGTACCTTACTTAACCCTCTTTCCACCAAATAGCTCAATCAGGGGACGGACATGTTGTTTAGGATCTTGGGTCAGATGAATGAAGATCTGACCCAACATGTCTTCCTCCTGATAGAGCTATATGGAGCAAAGAGGGCTCAATAAGATACTTTATTTGTAATGTTTCATTAAATCATTTCTACTTAAAATGCCTACACTTGATGTGATCTTTCAATCAGGACGGTTGTCCTTTAAGATGAAAGGTATTCTGGGAGCATTTAGTAGGCTGGCTAAAGCAGGTGTCTGTGGGGGTCACAGTTACCATTAAAAAGTAGTTCATTTGTCATCGCCAGAAACTGGAAGAACCCAATGACCCCAAAATTTTCAGAGCTTATAACTTTGATAAAATCTGTCTCCATACACGAGAAAGCATTCTATTGTGCTCAAAACAGATATGACCTGTACCAATCTATATGGAATCCATGGTTAGAACATGTAACAAAACTTCCCTAATATAAAAATAAGGTAATGCTAGTTTATGTTTAAGATTACATCAGAAACCATTTCAGACTTGTGTTCTGTTTTTTAAGTACATTATATAAATATGTATAAATTAATAAGAAAGTAAGTGCATACTATTGTACACACAAAGTATTGTTATTTCTTTCTATTATTATTTTATGCTATGTACAAATATCTCCCCCTTTCTCTTCTGTACCCCATCCCTCTCTCCTTTCTGCAGTTAAAAAAAAAACAAAAAAAAACCCGTTGCAATAAAAATCTATTGTACCAAAAAAAAAGTAGTTCATTTGCATATGAAGCCACAGGTGATGTCATAAACAGGAGACAACAAAGATATGTTTAAGCCATACATCTCTCTTATTGTATGCATTTGCTGCAATTCTTTTAACACAATGTGTAGATCAATATCATCCATGCCTAGTGTGACCTGATCGCATCTTCATTCAGGGACTCATATTAAAAATACACACTCCCGGCCTGTATTGGGTACTGAAGACTGGTCTATCTTTTACTGAATACTGGAGAGTGCATTTGTCATAAGTGTCCCTGAATGGTCACCCTACCCGTGCCACATCATCTGGAAGCACAATGATACCACATCCCACTGCCCATTGTCACCGTGTTTCTTTTATAGATATGTGTATTGAATCCGTTTAGTATCTCTTTAAAACAACCAAAAATAATAGTCTGTCCAATATCCGTCCACACAGGAGAAAAACTCCTCAGTGACTTTAATAAATAAGGATTCGATTCAGTAAGCATTATCAGCGAAATGTCAGATCCATTACAGCTTCACACCCAACAAATATATCGGAACATAGCCATAAATCTTCACTGAGCCCTGAAGTGAGACTATAGGATTTTTTGCATTTTCCAAGTGTCCGGCAGGATCCTGAGACACATAACTTGTTTATCATTCCCATTTATTGGTTCAGTTTATACATTCCCAGGGCTAATAACACAGTGATAACAGCTCAAGGCTATTACCCAGCAGATTACACACTGTGTTTATCACAAACTCCCCCTTTGTGCTCGAGAGAAACTAAAAATACAGGGTGCTTTTATATTAAAACATCTGTACCAGTCACAAATATATGTGTAACACGTTTAGAAGGAAGAGAGTATGAGTCAAATGGGGAATAATGTGCTGGCTGGCAGAAGAGACAATGTATACATTTCAATATATTGGCTAAAGGTATCACTTGAACATTTATTGTTACTGTGAATGTAGTAAAAATGGTCTATACATTGTGATAGCAAACTTGCAAGCAGAGGCTTAAACTAGGATTGAGCTGTGTCTTGGTATGCAAATGATACATTGCTCGTTGAAAAGCAGTTCATTTGCATATCAATCCACAGGTGATGTCATAATCAGGAGAAATCACAGACACCATTAAAACACGTTTGTCCTAATTTGAGCGTGTGCTTCCTGTACAATGTGTAGATCATTTTCAGTCATTTTTCATTCTATGCAGTCAAAGTAAGAGTAATGTGTAGGTGATACGATCTTTCTCTCCCTAAAAATATTAAGGATTTTTTATGAAGCACACTTGCTTCATTGGATGACGTTGCTACTCTCCCCATCTATAAAGTCCATTTGAAGCATGTCTCTACCACTAGGTGGCAGCACTTGTGTCTGTGGGCTAATACTGAGGAAGGGGGCTACACCTTGAAGCGGCAGTTCCACCTAGGGTTGACCACCTGGCCGGTATTTTACCGGCAGGCCGGTAAAAAATTGGCATCAGGCCAATGTTAAGTCTATGGAGAAGGTACCAAGGCCGGTATTTTTTGGAAGAAAAAGATGGCAACCCTAGTTCCACCTACCCCACCTGTATTTTTATATTGACAGTAATTTCACCGGGGTCTCTGAATTCAGCTACACCCAATAAGGAGGGGCTTAGAGAGATAGGCAGGACTGTTACTATAGCGACATCAATAAGTCTATTATACTTAACCAAAAATAATTGTGGACATTGAATGTGGAACTGTCAGTGTAAAGCCTTTTATATTCCCCCCTCCCATTATCTTCCTTCTACTCTCACATCTTCTTGACGTGCTTAACCCTTTGTAGACCAAGAACATATCTGTTTTCTTTGCTATACAGTGTACCGGGCCCCGGATGGTCTCTTTTAAATCCTGGCGCCCTCCTGGCCCCTGTGAAAGGACCGTGCATTAGGGTGGGTGTGTGCAGAGATAGGGATTATAAACCTAGCATACGATGAAGTTTGGAAATGTGATGCATAGAGTCTGTCACGCTCATTATATAAGCGTGAATTATGGCAGTACCGCTATTTCACATCTGAATATTTATACATATTTAAATTAAAGCACTATTGTCTTGAAGAAGGGAAAAAAAAAAAAGGGCTACGTGTTCTGACACTTTAAAAAAGAAAACAAAGATGTCCTTGAATCTGATAACCTTTATTTTAACATGACAGTATGAAATGTTATTGTTCGGAGCAGGTTTCGTGCTCCACTTCCCACACAATGGGAATTAAAAAAAAAAAAAAAAGCTCTTTTGTACTTGTTTTCTGGATATACATTGTATACTGGGAGTTTGTTATTTTGCATTTGGCTTTGTGTCGGGTACAAAATAATAAAGCTTTCAAACTATTTTTTTTTCAACAATAATTTCTCCCTGAATGCAGTTGGGTTTGTGCATTAGCCTGGGCTCTCTGGACATTAATCTGCAGCTCGGTAGTGCCAACCTGCTCTGATGCAACTCCCAGCATCCTCAGGACGGTGAGAGTTACTGAGCAGTGACTAATTGTTCACATGTAGTAACCTCATGTTTGATAACACTGGGCAGATGGTACATTTACTTCGAGAATTGTGAGCTGTTCAGCTGAAAGTAGCCAATATTTTGAAAACAGATCTCCAACTAGTCAGGAGTTACCACATTGTAACATTAATGGAGATTGGGGGATACAGACCAGCTCGTAGATCAGGTTCAGAACATAGAGTGGTCTGTATCAGTCACGACCATTTTGCTCATCACTATTTTCCAAAGAGAACTGATATACGAAACCTTTGTTTCTTGGGCTCCTCCCCATCTTTCACTCAAAGCATCCTCTAGTCATACTAAAAACCCCATCGCCAACCAAATTTTGGTCCATTAAGCTACCGAGGACATGACTGCCATCATTACAGTACTACACTGCTGAGCGGTTGGTGGATGTTTGGAAAATACTTCCAGCAGAAGTGATCGAAGTTAAGCATGAATGGTCTACGCATAAGATAAGACCAAGGATTTTACAGCATGTAGAAAGAGGGGCAGACTAGATGGGCCAAAAAATTGCTCCATGCACAACAAATTCTATCGGTGGTAAATGTAAATGGATGATCAGGACAATTACACTTGTTGGTAATCAGACCCCCCAGACCTAATGACAGTCTAGGGCAGATGGACAGATACAATGACCAAGATATGGCATATCCCATTCCTATCTCCCAGCGCCTTCATCAGTCCTCCTCTACCTAATAAGAACTATTCTAATGGCTGCCTGCTATATGTCCCTAGATAACGACCCCCAAATCCCACTACACATAGCCTATTTCTGCATCTGTGATGAGGTTACATTGTGGTAATGTGGTAATGAGACCTTGTATGTCATCAGCAGGCTCAGATCACCAAGTCTCCTTAATGTAATAACACTCCATTTTACATGTATTTATAGCTAATTAAGTTACACATCTGCCTTGACTGGATTGTACGGGCAGGTGCTATAGAGCACAAGGCCAGTGTTTGCATTTGGTTTATTCCCCCCCCCCCCCCCCCCCTTGTCCCTCTGTGTCATGATATTAAACATACTGGTCAGGGAATGTGCGAGGTGGGTGGGAATGTCAGATGCCTACTGGTCTCATCTTACAGCACACTCCTGATTATAAATCGGTAACACTGTACACAATACACACACACAATGTTTACTTGTTGTACTATTACTGTAGGAAATGAAGACATATAATCGTGTTATATGATACCACCTTTTACCTGACCGTAATGATCTGCTATATCCCCCCCTCCCAGGGAGCCGGGGTACCATATACGTGGTTAAATAGACAGCAGAGGGGAATGGTGCATCATCGAGCTAATGTCTATAAAGATTTGGTGATTACAAGTCTGTCTGAACATTGTGTATTGAAGTATGTGATGTGCTAATTAATTATGTCTCATACATTACCTGCAGATCCTAAGAGAGGTAGTTTGAATGCATTTTGCTGTGGGCATTATGGCACAAAGGGAAGGCAGGAATGGATGTTGTGCAGATAGAAAATGAGCTGATGAATGGATCAAATTTTAAGCGTGTTCCTTAATATTCTCTCTTTCACAGTAAGTCTCAGGTCATTGCTCCAGGAACCTTAAAATTAGGTAGAAAGGGTTCATTACAGCACAAGAGAGGAGACGTAAGAATCGCTGGGTCTTAGGACATCTTGATTGTGTTTATTTTTCCTGTGCAGTAGCATAGTTTGTACAAAGAGCCCTGTGCTTTGATATGGCTATGGGCAGATGGTTTATTTTTATCACACTATAAAACTATACTATAAAATTATGAATTAGTTATCTGTCCAGTTCTGTTATTATCAGCATCCCCCACAGAAAAGGCAATATATGGCTGGCAAGTATTTAGAGACAAACATCCCTTTCAGCAGCATCCGTGTGTAGAGGGCGAGGGGGTGGGTGAGGGAGCATTCGATGGGGTGTGCGGAAGAAGCATAATGGGGGAGTTACACCACAAACTTGGCCGTTTTAGCTTATAAGTGAGTTGGTCGTGGAGCGGGGGTCAGTTACAGTGAGTACAAACACTCCCACATCATTGCAGATTTGTTGTGCTATAGGGTTTGGTGTACTGGCATGATGGATATGACCATTGAAAAGATAGTAATATTAATTAATAGCACATTGATAGCACTGCTCTCCATCGTGTAGGGTGTAGGTGCTGCAGCGGCGATATATTGTGGATAGCAGAAACCACAAAGCTGCTGTTTATATTAGGTTCATTCAGATCTATGTACCTGGCAGCTCGTGAATTGCCATCATGTTCTGTGCAAAGTATCCTGGCTTCAAGCAACTTCATCTCAACGCCCACCTCTCACCTTCAACAAGGCGCTTACCTCCTGCTCCAGGAGGGGCTTACCACTCCCTGCTCCAGGAGGGGCTTACCTCTCCCTGCTCCAGGAGGGGCTTACCTCTCCCTGCTCCAGGAGGGGCTTACCTCTCACCTTCAACAAGGCGCTTACCTCCTGCTCCAGGAGGGGCTTACCTCTCACCTTCAACAAGGCGCTTACCTCCTGCTCCAGGAGGGGCTTACCTCTCACCTTCAACAAGGCGCTTACCTCCTGCTCCAGGAGGGGCTTACCTCTCCCTGCTCCAGGAGGTGCTTACCTCTCCCTGCTCCAGGAGGGGCTTACCTCTCCCTGCTCCAGGAGGTGCTTACCTCTCCCTGCTCCAGGAGGGGCTTACCTCTCCCTGCTCCAGGAGGTGCTTACCTCTCCCTGCTCCAGAAGGTGCTTACCTCTCCCTGCTCCAGAAGGTGCTTACCTCTCCCTGCTCCAGGAGGTGCTTACCTCTCCCTGCTCCAGGAGGTGCTTACCTCTCCCTGCTCCAGGAGGTGCTTACCTCTCCCTGCTCCAGGAGGTGCTTACCTCTCCCTGCTCCAGGAGGTGCTTACCTCTCCCTGCTCCAGGAGGGGCTTACCTCTCCCTGCTCCAGGAGGGGCTTACCTCTCCCTGCTCCAGGAGGTGCTTACCTCTCCCTGCTCCAGGAGGTGCTTACCTCTCCCTGCTCCAGGAGGTGCTTACCTCTCCCTGCTCCAGGAGGTGCTTACCTCTCCCTGCTCCAGGAGGGGCTTACCTCTCCCTGCTCCAGGAGGGGCTTACCTCTCCCTGCTCCAGGAGGTGCTTACCTCTCCCTGCTCCAGAAGGTTGCTTACCTCTCCCTGCTCCAGGAGGTGCTTACCTCTCCCTGCTCCAGGAGGTGCTTACCTCTCCCTGCTCCAGGAGGGGCTTACCTCTCCCTGCTCCAGGAGGCGCTTACCTCCTGCTCCAGGAGGGGCTTACCTCTCCCTGCTCCAGGAGGTGCTTACCTCTCCCTGCTCCAGGAGGTGCTTACCTCTCCCTGCTCCAGAAGGGGCTTACCTCTCCCTGCTCCAGGAGGGGCTTACCTCTCCCTGCTCCAGGAGGGGCTTACCTCTCCCTGCTCCAGGAGGTGCTTACCTCTCCCTGCTCCAGGAGGTGCTTGCTTCTCCCATCAACTGGCAGTGCTTTCCCCCTCCATCTTTCTTGAAAGTTTTGCCTCTCCATCCTTCAGAAGGTTCTTACCTCTCCCTGATCCAGGAAGTCCCTGCCTCTCAGTTCTCCAGGAGATGCTTGCCACCAACAAGACCTATCTTGAACAATATCTCTATTTATATAAAGGTCAAAATAAGTAGGGACAACTTCCCCGTCTAGCAACTACCATTAACGAACTGAGGCACTGCTGCTTAACCTCCGTCCAGGCTCCAGAGCTCTTACCCTCTATATATAAACATATACACACACATTAAGAACACTCGCATGTCTTGAAATATATTGATATCAATAAGACATTCTTGTAACCGACTGAAATGTTGATCCACACATTTTGAATAATATATATTTAATCTGTATTTGTGGATTCCATGGCAGAACTGACATGTGGATCTTTTACATACATATAAAGCGTTTCTGCTTTTCCAGGCTCCCAAGTAATTAGGGCTGGCTCCTAAGTTGTAATAACATTTGCTGCCTTGTAAAATACAGGTGGTAGAGCCAAATGGGATTTAAATCACACTCTGCCGTTTCATGCTTAGGTTGGGGCATGCAGATCCAGGACGTGTAGGCAGGGGCGTCTGCATCGACCCATTTGACCACAAAGTGCGGCCCACATGACTCAACTGCCTATAAATGTATGCTTTTATTTGAATTAAGATAACCCTTTATAGACTTATAGATGTCTAGATTAGATCCAAGAGTGATAAAAATCCCAGCATTGGCTGTGCTTATGACCTAGCATTGAAATGGAAATAAAGAAGATTTCTAAGACCACCTCATCCAAGCTTCCCTATTTTCATAGACTGGTCAGATGTACTGATGACTAATTGACCCCTTGTGAAGTCTGTTCACTAACATTTGACTTTGGAGGTGGACTTTCACTTTGCGACTGAAGTCAAATTCAGCACCCGAGTTGAAGACCCCCAGGTTCGAGTCTTTCCCACTGAAAGTAATGGGAGGCAAATGTGACTTTTGTTTCAAAATGAAAGTTGACCTCTAAAGTTGAATTTTAGTGTATAGACCCATTAGAGTCCTCAGTAACGTCCATTCCAGACTCAGGGTTCTTGGGTAACGGTCTGTGTTTCGAACCATGAGAGGGGCTGCAATGCATGAGAAATGGACAGTGAATTTATAGAAACCTCAACCCATTAAATGATAAATGAACCATACTATGTAAAGATAGTCAATTACCTCCTAAATGTACACTTGAGATGGAGATTGATAGCTGCATGTGCTGTGCATGTTACACAGTCAATATTTTTAGAAAGTTAACTTGCGGCAGGGGTTTCCAGCCCTTTAGAGCTTTCATTCCTACTCCCACCTTTATCCAGCCGGCCAGCTATACTTTCTAAGCAGGATTTTCATGATTTCCCAATTAACGGACTCTCCAAATGCAAGAAACGCCTCCGACTACCCGCTCCGAGTTTGTTACGAGGAGATACAATCTAGTTCATGGATTCTGACAGATAATAAATGATATTCCATCCAATACATGGAGTGTCCCCCTATTGTCTGGGAAGGAATGTGATATTCAGATGGCAGTTTTAGGCAGGTTAGTTTGTTTTATAGAAGTGAGAGGAAAACAATTATGATTGGAAATTCATGTTGACAACTTGGATTTGCGATTTATATCCACATGTAAATGTCTCTCCAGCTAGTTAAAGCTGGGCTCGATGAAAAGCTCATCGTAATATTTATATATTCAATCAGTGTTTAGTAAAAAGGAAAACAGGTCAGTCCAATCTCTATCTCCTTTCTTCTTAAATGCCTCACAAACATCAGATGTCAAACGAATTTTATTCTTAGCAATGTTTCAATCAGCGAATCCCCCCAGGATTGTGCAAATAAAATTGTCTGTGGGACACACTGTTCTGCTGCCTTTGCACACCTAATGTCGACGGCCTATTTTAGGCAACTATTTAAATAAAAGCCAATTTAACTAAAGAGCAAATATATTCCACAGAATGACGAGGAAAGGGCAGTGCGCGTGGAGGAGAAGGCAGAATGCTAATCACTTGTTTTCCTTTGTGTTTTTTAATAAAAGGAAATTTTCTTGCAAGTTACGGTGGCACGTTAAAGGCTGAGCAAACCTTTAAAAATAGAATTCGATAACATCTTGTCAAACACTTTACCCTCTTTGCTGACAGCGTTTGCAAAGATGCACAATGTGATTGCCGATTGGGAAACACAGGAGCGCATCCTTTCTGTCTAGTCAGCCATTTTCTCAGCCCGTTACTATTTACCAATTGAATCATCAATCGACTCCAAGTCAAAACAATAAGTGAGGGAGAGGGGTAAATTATACTTTATTCTAACTCACTGAGTCAAACAGATTTTGCTGAAATTAACTGATGTAATTATCTCCTTTCAATTCCAACCCAAACCAGAGAGGAAACTTTTTCTTTATAAAAACGAAATGTTACAAACTTGGTGTCAAGTTCAGACAGAGGAAGCAGGAGCCTCGTTACCTGGAGCTGGTAAAATACTGGACTTATAGATTGGTTTTATTTTACAGCAACGTGTTTTTATCAAATCATTGACTTAATTCCCGTAGTAATCCACACACAGGAGAAAAAGCCAAGAGACTTTACAATCCGGTTTAAAGGCAACTACCAGAAATAGCCTTACGCGTTTCGGGCTTTTATGCACTTAGCCTATGAGTAAGTGCCTAAAAGCACGAAATGCTCAAATCTATTATGCTGGTGTTTGCCTATTTGTTATCCGTGTTTGTATGTATTATTATGGAGTATTAAAGCACATACTTACCTTTAATCCAGATTGTAAAGTCTCTCTGCTTTTTCTCCTGTTTGTGGATTATGGTTCTTTAAGGGTTGGGCAGCCTGGCTGGCGTGATCAAGACAAGGGAGCCGGTACAGAATTATAAGGAGGGAGGTAATGCGTTTGGGCATACATTTATCCATAGTAGTCTACCATGCTTTACAACCATCTTAATTCCCATGGTACTGTGAGGGAGAACCTCCACTTAGCATCTAACTGCATTGTCACCATCATAATACGTGGCGGGGTGCGGAGATACGGAAATGGAGCAACTTATGGAAAATAAACAAAAGCAGGGAGAAGGGGGGAAGAGGATGAGAATCTGTAATAAGAATGGGAGACAGGTCATAATATAGGCAGACATTGCACACTGAGATCATTAAAGGACAACTGTAGCAAAAAATGAAGATATGTTTAATTGAAAGATTATATCAAGTGTAGGCTTTTATAGAGAATTTTTAAAAATGAAAGAATACAAATAAAGTACCTTATTGAGCCGTCTTTGCTCTACCAGGAGGCAGACATTTTGTTTAGAATCTTTGGTCAGATCTTTGTTCATCTGAACCAAGGTGAGTGAAGATCTGACCCAAGATTCTAAACATGTCTGCCCCCTGAAAGAACTAAATGGAGGGGGAAAAGAGGCTTAAATAGCACTTATTTGTATTCCTTCATTAAAGAATTTCTTTATGAATCATCAACACTTTATATCTACAATCTTTCAGTTTAACATGCCAATATTTTGCTACAGCTGTCTTTTAAGTTGGTTAATTGCATAAAAATGGGCACTTGGGCTGAAATCCATTGCCATCACTTGCCATAGTACCTAATGACTTTCTTCACAGCTCTTTATCTGAAAGAAAATGAATCTGGAGAATATTTAAATGGACTGAATCACATTACACTAAGCATTGTTTTTACTGTGAATGTAGAGAATAAACAATGATCTATACATTGTGTAAGCAGAATTGCAAACAAATGCCTAAAATAAATGTTTTAAATAAGTCTGTGGAGTCTCCTTTTTATGACGCTGCTATTCTCACTATTTATAAATGATCTACCCTCGGTGTGTGACCTGGCTCGTGTGCATATGTATGCTGATGATACGCTCATTTATAAGTGTGGTACTCAACGATCGCAAGTGGAGTCCGTGCTACAGGATCAGTTTTCTAAAGTTGAAAATTGGATAGCTAGAAACAAATTATTCCTCAACGCTGAAAAAACTGTGTCCATGTTGTTTGGGACAAATGCCAAACTACTTAAATTAAGCAATCATCAAATAAACATCAAGACCAAATCCAGTTATAACCTGACCCAGGTAAATTCATATAAGTATCTTGGCATGTGGCTAGATCCAAACTTATCTTTTGGTCTCCATATTGATAAGCTTGTGTCAAAGCTATATCCTAGGATTGGCTTTCTATATAGAAACAAATCTAACCTAGAATCCATGGTAAGGAAACGTATTGTGCAGCAAATGTTAATGCCGATCTTAGATTATGGAGATGTTGTGTATGATTCTGCCCCGCAGACCCATCTCGGTAAACTCGACACTATGTACAATACATTGTGTCGTTTTGCACTACAGTGCGATTTTAACACGCATCACTGTAAAATGTTAAAAGAGTTAAACTGGCTGACGCTTGCCTCCTGGCGCACTCTCCACCTAGCTTGCTTAGTGCATAACCACTTCTCTGGAACGCTCCCCCCCCCTACCTGAGCGGCATGCTCGCCCTTACCTCCCCCACTACCTGAGCGGCATGCTCGCCATTACCTCCCCCGCTACCTGAGCGGCATGCTCGCCATTACCTCCCCCGCTACCTGAGTGGCATGCTCGCGCTTGCTCCCTGCACTTCCAACAATCTCAGATCCTGCACCAACCCTTCACTAGCGATCCCTCGCTTCAAAAAGGAAGCTGGCCGAGGTGCGTTCTCTTTCAGAGCTCCTCATATGTGGAATCAGCCTTCCCGTTTCTGCCAAATCATCCTCTAGTCTAAAATCCCCGAAAATAAGTGTCTCCCAAATCCTCAAAACAGATTGTACCTGTTATTCGTTTACAAACTCCTTTGTATACTGTACATGTTGTTCCTTTTTTGTATCAATAACGATTTTCCCTGTATGTTCTCCTTTCAACTTGTTTAATATATGGATGTATGTATGTATTTATTTTTAATCTACTGTTAAATGTGTAACTGTGTAATTCCATTCTGCACTGGGTCCCCAGGACATACTTGATAACGAGAGAAATCTCAATGTATTCTTCCTGGTAAAACACCATATTTATAGAAAGATCTATCTTACCTGTCTGTCTAACTATGTATATAGATCTTTCTTACCTGTCGGTCTAACCATATATATAGATCTCTCTCACCTGTCTGTGTAACCATATCTATCTATCTATCTATCTATCTATCTATCTATCTATCTAGCTAGCTATCGCTTGCCTGTCTGTCTAACCATATATAGATAGATCTCTCTCACCTGTCTGTCTATCCATATATATATATATATATATATATATATATATATATATATATATATATATATTACCAGTTTTTGTAACCATATATATATAAATAGATTTTTCATACCTGTCTGTGTAACCATATATATAGATTGATATCTCTTACTTGTCTGTGTAGCCATAAATATACATATATAGATCTCTCGTACCTGTGTCTCTATCCATATATATAGATAGATCTCTCTCACCCATCTGTCTATCCATATATATAGATAGATCTCTCTCACCCGTCTGTCTATCCATATATATAGATTGATATCTCTTACCTGTCTGTGTAGCCATAAATATACATATATAGATCTCTCGTACCTGTCTCTCTATCCATATATATAGATAGATCTCTCTCACCCATCTGTCTATCCATATATATAGATAGATCTCTCTCACCCGTCTGTCTATCCATATATATAGATAGATCTCTCTTACCTGTCTGTCTCTCCATAGATATAGATAGATCTCTCTCACCCGTCTGTCTATCCATATATATAGATAGATCTATCTCACCCGTCTGTCTATCCATATATATAGATCGATCTATCTCACCCGTCTGTCTATCCATATATATAGTTAGATCTATCTCACCCGTCTGTCTATCCATATATATAGATAGTTCTATCTCACCCGTCTGTCTATCCATATATATAGATAGATCTCTCTCACCCGTCTGTCTATCCATATATATAGATAGATCTATCTCACCCGTCTGTCTATCCATATATATATAGATAGATCTCTCTCACCCGTCTGTCTATCCATATATATAGATAGATCTCTCTCACCCGTCTGTCTATCCATATATATAGATAGATCTATCGCACCCGACTGTCTATCTATATATAGATAGATATTTATCACCCGTCTGTCTATCCATATATATAGATAGATCTATCTCACCCGTCTGTCTATCCATATATATAGATAGATCTCTCTCACCCATCTGCTCTATCCATATATATAGATAGATCTTTCTCACCCGTCTGTCTATCCATATATATAGATAGATCTCTCTCACCCGTCTGGCTATCCATATACCGTATTTGCTCGAATATAAGACGAGGTTTTTTTCAGAGCAAATGCTCTGAAAAATCCCCCTCGTCTTACATTCGAGGTCGTCTTATAATCTGACCTCAAATTGAGGTCAGACTATAAGACTGGGATCCATGTCCCCAGCAGAGCTGCAGGGGACCTGGATCCCCCTCTCTAGCAGCAGGGGATGTCTGCGCAATGAGCGCAGACTCCCCTGCTTCCGCCCGGCACGACCGCCGGGGCTTCTGTGAAGAAGCCGGGAACTTCCGCTTTCGTCACAGAAGTCCCGGCGAGCGTGCCGGGCGGCAGCAGGGGAGGTCTGCGCTCATCGCGCAGACTTCCTCTGCTGCCCCACTAGGCACCAGGGACAATCGGGCAGCTGGGGGATGTCTGCACTATACGTGCAGATATCCTCCATGCTGCCCGACACCTCCGTCTATTATGACGGACCAGCTGTCCGTCATAATAGATGGAGGTGTCGGGCAGCATGGAGGATATCTGCACGTATAGTGCAGACATCCCCCAGCTGCCCCCACTAGCCACCAGGGAAAGGGGGGAGATAGGGAGAGAGAGAGGGGGGGGGGGATAGAGAGAGAGAGAGGGGGGGATAGAGAGAGAGAGGGGGGGATAGAGAGAGAGGGGGGGGGGATAGAGAGAGAGAGAGGGGATAGAGAGAGTGGGGGGTATGGGGAGAGAGGGGGGATGGGGAGAGAGAGAGAGGGGGGGATAGAGAGAGAGATAGAGAGGGGATAGAGAGAGAGAGAGGGGATAGAGAGAGAGAGACTAGGGGAGGGAGGGGGGAGATAGAGAGAGAGACTACACTGGAGGGGGCAGGGAGAGAGGCCGCAAGGAAATAAAAACAAGAAATACATTTGTATAATATCAATTTTTTATTACATATTAAAAAGCAATTTACATATATACAAGTTAAACTTTTTTTTTCCTATAGGGTAGTCTTATATTCAGGCTTTTAGTTTTTTTCCTAAAGGAATATACAAAGTTTGGGGGATCGTCTTATAATCAAGGTCGTCTTATAATCGAGCAAATACGGTATATAGATAGATCTCTCTCACCCGTCTGTCTATCCATATATATAGATAGATCTATCTCACCCGTCTGTCTATCCATATATATAGATAGATCTCTCTCACCCGTCTGTCTATCCATATATATAGATAGATCTATCTCACCCGTCTGTCTATCCATATATATAGATAGATCTATCTCACCCGTCTGTCTATCCATATATATAGATAGATCTCTCTCACCCGTCTGTCTATCCATATACATAGATAGATCTCTCTCACCCGTCTGTCTATCCATATACATAGATAGATCTCTCTCACCCGTCTGTCTATCCATATATATAGATAGATCTCTCTCACCTATACTGATAACACAAGTATGTCTAGTTACATTACATTGTGATTTCTAGTAAACACTGGTCTTTTCAGTGTAACACAAGGTGTATATTTAAGAGTGAAACTTGTTGCTCGTGGTACAACTTGGGCCTTATTTCTTAATGTTCTGTGGTTACTGTTTAGTGAACTTGCCCCAGAGGCAGCTTTTATCTGTTAATCTTGATAAACGTAACGCTAACGGCTCAGAGAACTTCTTTACGTCATCTGTTATTCCGACTCCTTTCAGAAACTACAAACCTCTTGATTGAGCTGCATGTAATAAGAATAATGAAACACTTCATTTGGAATGTGCGGCTGGAAGGAGTCGCTCGCAGGCCTTTTATTTAGTAACTTTCACACCTCTTAATGACCTTTTCAGAAATATTCTCCCCCCAGCATCACTCCCTCTGCAGCATTAAAGTGCCGTATTGCTGCCACAAATCTATTTTGATGCGTTATCTGAATCTCCTGATGTCATGGCGAGATTCTGCCAGATTGGAGGATCCAGCTGTTGTCAGTGACTCATAGCACTGTCAATAATGAGGGAAAGAAAAAAACGAAACTGGGAGACGCACAGTACACAGGACATATTTGGAAATTAAACTTAATTCTCTTTTCCGGTGCTTCTTCTGTAAGTTATGTGTGTGTGTGCATTTAATGGTAACAAGACAATTACAAGGCTAAAAGGCGTTGGCACTCACTAGAACATAATGTTTTTATTGTAGATTATGTGGACTGAATCGCTTGTCCACGGTTGGATCTCAGAATTAAAGATAAACGATCAAAGTTAGAAAATCTCATGGTAACATTCCCTACGCATCATGGATCCCTAGTCATGTGTGTGTGTGTGTGGAGGGGGATAAACTCCCCACCCCCCCCCAAAAAAAATGAGCTTGCACCTTCTGCTGTTCAGACCTTTATCCCCCATTTTAAACTATTATTTGTAACTCTGCAGTGATGAGCTAATTAGATCTGACAGGTGAGAGAATATCACCAAACTGTGTGACACTTTTTCTTACATGTGGTGGAAAAAAATGGGAAATAGAGAGAGATCTGTTATTTTAAATGAGGAATTACGTGTGCCGTGTGTGTTCGCAGAATCGCAGGCAAAAGCATACATTAAGAAAAACGTGCTTTAAATGGTCTCCTGATATGAATCTACACGGTGATGTCATAAAAAAAACGCCACAGGCACATGTAAAACATACTTTTCTTGTAAATGATGCATTTTCCAGCCATTCTGCTAGTACAATGCACAATACTATCATATTTATTCTCTGCCGTGACAACGAGAATCCCTTTCAAATCATCAGACAAACTTCCTTTTCTTTTCTCCCAGTTTGTCTGTGTGAGCGTATGATTTGGCCGTACACACCAGCTCTATGTACTCATTCGGTGCCCACATTTTGTGTTATTGTACCATGAATTTATCACTTGTTGTGACATTCGTTTGAGATGCAGACAGAATCTGAACGCTAGAGAGAGCAATCTACTTGGCGCGCGCTCCAGACGGATTTAACCATCTGTGTGGTTGGGTAACCCCTTATTCTGCACCATTAGTTACACACAGTTCTGGCGCAGGAGCGACAGAGTACACTACATCGCCCTGGCACACTCCAAATCTCTAGTTAGGACTCAGCGACCTTGAAATAAACTCCTCGGCCACCAATCCTTCAGCTATATCTTTATGTGGTGTTACTGTGACACAAGGAGAGCGACTTGTGTTCCATTGCTTCCCGTTAGATCGTTTTCCTTAGTGCCATTTGTACATAATTTAATACAATTTGTTCCGTCCATTGGTTTTCATAGAGACACAAGCTGTTCGCTTGCGAGTAAGTTGGCAAAACCAGACAACGCTGGCAAAGAACTGTATCCAGGGGTTGGTTTGCTCCAATGGGATGCAGTCATTTAACCCTCGGTGGGTCAGGGGGGAACATCTTTCCTAATGCACTGGAGTCCTTTCTGTCACACCAAGAATTTAGTTTGCTAAGCAGGGAATATAAACCTGTTTATTGAATGATCCTTGATTTGGGCAGTTAGATGAAGCCCCTCATAACCCAGCTATGCAGTCAATGTGACATGTAAGCATCCTTCTGCCGACGGCATGTACCCCAGGTTAAAGAGCATTAACTTCTTATAAAACAGCACAGGTCTGTCGGATGAGATTTTCCTCAACTCTCCCTGTCATCATAAAACCGCATATAACGTCTAATAGTGTCATTGCTGTCGCTATAGTAACAGTCCCGCCCATCTCCCCAAGCCCCTCCTTATCGGAATGTCACTCAACTACTGTAACATTTCACGACATACAGAATATAAGCTTGCGGGAACTTTTCCTTTAAAACATATATTAATAATGAAGGTAGTATTTATGCTTCATGGAACGGTGAGACTGAGTACCCTGACAAACTAACAAACTAATCGCTAAAGTAATAATATTAAGGTCTGTAGTGCAGTTATCCAGATATCCTTCTGCACTAACATCATGGCACAAAGGACAACTGTTTGCAAAAATAAACTTCTGTTTAGGGGAAATAACTTTATGAAGGGACAGATATCAGATGGGTCAGACCTTCCTTCACCTGACCGAAGATTCTAAACAACATGTCCACTCCCAGATGGAGCTATACAGAGCAAAGATTCTAAACAATATGTTTGCCCCCTGATAGAGCTATACAGAGCAATGATTCTAAACAACATGTCCACCCCCTGATAGAGCTATACAGAGCAAAGATTCTAAACAATATGTTTGCCCCCTGATAGAGCTATACAGAGCAATGATTCTAAACAACATGTCCGCCCCCTGATAGAGCTATACAGAGCAAAGGTTCTAAACAATATGTTTGCCCCCTGATAGAGCTATACAGAGCAATGATTCTAAACAACATGTCCGCCCCCTGATAGAGCTATACAGAGCAAAGATTCTAAACAACATGTCCGCCCCCTGAAAGAGCTATACAGAGCAAAGATTCTAAACAACATGTCCGCCCCCTGATAGAGCTATACAGAGCAAAGATTCTAAACAACATGTCTGCCCCCTGATAGAGCTATACAGAGCAAAGATTCTAAACAACATGTGCTCCCCCTGATAGAGCTATACAGAGCAAAGGTTCTAAACAACATGTCCGCTCCTGATAGACCTATACAAAGCAAAGATGCTAAACAACATGTCCGCCCCCTGATAGAGCTATACAGAGCAAAGATTCTAAACAACATGTCCGCCCCCTGATAGAGCTATACAGAGCAAAGATTCTAAACAACATGTCCACCCCCTGATAGAGCTATACAGAGCAAAGATTCTAAACAACATGTCTGCCCCCTGATAGAGCTATACAGAGCAAACATTCTAAACAACATGTGCTCCCCCTGATAGAGCTATACAGAGCAAAGGTTCTAAACAAAATGTCCGCTCCTGATAGACCTATACAGAGCAAAGATTCTAAACAACATGTCCGTCCCCTGATAGAGCTATACAGAGCAAAGATTCTAAACAACACGTCCGCTCCCAGATAAAGCTATACAGAACGAAGATTCTAAACAACATGTCCGCCCCTGATAGAGCAATACAGGCAAAGATTCTAAACATCGTGTCTGCCGCCTGATAGAGCTATACAGAGCAAAGAGTGCTTAGTAATGTACCTTACTTGTATTCTTTCTTTAAAACGTATAAAACAACTATACTTGATGAATCTTTATATTAAACATATCTACATTCTTGCCGACTGTTGTACGTTAGTCTCACCCACCAGTATAACTATTGTACATTTTTACCACCCAACGCATTAGAAAGTTAGACCACTTTTAAACGGAGCAAAGTTATTGTTCATGACGACACTTCTTCACGCACCTTTCTAATAAGTGTCCAATGTGTCATTTTATTTTTACATTTAAATCACAGAGATTTATATCGTACCATTTAATATTCATTATACCCCAGCATATATTTCACTCTTGTGCAAACAAACAAGATAAACCGTATTTCTTTCTGTTACCCCGATCTGCCTCTCTACCATGAAGAGGACACATACTGTTTCCTTGCATGTCATTAATATAATATCATTTTTTTGTTCCGCTGTCCCTTGCCATGATAACAGAAGATATTGTTCACAGATAATATCCACACCAAAAAAAAAAAAATCCTTGTACTGTGTGCATTTCAGATGTATCCAATTACACAGCCCCAGAATGGAGGCTGTAACTACATTAGTGTTGTACTCACTTCTACTCGTAGCGCTACAGATATTTTATGCATTAAGATAAGGAATTACATTAATGTTCCACTGGCAGGCCACGCACGTTAACCCTTTAATTACAAGAGAAAAGAATCGGTTCCGTTGTAACGCATCCTTTCTATGTTACATTGCGCAGGAAGTTCAGATTCGCAGGGACATACAAAGCTTTTCTTTTTCTTTTTGTATTTTCTTTGGTTGGCTGTGAAAGAATGGGATATATTTACAGCATTTTAATTACTGGGAAATGTTGCAATTCTGCTGAAAATGAAAAAAAAAAAAAAAAGAACTATCACTATTCATGTTGCAAATTGATGGACAAATGCTTCTTGGACAGAATAAAAAAACAAAAAAGCACACAAAACAGACAAAAAAAAAAAATCTTACCATCCACACTCTACTTTTTCTTTCAAAACTTAATTGTAAGCACTTGGCACAGTGAGAAGCCAGTCAGCAAAACTAATGAGCTTGAACAAAGAGGAAGAACTTACACTAATGGTAACGTGTATGTTTTGCAGACAGAGAAGAAGAGACTCCGGTCTCTGTTAATATGTAACCCATATGAGGATTATTCCAGATAAGTCAAATAGACGGCTCATATTAACACTGATGGTGATCTGCAATGTCTGCCTGCTCTGCCAAAGTCATTCAACATGAAACAACTATGGGGGCCAGACACAAATAATCCCACACTGAAAAGTGTAAAATATATATATATATATATATATATATATGCCATCATAGTGCAGTTTAGAGAACCTGAGATTGTCTGACATTTGCTGTGCTGGTGCACTGACTTACACACAGGTGCACACGCCAGTAGCACAAGTATCTACGTATATATCACCCCCATTATGTATGTATAGATACATATATACACATAAACTACTGTTCAAAAGTGTGGGGTCCTTTAGAAATGTCCTTGTTTTCTGTGAAAACATACATCAAGTGAGTCAAGTGATTAATAGGAAATACAGTCAAGACCTTGATAAGGTTACAAATAATGATTTAGAATATAAAAAAGGCCAGCTTTATTGGCTCTTTGATCAGCACAACAATTTTCAGTTGTATACTATATATATATATGCACTGCTCAAAAAAATATAGGGAAAACTAAAATAACACATCCTAGATCTGAATGAATGAAACATTCTTATGAAATACTTTGTTCTTTACATAGTTAAATGTCCTGACAACAAAATCACACAAAAATTAAAAAATGGAAATCAAATTTTTCAAGCCATGGAGGTCTGGATTTGGAGTCACACTCAAAATTAAAGTGGAAAAACACACTACAGGCTGATACAACTTTGATGTAATGTCCTTAAAACAAGTCAAAATTAGGTTCAGTAGTGTGTGTGGCCTCCACGTGCCTGTATGACCTCCCTACAACGCCTGGGCATGCTCCTGATGAGGTGGCGGATGGTCTCCTGAGGGATCTCTTCCCAGACCTGGAATAAAGCATCTGCCAACTCCTGGACAGTCTGTGGTGACATTTGTGGATGGAGCGAGACATGATGTCCCAGATGTGCTCAATTGGATTCAGGTCTCGGGAACGGGCAGGCCAGTCCATAGCATTAATGCCTTCGTCTTGCAGGAACTGCTGACACACTCCAGCCACATGAGGTCTAGCATTGTCTTGCATTAGGAGGAACCCAGGGCCAACCGCACCAGCATATGGTCTCACAAGGGGTCTGAGGATCTCATCTCGGTACCTAATGGCCGTCATTCTACCTCTGGCGAGCACATGGAGGGCTGTGCGGCCCCCCCCAAAGAAATGCCACCCCATACCATTACTGACCCACTGCCAAACCGGTCATGCTGCAGGATGTTGCAGGCAGCAGAATGTTCTCCACGGCGTCTCCAGACTCTGTCACGTCTGTCACGTGCTCAGTGTGAACCTGCTTTCATCTGTGAAGAGCACAGGGCGCAAGTGGCGAATTTGCCAATCTTGGTGTTCTCGGGCAAATGCCAAACGTCCTGCACGGTGTCGTGCCCTCATACCACCCTCATGGAGTCTGTTTCTGACCGTTTGAGCAGACACATGCACATTTGTGGCCTGCTGGAGGTCATTTTGCATGGCTCTGGCAGTGCTCCTCCTGTTCCTCCTTGCACAAAGGCGGAGGTAGCGCTCCTGCTGCTGGGTTGTTGCCCTCCATTCGGCCTCCTCCACGTCTCTTGATGTACTGGCCTGTCTCCTGGTAGCAGGTCCATGCTCTGGACACTACGCTGACAGACACAGCAAACCTTCTTGCCACAGCTCGCGTTGATGTGCCATTCTGGATGAGCTGCACTACCTGAGCCACTTGTGTGGGTTGTAGACTCCGTCAGCCAGAAAGCATAGGAACTGAGAAGTGGTCTGTGGTCACCACCTGCAGAACCACTCCTTTATTGGTGGTGTCTTGCTATTTGCCTATAATTTCCACCTGTTGTCTATCCCATTTGCACATCAGCATGTGACATTGATTGTCACTCAGTGTTGGACAGTTTGATTTCACAGACGTGTGATTGACTTGGAGTTACATTGTGTTGTTTAAGTGTTCCCTTTATTTTTTTGGAGCATTCTATACCATTAAAAATTCCTTGCACAATTTTACAACATTAACAATGTATATATATTTATATTATATGGTTGAAAACTATCGTGCTGATTAAATAACCAGTAAAACTGGCCTTCCTTAGAATCTACATCACTCTTTCTAACCTTGTCATCGTCCTGGCTGCATTATTTTGAAGATATTTTTGAAGAAACGCCATTTCTTAGAGTTCACTAGTAGCTCTGTGAACTCAGTGTTCATTTCCTTACGGTGGGTGCTCGAGAGGGCACTGCGCCACAACTGTGTGCACCTGAGACAGCCCAGGGAGCGTTACTAGGGTGTGCAGAAGATTGAAATATATCCACGTTGTGTTAAAGCTGTGTTATGATCAATGTGATCATGAAACCCGCTCATATTAGATATAATAGGAATCTTTATCATTTTATTCCTAGATATTTTGATTATCTCAGTATCAGATTCACGGTGCAAGTGGTAGAGTGTTCTATCGGTTAATGTCAGTCTACTAAAGAACAAATAACATATTATCAAAATGTGTCTGCGTTTACGGGTGTGATAACTGCCTGTCATGCTCCACACTGTATAATCAGGGGGGATTTATAACCCTAAATATGATACCTCGTTCTCTGGGTTACACATTGCTGTGTCCTATATATATCCTCATGCCGAAAAATATCTTTAGCACATTTAATTTTGGCATAAGGAACCTCAGGAATCAAAGCTGTTTAGTAGGCAGACCATTTCCTTACAGTGGGGCGGCAGTTTGGGGCGATGTGTATACGTTGAGTTTGTACAATAGATACAAACCGATTTTACTTGAAACTTTTTGGAAGGATAATTCATCGCATTAGTGAAATTGTAATTTAAATTGTGCTTTTCCCCCAATGAGTGAAAATATATTGGGCTGAGGCAAAATTTAAAGACAAATAGTTTACCGAGGTCTCGCAGTACATATTCAACTGATGCATAACAGCGCTACATATGCCACCGCGGCTGTAAGCCATCCATTTCTCTGATCAAGTGTAGTTTAAGGAAGCCTTAAGGCTAAACAGATGAGAGTAGGTGCATAATAGTATAGTCATGTGCTCAGGGGATACAACTGCTTGAATGTGTGCTAGTGAAGAAAGGAAGGGGGAGGATACGAACAGTCACAGGGGCGCGAGATGCTATTTATTACCCTGGGTAGGTGCGTTCGCAAAAATAAGCAACATCATTAAACCCAAATTTATTTTAGTAATAGTAAGATGACAAAAAGCACAAGTAACCGTGGAATTAATTCACGATGAACCAGGCACCATAAACAAAGGATTGAGCATGTTACACGCCCGGCGACAATAAACGTACATTTATGCGAAAGATATCCCTGTGCGTTCCTCTGTCGACAAAACAAATTATTGTGTTTAGTTCTGGTTTCTGCTTATCAGCAATGATTAGTTAATTGACTGGATACCGAAAAGGCTAGCACCGTTTAAGTTGAGAACCTTTTTA
This sequence comes from Pelodytes ibericus, assembly GCA_036172795.1. Classification (NCBI taxonomy): domain Eukaryota; kingdom Metazoa; phylum Chordata; class Amphibia; order Anura; family Pelodytidae; genus Pelodytes; species Pelodytes ibericus. The sequence continues at coordinate 204,975,039 of CM069862.1, read as the reverse complement.
AGTGCTAGTTTAGCACACCTTGATGATATGGCCCTGTGTATGGGTGAAACGCCTTGTGTGGAAGAGATTTTTAGGCGTTGTTATTCGCGGGGCATGGAAAGCCCAGAATTTCCTTGGTGTCAGTATTGGTCCTTTTATTCAACAGACTGGGGTTTGAACCTGTCAAGGATTGTTCGTTCACTAAGACCCGTGCTGGAGCTGTTGTGTTCAGTATTGGGCGATGGGGGGGGTCACTGGGTCACCTTATCAAGAACATCTCGATTCCACTGCCCACCAATGTAGGACAGAGGTGAATTTTCCCCCAAAAAACAAAAGTCAACACTACTTGCAATGGTCCAAAACATTGCAAATCCTCCTAAACTTGCGACGATAATTTCCACGTGTGGGCCTGAGTCGCAATTTGAGGCACAAAAAAGTGTATACGTTTTTTTACTCTTCTGACACTTTCGTTGTAGCAGAGGTATTATTATATTAAACACAAATCTACACACACCAGACAAGCCACTGCTTGTACAAAAACCTGAACTCGCACTGCAAGGGATTCTGGGTAGGCATAAGCAAATAAAGTTACCAGTGATCACCTTTCTCCCTATATCCACATTATGCATAGACACTTGCGTGTGCACCTCCCCCTCCCATAGGGTCTTTAATAAATCTGTACACAGAAGAGGACTGCAATTGTCCTGCGTGCCTATATGTTATCTGTCAGCGAATCTGTCTTGTCTTTCTATTTCTGATGATTTCAGATGAGCTGATGAAGTAGCACCAAGGCCAACTAAATTATTTTTGGCTCATCCGACACTTGCCAGCCCTCCATTGTCTGTACATCACCCAATAAATGGCCTGTAAGCACCGGGACACGACTCTTCTTTAAAATGCATCCTATACCAGAGCCAAAGAAAATCCATACAGCTAAAAGACTAACATTCACAGCAGGTAGACGAGAAAGAGCAGAGCAGGCACAGGTACCCAATTTGCTGGCACAACATTCAACCAACTCACAGTGGTTGCTATGGTGGCAAGAGTAGAGAACAGCTGGCACAGTGGGGCGATATGACAGCATCGTGGTTTGAAAGGGAAATGTATCATGATGGAGGCTAAGATTTAGAAATTGCATTTTGTGTAGTTAATGCCTGGAAAGGAGAAAAAAGGTAAAAGCTCTAGATTAAGAAGGGCAAATGTAGGCGGTAGTCAGCGTCTTTGTGATAAACACAGAGACCCCATGACGAGGGGAGCAATGTATTAATAATGATATCTTTAAAGTATTTATTATGGAGAACACACTGTGTTTCTGCTAACCTCACCTAAATGCACCAACAGAAGAACTCATTTGAATTTTAATATTGGTAATTAATGTTCAATTAAGGTGTAGATTTTTAATTAAAAAAAAAAAAAGCAGGAAAAGAATTAAGGGGAACGAGTGCAGTGTATTAGTCAGATGAAAGGATGGAAGAGAAAAGTGAATTTTAGGGAGAAGTGGCATTGATTTGATTCATGCAGGGTTTATATAAACCCATATGCCAGCCTGCCAGTGGGGTAATATGAGTGGGGGTCCCTGTTACCACTTACAAAGAGTCAGGCGTGGGAGGAATATTGTATTTATTTAACCCTTGGATGTTTTTGTTGTTGTTTTTTTTACAATAAAGGGATCTAGGTGCAGATTGACACTGGCCTCAGTGTGCTTTTTGGTATTAGGTACATTTTTTGTATGTCAACATAGACGTGTAGTGACAATAAACTGGTGGATATCTGTGCCAGTCTTAAATGCATTGGAATTTGGAATGTTTCTGGATCTGTAAATCATACAAGTCGGGTTTGTTTTCTATAACAGTAGTTAAAACGTTTATATTATTTATTGGTTTTTTTCTTACAAAAATTAAAAATGTAGTTGCATTTAAAAGTGTCTTATATTATTAAAACGATAGTGCCTCCCTCACCCGTGGGGCCAGCACAAACATACAGAGCACTGACTGTCCACGATCCCGACAGTGAGAAAGTTGGTGTTATTATATTGTCATCCTGCTCTCTATCCCCCGGACCCCCCCCAAAAAATGTCCCTCTTGCTCCTCTTCCCCTGACCAATGCAGTATATTCTCTTTTCCTCAAAACAAATCAAAACAGTATATCCCTTTTTACTCCCATTCCTGTATGGCTTACCCCTCACTACATTCACCCAGTATAAGTCCTTTTCATCCTCCACCCGTGTGACTTTCCCCACTGTACCATCAGTAGAGTATACACAGTTCTCCTACCACTGTACAACTTTGCCCTCTATTTTATCCATACGGTATATGTCCTTGGTCTACCTCTCTGAAACTCTTAGCCCTCCTACTGCATTTCCCTGCTTTATGTTTGCTATGTTTGGACTCCTTGTCCTGATCCATTTCCTGAACAATTTTGCTGCCCTCCTCTGCCTACCCTGAACTTCGATACAAAGCTCCAATTTGTCAGATCCTTGTAATGTAATTCACTGGGTGAATTATCTTTAGATCTCGTATGAATAGTACACTTTGTGGCAGCCTTTTGTAGGGTAATGCTAATGCAAATCTCACTCGAGTGACTATTCAGCAGGATTTTTTTTGTCCTGACATCAGGGAAAGTTATAGATCCTGGGAAATCCAGCGGTGAACTGATCTATCAAGGTCCGATGGTTATTATCAGATTCCTTAGTGATCCCAGAACCTGCACTCGCCCTTCAGTGCCATTGGTGTCTGCATCACATCCTCTAGTTACAAACTGGACATTCTGACCAAATGATCCATACCGAACCTTTATTACCCAGCATGCACTGGTCTTCGGAGCGGAAAGCCAACAGTAGGCCATAAATGATGTCACATATTGATCTACCTGAATGTCTTAAAACAAATCAGTGCTCCTGTATCCTTTCTAGTGTCCGGAAAGAAGAGAATCATCTTTTTTTTTGGCTCAGTTCTCACCTCTAACCACAGTCAGATTCCACTAGAACAATCTCCACATCACAAGTCAAGCAATTTATCGGGACTGTAAGAAATATGGAATCCTAATGGAAACACGGGGCAACGTTTTTTTAAAGCATATTAATATTTTTGGCAGTAACTGAATTGAACGATAATTCTTCTATGGAAAGAGGGTGGTGACTGTGCCATATCTTTCCTGAGATACAAAGCCATCAATCACAGCACATTATATTAACCTATTCCTTTATTGTATACAGGACTGATAGGACTGTCTGTTAAAGGACAAAAAAATAAGTTATGTTTAATTGGAAGATTGCATGTAGGGATTTTAAATAGAAATGATTTGAAGAAAGAAGACAGATAAAGTATCTTTTGGAGCCCTCTTTGCTTGTATAACTCTATCAGGAGGCAGACATGCTGTTTAGAATCTTCAGGCAGATGAAGTAAAGTCCGACGCATTTGACCCAAGATGTCTGCCTCCTGATAGTGCAAGAAGACAAGGCTCGATAAGGTACTTTATTTGTAGTCTTTCATTAAAGCATTTCTGTTTAAAATTCCTACAATTCATGCAAACTTTGATTTAAACATAACTTAATTTGCTGTTGACAGTTGTCCTTTAAGCCACCCTGGAACTGAAAGCGTTAAGGAGTGCAGTTCATTAAAAATAATCAGAGCTGAATTTGCATATCTCCAAGATAATCTAAAGTTATTCAATAGAAAAAGTTGACATTTTTGAACGTTTTTGAACTTACGGGAAGCTCGGGCAAATGATATCCGGTTTGATCAGTAATGATGTTTCGATAGTTGTGTTAATGTAGTATCTGTAGTAATTCTATAGAGGAAATCTGTCAACAAAAATGAAGTTCTGTTTAATGGATAGATTGCAATATGTGTAGGCATTTTAAAAATAAATGTTTTAATGAAAGAATATAAATAACTCACCTTATGGAACACTCCTTGCTAGTATAGGGTGCTGACATGTTGTTTAGAATCTTTGCTCTGTATAGCTCTATCAGGGTACGGACATGTTGTTTAGAATCTTTGCTCTGTATAGCTCTATCAGGGGGCGGACATGTTGTTTAGAATCTTTGCTCTGTATAGCTCTATCAGGGGACAACATGTTGTTTAGAATCTTTGCTCTGTATAGCTCTATCAGGGGGCGGACATGTTGTTTAGACTCTTTGCTCTGTATAGCTCTATCAGGGGTTGGACATGCTGTTTAGAATCTTTGCTCTGTATAGCTCTATCAGGAGGTGGACATGTTTTTTAGAATCTTTGCTCTGTATAGCTCTATCAGGGCGGACATGTTGTTTAGAATATTTGCTCTGTATAGCTCTATCAGGGGGGTGGACATGTTGTTTAGAATCTTTGCTCTGTATAGCTCTATCAGGGGACTGACATGTTGTTTAGAATCTTGTTATCCGATGAAGGAAGATCTGAACATTCTAACCCACGATGTCCGCCCCCTGATAGAGATATGCAAGCAGAGAGTGTGCTAAATGAGCTACTTTGTTTGTATTCTTTCATTAAAGCATTTCTATTTAAAAGGTCTTTTTTATATAATCTTTCAATTAAACATAACTTAATGTTTTCCTGACAGTTGTCTTTTAAGTTGTGTGTCTGTGTGTGTGCAATGTGGTTTAAAATATGTTTTTTTTTTTTCAAATCTACTCGTTTTCATTATGTTTTTTCTAGAAATAAAATAATTTAAAGTCATTTAAAAAGTCACAGAAAAAAACTAAGGCCAAAAAATAATCAGCTCCTTAATTCTTCTAAGATAAATGAGTATGTAAGGCCGTAATAGGACTACATCATGAATGTGTTTTATTTTATTTGTGGTTTTAAACCTTGCATGTTTGGCATGACACATCACTTACCCTCACCCATAGAAGCTTCACACTTGGATCTTGCTTAACCATATCACAGAGCAATTGGTTTTATCCAAAATAATCTAGTGTGCCGATGGCCCTGGAGTTTTACACCCCTTAACCGATATTTTATTTGATATTCTGTACATCAAATATATCCTGCTTATACCATACATCTATTGCTTACTGAGCTGTGGAGATAAGAATGCTAAAAACTACCAACAGCAGAGTATTATTACATGAGTACTGCAGCCATAAACAAAAAAACCTGTAATATATGTTGTTGGTGCAATAGAAAATTACATGAATTAAGACAATGTTTAAAACAGTCCTGCCTCTCTCTCCCCAAGCCCCTTCTTATTGGATGTCACTGAATCTAGAAGCTCGGTGAAATTATTTTCAATATGAAACTACATGAGAACTGTAGATAGTTTTAAAGGAAAAGTGAACGCACTTCTCTGACGGGTGCTTTTGTTCCAATTGGATAATAATAAATATATAGCATAGATAATTCTATCATTACTTCCTCCGTTCATATCTTTATTTCCACAAGAAACGCCCACATTGAAGGTCATTATGAAAGGATAATCATAGATGAATGTGTGGGGTTGAGGTTTATGGGGGCTAACTTGTACATAACGGATTTCCACACTAGAGGTAATCAGATTGGGGGATTGTGTAACGGGCTAGCTGCTGCAAACGAACACTTTCACCGCCAAACGGGAGAGATCCGCAGCACACATCATGTAAAATAAAACCAGCATTTCGATGTGACAATAATTATCACCTAGCATGATAGGTTAGAAAGGAATGGTTGGTAAAAGAACACTGAATTTTGATGATAAATAAATACACTACAAGACATTCACGTCTATGATGTAATAAGTCACACCAGGAGGGTTATGGGTAAAGAAGGATTGGAGGAAAGTTTTAATAGTGGTTTATATGGTGACTGCTCCACTTCTGCCCCAGAATTTATCTTTATATATATAACCATCGGTGGCTCCTTGTTGGTAAATCGTAAAACATGGCCACGGCACCGTGGGCTCTCCAAGCATTGTGGAATTATATCTCCCATGAACCTCAGCGAGCCCTCGGGGTCATGGGTTTCTCGCAGTGCTCCACGCAAAGAATCTCCCCTGCTAAATACACGCACGCTTGTTTCCTGTCATGTATTGTGTATCTATTACATCTGTGTGTTTGTTTGATATCCTACATGTAGTAACTGGTTTTGTCTTACTGACAGATGGTTGTCAATGACTGATTTTCAAGAGAAAATCCAGACAGGTATTTTCATTTTCACACTTTTCATCAGTAAATATTTGTATTAATGCTTTCCATCAATGCTACTAACAATGTACCCCCGCCCCCCATATATAAATATATATATATATATATATATATATATATATATATATATATATATATATATATATATATATATATATATATATATATTGTCCTTTGCTCCACCGCTCTTACAGTCACATAGTTTTATTATTAGTATTTATTTAGAAAGTGCTATCATTTTCCACAGGGGGGCAAACAAAGCATCAAGCAGGAGGTAGCGTAATAAGTTTGGACAGATAACTATATGGATCTGAAATCTGCTATCTGATTAATTTAAAAAAAATCAAAGAAAGGTTAGTAATATTTTAGGACACCAGATTTCCATTTGAGCCTCCCCCAGACGCAGTTAGTAATAACTAGATCACATTGAGCAGACTGATCACACCATGCTACCTCCCAACATTTTGAATGACCAAAGAGGGACACTTTTGTCATTGGAGGGAATGGTAAAAGGTGTGGCTGTGGGCGGAGCATTTGTAGATGACTTAATGGCCAATTGAGCGCTATTTGTCAAATTTGATAAGCCATTTAGAATACGAATAATACATTTTATTTACAAAAACTAACGTATGAAGACATTTTCTGCATTTTAAACGCCATATAATGGGTCTTATTGCCTTGGATTGTGTGATGCAATCACATCAGCTAAACTCCTGGACTAGAAAATAGGGACACCAAGGGGGGAAAGAGGGTCAGAGGGATTTGGGGCCAAAATAGGGTCTGCCCATCCCAAATAAGAGCACTTGGGAGGTATTAAATGGCAGTGTACCTCAGTCAGTGCATAGTGCTTAGAATACGTTAGACAGCTGGTATCACAATGCAGCAAGGTATAGCCCCCCTAAAGGTATAGCCCCCTAAAGATGTGGTATTATACGGCTCCTAAAATAACCGCAGACTGATCTCTAATGTGACACACATTTAGTCTGCCCTCTGCACGCTACGGGCCATGTGCCCTCTGCACGCTACGGGCCATGTGCCCTCTGCACGCTACCGGCCATGTGCCCTCTGCACGCTAAGGGCCATGTGCCCTCTGCACGCTACGGGCCATGTGCCCTCTGCACGCTACGGGCCATGTGCCCTCTGCACGCTACCGGCCATGTGCCCTCTGCACGCTACCGGCCATGTGCCCTCTGCACGCTACCGGCCATGTGCTCTCTGCACGCTACCGGCCATGTGCCCTCTGCACGCTACCGGCCATGTGCCCTCTGCACGCTACGGGCCATGTGCCCTCTGCACGCTACGGGCCATGTGCCCTCTGCACGCTACCGGCCATGTGCCCTCTTCACGCTACGGGCCATGTGCCCTCTGCACGCTACCGGCCATGTGCCCTCTGCACGCTACCGGACATGTGCCCTCTGCACGCTACGGGCCATGTGCCCTCTGCACGCTATGGGCCATGTGCCCTCTGCACGCTACCGGACATGTGCCCTCTGCACGCTACCGGACATGTGCCCTCTGCACGCTACCGGCCATGTGCCCTCTGTACGCTACCGGCCATGTGTCCTCTGCACGCTACCGGCCATGTGCCCTCTGCACGCTACCGGGCATGTGCCCTCTGCACGCTACCGGCCATGTGCCCTCTGCACGCTACTGGCCATGTGCCCTCTGCACGCTACCGGCCATGTGCCCTCTGCACGCTACCGGGCATGTGCCCTCTGCACGCTACCGGCCATGTGCCCTCTGCTCACAAAACTCTCAAATTTACCAAATTGAAGAAAAACAAAATCTCTTATTCAGCTTAAAACGTGAATATAAGAGAGGCCGACACAGAGCGTCTCCAGCAGCTGAGTTACTTCTTTACGCCCGACGCAGTTTAATGGCTCTCTTACCCTGCAGTGGTCATAATTAAGCCCTTGTTATGCTGTCGCTTGCATGCACTTGTGATTTACATCCTATTTCACTTACTAAGTCAGAAACTCTTTATGCCGTCTTTAAATTTAGTGCCTGGGACTCAAAAGCATAAATGTATATCAGAGTCAAATAAATGCGTGTCGTTTTATCCATTTGTGCAAAGAGTATTTATGGAATTGAGAATATTAAATGGGGAGTGATTCAATCATAATACAAGTACACAGACAGATACAGGGGCGGCGTACTTATCCCCAACATACACATGCTAGTCGAACACGGAAAATGCACACAGCACTTCCATTCCATTATGCATTTAAAAGGCATATGGAGCTCAGGTGTTTGATAATAATTAGCGACAGATTCATAAAGTATGTCATTACATAAAGTTAAAACTTAAAAGCCTGTGTGTCTGCCGGCAGACCAATAGAGAGAGACCCCAGATTATCCGATATCCCTTAACTTAATCACATGGCTCTTAAGAGGAGCATACTGCCAGCTGTGTCTTCCTAATATGCATGCAATGTGTGTAAAATGATCTGCTTTCATCAGAAAGGAGGGGAAAAAACTCAACAACAAGCCTTTTTATAGGACATTATGGTAACAATTATTATTTCTTTTGTCCTTAGCGATAAATAAATTATCTTATGACATTTTAAAAGTAAAGGCCCTGTGTATTATGATGTATTTGTCCCCGCGCAGACATACAACAGTAATAGTCAGGAGCCGACATTTCGGATTTGGAGATTAGCATTGCTTGACGTAGAAACCCACTGTCTTTAAAGGGACAGGATCACCTAAACACCGGAGCAGGTAGAGAATAAGGCGTTATGGAAAGTGATCTATACATTGGGTTGGCTGAATTGAAAGAAAATGCCTAGATTAAGAGGGGGAAAAAAAAGTGTTTTAAATGTGTCTGTGTCCCCTGTTTATGACCTCACCTGTGGCCTGATATGCAAATAAACTGTTTTTCAATGGAAAAGTTGTAATTTGCATATTAGGCCACAAGTGATGTCATAAACAGGGGACACAGACACATTTAAAACAGATATTCTCCTAATGCAGGCAATTGCTTATACAATGTATAGATCATGTTCATTCATGAGTCATTCTCCACATTCACAGCTGGCTGTGTTTAGGTGATACAGCCCCTGTAAGGTAACGTTGGGAAGAGAGAACTCTAGTCAGTGCTCATTTGTATCCAGCGAATATTTGCTTTGATTATATTAATGATGGAGACAAAAGAAATGGAGGCTTTACAGACTTTTATTTTGAGAGTAAAATGATATGGATAAGTGAGCATCAACTGACCAGAAATTATTTGCTCCTGTCTGTTAGACACGTAATGGAGTCATTTAACTAGTCAAATTAGGAGCAGTGGAAATGCACCATGCTTCATTACGGAGTTCGAATGGCCACCATTTTACCTCCAAAATTATCTCATAGCAAATTAATGTTTTCATTGTGCTACAACTCAAAGCTGTGCAACTCTAGCGCCACCTAGAGGCTAGCTGCTATATTGTTCAGTTACAGGTTAATCCATCTAAGCATACATCTTAAATGCTCTTTTTCAGTACTGCTTTATCTTCTGTGGTTCATACTATTTCCGATTGTTTATTCTAGTTAAAAGATTAGTACATAAACGTACAAAGGGACATTACAAACAGTTGCTGCTCCAAAAGTCCCTTTATAAATAGTATTACGTATAAACTTGTGATATGTAACTGCCTTACATCATCAAGTTCTGTTTAATTGAACTGTTGTTTGGATCCTACAGACTACAGATATCTGTCACGTACTGTATTGCATAGTTTGAAACTAAAGATCATTAATGGTAAGAATAGAATCTATTGTGTCTCATGATGCTTGGCCTGTATCTGGCTGAAAGTCCTATGTGTTGGAGTTCCCAGGGGTCATCTACCCACAGCACAGCTCATATCTCAATAATGAATGAACTCTTCGCATTTGTGACAGTAGCTGATCTCTCGGTTGGTATCTACACGAACTATCTAGTATCTAGAAAGTACAAACGCAAAATATAATATAGTACGGGACAATAACTTTACCTTTCACCAGAAGTGTATCTTCCACAATGAAAACAAGGCACTCGCCTAGGGCGGCACTTTGCCAGAGGGTGTTAAATCATACTTCTGGTGCTTCAAACATTTTCAACCGTTCAGCAAGCTTTAGCTCCTTCCAATTAATTGGGGTGATGGGGGCATGTAATGGATGTGGTTGGGGTATGTAATGAGGGTGATGGTGGCATGTAATTGGGGTGAATGGGCATTTAGTGTGCATGCAATGTGGGTGATGAGGGCATGTAATGGGGTGATTGGGCATGTCGTAGGTGTGCAACGTGGGTGGGGGGTGCACGAATTTTGTCTGCCTAGGGCAGGTATATCTTATGATACATCACATAACATATGTATAACATATCCAGTATAACTTGTTTGCAAGAATTGTAAATCATTTATATTCCATGTCATTTGTTGATAATTATTCCATTAATTGGAAAAGTTCTTCCCCGAGCCCTTATTCTGGTTTTCATCCATTTATTTGCCAAACGAACATGCAAACGAGCGTTTATTTGTCAGTGAGAACCTCACCTTGAATAACGTTAGACCTGATTACAGGTCCTGCCAGTGATTAAATTAGAGCGGACACCACTGTCCTGTAACTTGCACGGTGGAACAGGTGACCCGAAATGAATCTGTGTGGGCCAGTCCGATGACCCACTGCCACACCAACACTTACACTGCATTTACTGCTAGCGTTCCTGAGGCAGAGCTGAGAGTAAATACCAGTGTATCTGGTTTGCCTGGGAGTGGGAAAACTGACATTTTAACCCTTGCTTCGTCCAAGGATTCCCTATAAAGGCATCATATACATTAATCTATACCGTGGGCTAGCTGTGAACATTCCATTGGTTCCCATGGTGACTGCTCCACTTTTAGAACGTTCCCCTACAATGTGTCTCCATCGCTGTCCTATAACATGTGCAGTGTAGCTCTGGGATATGGCTATAGAAGGGAACTGCTCCAACTCCACTCCCACGTCTCTGAGAAAACGTAGCATGAAATGAAATAGTCAGAGACTACGCTAATCTAATAATTTGCCCCTTTTACCAATTGCCCCTGTAAGTTAACCATTCCCAGAAGAGGAAGGTCTGCACTTGTTGCATCTGCCCTGTAATATCAAGTGTAACACACCTGTTGATGATAGAGAATAAATACATTTGTTATTGGCACATGTTGCATGCAATTCCACTCACAGCCATCACATCTGTGGGGGTGCTGTATGCCAGGGCCCCCAGTACCCCCCGCTGGCAGGCCCACTATACCAACCCAACCCCTGCTCCAGTCCCTGTCACCTGAGGCCCACCAGAACCAACGTATTACTGCTGGAGGAGAGTTACCTTTCCCAATGTGAAACATATTCATTTGGAAGAAAAGAGAATTTGACTACTAACTCGTTTCCATTTTAAAGTGAACACTTAACAGCAGCAATATCACCATCCCTACTGATTGTGCTGCATACATTTATTTCATACTTAGATTGCTTTCTGCATTACAATATGAAAGGGAGAAGGCCGTGGGCTGTATGGAGCAAAAATATATTTAAAAAAAAAATAAAAAAATCCACTTGTGTTTAAACCTGTGTTCAGGTCTGAATCAGAGGGCATTGTTTTCCATGTAGAAGCAGCAAATTACTAGAAATGGTTACAATTGCTATGTTTTAGAGTAGAGTATAGCCTTTCTGTTCCCGCAAACGTATTGTTACAGTTTCAATATTGTTTAGGTTTCTAAAGCATTAGTGAGGGAAAAAAGGAAGGTATCGAATCATTTATGTGAAGTGCATTGGCGTTTTCTATTTAATTGTAAAACTGCATTACCTCTTGCCATGCATCAGCCCTCTTACTGTTTATCAGGGCCAGGCTCACAGAGCCAATAATTTATAAGCCTTTCTGTTAGGTTTTTATGTAATAACTTTGGAACTCGTATAAAGTAATGATCCACAAACTCTTTTAATGTTCATTATAAAATATGAAATATTTCTCAGAACCATTGCAATTATGTGACCAGACATAACTGTTTCACACATGAGTAAATATAGGGAGGCTTAACATAACTTTCTTATCACCTCATCTTTCCTTTTCATTGATAGGATAATACAGCTTTAATATTTTTTCCTATAGGAAAGTTAAGTAATGACCACATTTCCATCAAGCCTTCGTTTATTGGTTTTCACAATAGAGTGCTTGAATATATAATTATACTTACGGTGAGAATCTCACTTAACCGCCATCAAAACGTTGTATAAAGATCTATCCAAGTTCCCGAGAAAGTATAAAAGGTCTACAGCTTTATTTCTGTAAAACACATAAATATTAAATGGAATATTAAGAGGATTTCTTTATGTTTATTTTCCATCAAACTGTGTTAGAAGTGATTGTACAAAGCACATGGAATGAGATAAATCCATCTGCCATATTCGCTGTGCCTTTATCGGTCTCTACCTCTAACTCCTTAATTTTATTGTGAAACGTATTATTGACAAAATAAAACTTGACTTTCGCCGTGGGACCTTTTTTTTTTTAAAGACCAGGAACCTTGGTAAGTTCACCGTTACTGGACTCTCTGGAGGCTATTCACTAAAAGGTGATTTGAGGTTAGAAGAACATTACTTCTCACCAGTTTATCTATACATTGTGCAGGGTCCAATCTGGTGAGTTTCCCCTGCTCAGCAAACTCACTGGGTTTGTCCCTGAATAATGTATAGTTAAATCAGAGAGATGGAGTGTTGAACTCACCTGCAACTCGAATTTAATACTCATACAGTGCAGGGGTCATCATCAGTAGTGTATCTTCCACAAGGCAAACAAGGCACTCGCCTAGGGCGGCACAAAACCAAGATACACCACTGGTCATCATGTACTCAACATGCAAACTGCGTGACAAATAAGGTCTTCCTTGTATTAGGTCATCATTTGGCGCATTGGTCCCTTTTCTTCTTTACCTGTAGTGATTCATTCAGGGTATGGTTAGTGAGGCAAGGCATAAGTGAGTTATTTGGCTGAGAGTCTTTTTAAAAGCCCTGGTTTTGTGGTAAACAGAAGTAGGAAATTCCAGCACTTGACTCCCATGTCCCATCACTCCCTGCCGAATTCCTGTGCAAGACTTACCAGCACTTTTAAACTTTTGTCCCCGCAAGTCACACAACCGTCCCTTTGTTTAGATGCCTTTTGATGGTTGTACACCCCTTCAACTATTTTACATGAATCGCTGCTTGTTCTAATATTTCATGCATTTAAAAGGAGTCCGACAGCCAAATACATAAACACATTTGTTTTGTTTTTTGGCCCCTCGCTTTACCCATTGAACCAGCCTTGTGTGAATGTCTGTGTCACATTGTACCCGGCGGTTTATGTTTTAACAAGACACGTTGCATTCAGCAGTCTTGAAACTCAGACAATGCTTCTACCTTGCTAGCCACTCTGTGTGTTTGTGAACATTGTACATATCCATTGAAATAGTGGTTAGTCTGATCAAATGTCACTCAGGTCTGTCACCAAAAGAATGTATGATTTTCCATGGCATGAATTGTGGAGACCCTGCTCCGAGAGGATTAGCCGAGACTACTTCTTAATTCTCATCTGTAGACCAAGAGAAAGGACAAAAGCATGTCTTTGTTCTGAACAATTGCTTTCTGGTTTGATTCTCTTGGAATTTCTGTATACTATTACATGTCTCTTAGCTCCCGCTTTTGTACCCGCCATTAAAACTGGGGCTGTAACATTTCCATGTGACTGAGAGTTTTTGCCCCTCCATTAGATCGAAGAGAAATAGGGAGAGATTGGTAGTATATTGGTACTTTGCAGTTGGTTTTATTTTACTTGTAACATGAAGTGTAAAGTTGCGATGATCTCTTTTGTTTGTTAACACCAGGGAGAACACGGCTTTATTCCTGAAAGAGGGAATGGCGAAGGGAATTGCAAAATTAAATGCCAAAGTAGCCGAGTTTGAAACATAGCTAAATTGGAGAATTTTTCCAAGTTGGCTACTTTGGCATGAAGTTTGCAGCTTCCTTCTCAATTTCCTGCTGATAAAACAAAACTAGGAGTCAGAGTTCTAAAAGAGATGTAACCTGATCGTTCCACTGGTGTCCATGGTGACTGGACCCCTTTTAGAACGTTGCCCCACCATTGACTTTGATATATATGTGTCCTCCAATATATTACAAGCAAAGAGGTCACATGTCCAGAGATACAGTTTGTACAGCAGGTATCTGTGTAAAACAGTCTGGCCCCCTCTTTAAATATGATTTGCCTGGGTTCATAATAAGCAGAGAGCTGCCCCCCCCCCCCCCCCCCCCCAGGCTGATCTGTATCTTGACTCCGTGGGCTGCACCACTTTGCACTTCTAAATGCCCCAGTGCCCTATAATCAGTCTCTGTACTTTATTTCTCAGTATATCAGTCTTGTCTGTCTGTCTGTGTCTATCTCTGATGCACCAAAGGCCACTAAATTGTTTTTGCCTCCCAGGTCAAAATTTAGCAGTCCCTTGCCTTGCATATACCATGCTGAACACTACCCATTCTGTGTGAGAGAGACAGGCAGAAAGGTGCCGAGGCTGAGTAAAAGGGAGGAATTAGACATGACTTTAAATTGGGACACTGGCATGTAGATCCAAGCGCTTATGTGTATAAAGCATTAGGGATTTTAAATAGCAGAAACACATGTGTGCAGTATATGTGCCCCCCGGAGGAGAGAACAACAGTTTGCATTGGCACATGTAGGATTAAAGTCACTGAAAGTATCAGTTATAGGTTTAGATCATTTGGATCCATGAAAAGACTTTAATGAGAATTATAATCTCTTTGTAGAAGAAGAAGCCCAATCCATAGTCACTGGGGCAAATCACAGCCTTAATGCCAACATTATAATCTGAAACACTGGACAATGGATACCAAACCAAGTCAAAAGTGAAACAAAGAGTAGAAACTAGCATATAATGATAGAGAGATATAAGTATCTATATCTGCAGATAGATCGATAGACAAACACAGAGAGTGATATAAAGAGACAGATGAAAGACTGAGACAGAGAGATAGTCACAGACAGAGACATGCATATAGCTAGACAGAGAGAAAGAGATGGATTGATAGACACACACCCACATCACTTGCCATTGTACCCATATAAATTGCCACTACACTTATTTGGACCCAAAAAATTTTGGTTCGTCCATTGACGCATTCGTTTTCAGAAGACATTCGGACAATATTTTTTTTTTCGTTTCGGGAATTCCATTCGGAAGAATGGAATTGAGCCAAAGTTAATTTCAGAATAAGTCAAACAAGGTTAGGTTAGGGGTCAGTGTTAGAGTTAGGTTATGTGTTAGAGTGTGTTTGTGTGTATTAGTGTGAAGGTGTATTAGTGTGAAGGTGTATTAGTGAGTGTGTTTGTGTGTATTAGGACCCATTCCACTCACAGGACTTACCCCAGCACCATTCCACTCACAGGACTTACCCCAGCACACATTCCACTCACAGGACTTACCCCAGCACCATTCCACTCACAGGACTTACCCCAGCACCATTCCACTCACAGGACTTACCCCAGCACCATTCCACTCACAGGACTTACCCCAGCACCATTCCACTCACAGGACTTACCCCAGCACACATTCCACTCACAGGACTTACCCCAGCACACATTGCACTCACAGGACTTACCCCAGCACACATTCCACTCACAGGACTTACCCCAGCACACATTCCACTCACAGGACTTACCCCAGCACACATTGCACTCATAGGACTTACCCCAGAACACATTCCACTCACAGGACTTACCCCAGCACACATTCCACTCACAGGACTTACCCCAGCACACATTGCACTCATAGGACTTGCACCAGAACCCAGATTGTACTGAAAGGATGTTCATCATGCAGATTAAATCTGGCCTCAGTGCCTGCTCTGCGCTCACCATACCTCTGAGTAGTCTGACTGTGTGTAGGTCGCATGACCTGTGATGTTCAGTTAGCGCAAGGCAGTCTAAGAGGATGTACTTGGGCAGTGTACAGACATCGGCTGCTGTCATCCTCACAAGGAGGGCTGGTCAGGGGAGATCTGTCCAGCCAGCTCCTCCGTTGCCCTCTCAGTTTGCAGCATGTTAATGATTAATGCTGACTGTTAATTTAAAAAAAAAAATGCTATCTGCAAAGCCAGACATTTTATCAAATTTCCAAAACCCACCCAGACAGATTAAATGGTCGTCAAAAAGAGGGCATGTCTGGGGAAAAGATGGCGTATGGCAATCCTAGATAGATAGACAGACAGACAGACAGATAGACAGGTAGACAGACAGACAGGTAGACAGACAGATAGATAGAGACATATAGTCCGATATATACATAGATTAGATGGATGGATAAATAGATAGATAGATAGATAGATAGATAGATAGATAGATAGATAGATAGACAGACAGACAGATAGATAGATAGAGACATATAGTCCGATATATACATAGATTAGATGGATAGATAGATAGATAGATAGATAGATAGATAGATAGATAGATATATAGACAGACAGACAGACAGACAGACAGATATACAGACAGACAGGTAGACAGACAGACAGACAGACAGACAGATAGATAGAGACATATAGTCCGATATATACATAGATTAGATGGATGGATAAATAGATAGATAGATAGATAGACAGACAGACAGATAGATAGATAGAGACATATAGTCCGATATATACATAGATTAGATGGATAGATAGATAGATAGATAGATAGATAGACAGACAGACAGACAGACAGATATACAGACAGACAGGTAGACAGACAGACAGACAGACAGATAGATAGAGACATATAGTCTGATATATACATAGATTAGATGGATAGATAGATAGACAGACAGACAGATAGACAGATATACAGGCAGACAGGTAGACAGACAGACAGACAGATAGATAGAGACATATAGTCCAATATATACATAGATTAGATAGATAGATAGATAGATAGATAGATAGACAAACGGACAGATATACAGACAGACAGGTAGACAGACAGACAGATAGATAGAGACATATAGTCCGATATATACATAGATTAGATGGATAGATAGATAGACAGACAGACAGACAGATAGATAGATGGCTTGCTAGATGGATAGATACATATAGGAATAGAGAGATAGCTAGAGATATATGAATAGATATAAATGGATGATTAGGATACACACTATAATAAAATAAAAACACACCATTTCCATGTCTGTTTTTATTTGCTTAACACTGTTCTTTGTATATTTGACAAGTTATAATAATGCCATCACATGCTGCTTCAACCATACAACCTCTCTCAATACATTTCCAAAGAAGTATATTACAAATAACACAAATCTGCCAATATACAGCCTTTGTTTAACTTGAATAGATAAATGGCACTGAAACATCATCCAAAAAAAGAAAGGTATCTCACTGGGGTTTCAGGGGTTTAATACTTTTCTTTTTCCTTTTGTTGTTTTTTTTTTCCCGCTTTTAAAAAAAAAAACCATAAACAGACTTAGCCTGACCTGGTAACAAACGAGCATTTTAGTAATTTGTGCGTAATGATTTTTTTTTTTTACTTTAAAGCACAGTTTGTGTGTTGGGAACTTGTGTGTCACAGTAATTTAAGAAGAGTCATTTTGCACATTCTGATCCTATTATGCAGCATTGTTACTGTATAAAGGGAAGTATTATGTTCCTCCCTATAAAGGGCAGAAGGGGCCTGAATTTTATCTGCTGAACGAATCAATCTGGATTATGTCATCTGAAAAGAATTGTGAACTAGTCACCAGCAGATGGGGAATATATATATATATATTAATGTATCTGTTTGCTTTGAATAAATCAACAGCAAAATACAATTTAGTAACTCAAAAGTACTTTTGCATCCCCCCCAGGAGACTGTAGCAATTATCATTTCAACATAAAGTATTAGAAGATCAATTTGGGGACTGAATGGCATTTGGTAGTGGCTACGCACTGTTTTATTTAAGCTGCCTTGACAAGCTGTCTCGGTTGTGGGAAAAAGACAGGGCAAATAATGAGCAAACAGTTTTTAAAAAAAAAAAAATGTCGAGGGGCGGAGTTTGGCAGAGGATGTAGGCCCATTCATCGACAACGCAGCGAGGATGATGGAATTAATAAGTACTCTTAACGGAAAAGAAAAGAGTTTGAAGGCACATTCCTCCCCATTTCTAAGGGAAATTAACTTTGACTTCCATGGAGTATTTTTCTAATTTACAAACGCCAAGTGAAAACTGTACGTTAGCGGGCTGTCTCTAAAGCCAATAAGACCATTATTTTTTATCTTTCATCTTTAAATATATAACTATATAGTATATGCACTTATAAGAAATATAAAGAACCAACTAATCAAAGGCATTGTCTGTGTGTGAAGCCAAAAAAAGCCAAAATATGTTTTTTGGGGGGGGTAAAGGAAATTAAAACACTAAAAACATGTCCCTCCAAAACTATCCGTCTATCCATCCTTCCGGATGTGGAGGATGAGAAAAAAAATATAAACATTATGTTGGATGAATTGCAAGCAAATGCGTAAATATATTTTAAATGTGTTTTTTGTGTCTAATATTTATCACCTGTGGCCTGATGTGCAAATGAACTACTTTCAGTGGGGGAGATGTATAATTTGCTCATCAAGCCACCAGGGGATGTGATAAATAGGGGTCACCACAGACACATTTATACACATTCTCTCTTACAAGCAAATCACATGCTTTGAATTGTCTCTTGTAGCTTAATATACAAATGAAGTACTTTCCGTGGGACATTGGTCATTTGCATATGAAGTCACAAGATGATGTCATAATAGGAGACACCACAGACTCATCTGAAACACATTGTTCTCTTTAAGTCAGTTTCCTCATATTTTAATATCTATAATCCCAGTACACACAATGTTTAGGTGATGGCCTATAAATAGCATAGCCTTGTGGTGGTGGTTGAGGCTATTTCTCACTGCTTCCCTTTATCTGCAGTGAACTGAGCGATGAAAAGATATTTACTTTCGAAAATCAATGGACTAGTCTGTTATTATATTGTACCAAAGCTGCTTTCTTTTTTTTTTTGCTTTCTGTACTCTGCAGTTCTAATGCCACCATCTGCAGAATTCGGGATTTTATAATACATCTAAGCTGTTTTTAATCTATTTTTACTGCCATGTTTCGTCCTTAAATGTCAAAGAGCGCGGAATAGGTCTCGAAATTAACATGACTGTTAAGAAACTTGGCAAGATCTCGGAGCAGATTGTGACATTAACACAATACAAAAGAGATTGATGGAATTAACATTAATGTATGCTCGTAGATGCTCCAAAAAAACCCCAAAAAAAACTATAAGTTCACCGAACAGAATTAAAATAGGAACCGAGATAAAAAAAATCAAAAAAAAAATCTGTAATCCTATTCCTGGATTAAAGAACAGGTTTACGTATTGCGGGTCAAATGTGCATATGGTTAAACCTGGATGCCAATATCGTTGGAGAGATTGTTTTGTTTTTTGGGGGGGGGGGGGGGAGGATCCGTAATAAACAGCTTTTTTTTCAAAGCAGAAATGCTATATTTAACAGCTGCAGAATGTATTATATGGTAAACGCAGCCACAAGCGTTGGAGTTCATTTAAGTTCACAGTTAATTCAAAAAATAAGTCGCTGAGCTCTCTATCTGTCTACAACACAAACATTATTAAAGGGCTATCTTTAAAACATCACGGAGACGGTGCCCTTTCAGATTCACAGCTGTTTTTGTTAGTCATGGCTATCCACTAATAGCTTGCCGCAGCTTGGTAAAAGAGCAGGCAGAAGGTTGATTTGTTTGGAAACAGAAAGGCCGCTGGAGGACATTGAATCCACTCCACCATTGTGAATAAGCAAAGAAAATCATGCTTGGCCTGGGAAAAAAAAAAACCCTCTATGCACCGTGACCTGTCTTAAGTTATTAAATTAAATCTTTGATAGCCATAATTAGTTAATCGCATGTTAATTGAGAGCCCCATTAGTAGAAATTATGATTGCAATGCTCGTGTTCTAGTAGGTTTCTTCATGGGTGTTTAAATCTCAAGCATGCTTTGCTCTGATGGGATGAAGCACCTGCTTTCTTGCTTGCTGGAGTCTTAGATGGGTCTGGATGACTGTCGTTGCACTTAACTGCCCAAGCGACAGGTTTATTTGGAGTGGGCACAGAGCAGGCTGATAAGTACAGAAAAAAAATGAACCTTTCTGTATACTGCATCACCAGATCCCTGGAAAATAATGTTCTTCTTAGTTTTCCTTGAGCCCATTCTGTGACAGTAACTGGGAGGTTACTGGGCAGGAGACATGTCATTAAAAGGGAAGCTACAAAACATTGAGAAAGAGTTGACACCATCGAGAGGGAGTAGACACCATCGAGAGGGAGTAGACACCATCGAGAGGGAAGAGATACAGCATTGAGAGGGAGTAGACACACCATCGATGAGAGAGGAGACAGCATCGAGAGGGAGTAGACACACCATCGAGAGGGAGGAGACACAGCATCGAGAGGGAGTAGACTCACCATCGAGAGGGAAGAGACACAGCATTGAGAGGGAGGAGACACACCATCGAGAGGGAGTAGACACACCATCGAGAGGGAAGAGACACAGCATTGAGAGGGAGTAGACACACCATCGAGAGGGAAGAGACACAGCATTGAGAGGGAGTAGACACACCATCGAGAGGGAAGAGACACAGCATTGAGAGGGAGTAGACACACCATCGAGAGGGAAGAGACACAGCATCGATAAGAGAGGAGACAGCATCGATAGGGAGTAGACACACCATCGAGAGGGAAGAGACACAGCATTGAGAGGGAGGAGACACACCATCGAGAGGGAGTAGACACACCATCGAGAGGGAAGAGACACAGCATCGAGAGGGAGTAGACACACTATCGAGAGGGAGGAGACACAGCATCGAGAGGGAAGAGACACAGCATTGAGAGGGAGGAGACACAGCATCGAGAGGGAGTAGACACACTATCGAGAGGGAGGAGACACAGCATCGAGAGGGAAGAGACACAGCATTGAGAGGGAGGAGACACAGCATCGAGAGGGAGGAGACACACCATCGAGAGGGAAGAGACACAGCATCGAGAGGGAGGAGACAGCATCGAGAGGGAGTAGACACACCATCGAGAGGGAGTAGACACACCATCGAGAGGGAAGAGACACAGCATTGAGAGGGAGGAGACACCCTCTCAATGGGAGGAGACACAACATCAAGAGGGAGGAGATACACCATCAAGACTGAGGAGACACATCACTGAGACCAGGCTGCTTTCTAATCTCTCTCAATGGGCTGCGCTACTTTTCACTTATAAACCCCCCAGTCAGTAACACTTCATATCTTTCTATCCAATTATCTGGTCTGTCTGTCAATCTCTGCACCTTATCTGCCAGCAAATCTGTCTTGGATATCTATGTGTGTCTATCTCTGATGATATCAGGTGGGCTAATTAATAGTAACTAAATTCTATTGCCCACCCTCCGGATAGACAGTTGGCAGTTCTCCTCTGATCAAGAGGAAGGAGACACACCATCAAAAGGGAGGAGACACGCTATCAAAAGGAAGGAGACACGCTATCAAAAGGAAGGAGACACACTATCAAAAGGAAGGAGACACACTATCAAAAGGGAGGATACACACTATCAAAAGGAAGGATACACACTATCAAAAGGAAGGAGACACACTATCAAAAGGGAGGATACACACTATCAAAAGGAAGGAGACACACCATCAAAAGGGAGGAGGCACACTATCAAAAGGGAGGATACACACTATCAAAAGGAAGGAGACACGCTATCAAAAGGGAGGAGACACACCATCAAAAGGGAGGAGACACACTATCAAAAGGGAGGATACACACTATCAAAAGGAAGGAGACACACCATCAAAAGGGAGGAGACACACTATCAAAAGGAAGGAGACACACCATCAAAAGGGAGGAGACACACCATCAAAAGGGAGGAGACACACCATCAAAAGGAAGGAGACACACTATCAAAAGGGAGGAGACACACCATCAAAAGGGAGGAGACACACTATCAAAAGGAAGGAGACACACTATCAAAAGGAAGGAGACACACTATCAAAAGGAAGGAGACACACCATCAAAAGGGAGGAGACACACCATCAAAAGGAAGGAGACACACCATCAAAAGGGAGGATACACACCATCAAAAGGAAGGAGACACACTATCAAAAGGGAGGATACACACCATCAAAAGGAAGGAGACACACTATCAAAAGGAAGGAGACACACCATCAAAAGGGAGGATACACACCATCAAAAGGAAGGAGACACACTATCAAAAGGAAGGAGACACACTATCAAAAGGGAGGAGACACACCATCAAAAGGAAGGAGACACACTATCAAAAGGAAGGAGACACACCATCAAAAGGGAGGATACACACCATCAAAAGGGAGGAGGCACACTATCAAAAGGAAGGAGACACACCATCAAAAGGGAGGATACACACCATCAAAAGGGAGGAGGCACACTATCAAAAGGGAGGAGGCACACTATCAAAAGGGAGGAGACACACTATCAAAAGGAAGGAGACACACCATCAAAAGGAAGGAGACACTGCATGAAGAGGGAGGAGACACCATCCAGAGGGAGGAGACACTGCATCAAGAGGGAGGAGACACACCATCAAAAGGAAGGAGACACACCATCAAAAGGGAGGAGACACACTATCAAAAGGGAGGAGACACACTATCAAAAGGGAGGAGACACACTATCAAAAGGGAGGAGACACACCATCAAAAGGGAGGAGGCACACCATCAAAAGGAAGGAGACACACCATCAAAAGGAAGGAGACACACCATCAAAAGGAAGGAGACACACTATCAAAAGGGAGGATACACACCATCAAAAGGGAGGAGGCACACCATCAAAAGGAAGGAGACACACTATCAAAAGGAAGGAGACACACTATCAAAAGGAAGGAGACACACCATCAAAAGGAAGGAGACACACCATCAAAAGGAAGGAGACACACCATCAAAAGGGAGGATACACACCATCAAAAGGGAGGAGACACACCATCAAAAGGAAGGAGACACACCATCAAAAGGAAGGAGACACACTATCAAAAGGAAGGAGACACTGCATGAAGAGGGAGGATACACCATCCAGAGGGAGGAGACACTGCATCAAGAGGGAGGAGACACACCATCAAAAGGAAGGAGACACACTATCAAAAGGGAGGAGACACACTATCAAAAGGGAGGAGACACACCATCAAAAGGGAGGAGACACACTATCAAAAGGAAGGATACACACCATCAAAAGGGAGGAGACACACTATCAAAAGGAAGGAGACACACCATCAAAAGGGAGGAGACACACCATCAAAAGGGAGGAGACACACCATCAAAAGGAAGGAGACACACCATCAAAAGGAAGGAGACACACTATCAAAAGGGAGGATACACACTATCAAAAGGAAGGAGACACACCATCAAAAGGGAGGAGACACACTATCAAAAGGGAGGAGACACACCATCAAAAGGAAGGAGACACACCATCAAAAGGGAGGAGACACACCATCAAAAGGAAGGAGACACTGCATGAAGAGGGAGGAGACACCATCCAGAGGGAGGAGACACTGCATCAAGAGGGAGGAGACACCATCCAGAGGGAGGAGACACTGCATCAAGAGGGAGGAGACACTGCATCAAGAGGGAGGAGACACCATCCAGAGGGAGGAGACACCATCCAGAGGGAGGAGACACTGCATCAAGAGGGAGGAGACACCATCCAGAGGGAGGAGACACTGCATCAAGAGGGAGGAGACACTGCATCAAGAGGGAGGAGACACCATCCAGAGGGAGGAGACACTGCATGAAGAGGGAGGAGACACTGCATGAAGAGGGAGGAGACACTGCATGAAGAGGGAGGAGACACCATCCAGAGGGAGGAGACACTGCATGAAGAGGGAGGAGACACTGCATGAAGAAGGAGGAGACACACCATCCAGAGGGAGGAGACACTGCATGAAGAGGGAGGAGGCACACCATCCAGAGGGAGGAGACACTGCATGAAGAGGGAGGAGACACTGCATGAAGAGGGAGGAGACACACCATCCAGAGGGAGGAGACACACCATCCAGAGGGAGGAGACACTGCATGAAGAGGGAGGAGACACACCATCCAGAGGGAGGAGACACTGCATGAAGAGGGAGGAGGCACACCATCCAGAGGGAGGAGACACTGCATGAATATGGAGGAGACACTGCATGAAGAGGGAGGAGACACACCATCCAGAGGGAGGAGACACACCATCCAGAGGGAGGAGACACACCATCCAGAGGGAGGAGACACACCATCCAGAGGGAGGAGACACTGCATGAAGAGGGAGGAGACACACCATCCAGAGGGAGGAGACACTGCATGAAGAGGGAGGAGACACACCATCCAGAGGGAGGAGACACTGCATGAAGAGGGAGGAGACACCATCCAGAGGGAGGAGACACTGCATGAAGAGGGAGGAGACACACCATCCAGAGGGAGGAGACACACCATCCAGAGGGAGGAGACACACCATCCAGAGGGAGGAGATGCCCCTTTGGAATAGGGGACTGACAAAGTCCAATTATGGTATATCCTGTGTTAGACAGAGGAAGGTCATTGTGACTCATTGTGCATGGTTACTTGACTCTTGTCTATAACCTTGTCCCTCACTCCTGCTCTGTCCCTCTTGGTTTCAAAGTAGATGAGTTGACATTACAGAGACCAAGAAGGGCCTGTCTCACCGTGAATACTCTGCTAGCAGGCAGACAGACCAATAGGCGGGATTTCCTATTTGTTTTTGTCATTCTTGCTTTTTAGATAATCTACTGTATCTAGTAAACCAAAAGCTCTCATTTCTATTATGTTTATACAGTTGTTGCCAATATTATTATAGTGATAAGGGCAGTTTTTAAAAAAATCTAGTTTTATTTATTTTAAGGAACTCTGTCACCACATCAATCCAAATGTAAATAAATAAAATACTGTTAGGTATAACGTTACACATTATAAATACCCCAATGCCCTCATTTCTCCATTAAATCCTTACCGTTTCTGCACAGTACTATATAGCCATATTATTGTCCTATATACCATGGAGCAGGAGTACGCTAGATTAGGATCCATAATTATATACTGCGCTATTTAAAGGTTACATTGTGTCAAGTAGGTGACAGAGCCCCTTTAAATGTAGGATTTATTATTATTTAGAAAAACTTTTCTTCAACCCAAAGGAAGCCACTGGATGCGAACAAATTCGGAAAGTACATGCATTTCCTAATCTAGTAGCAAAAGATTTACTACAACTAAAAATCATGAGCAAAACGCCAGACTTAGTGCAGCTTGGCCAGAAAGCTCACAGTCTGACCCATATATGTTATGTCTTATAGCAAAGTTCTCAGTATATGTAAAAGCAAGCTTTTCAATCAATTAACATGTTTAGTAAATACATGTTTCTCTTTCTAACGTCTATTTTTTGAGGAGGAAAAAAAGTTTTAAAAAGTTATTTTTCTTGTAGTAATTGAAAACACTTTAGCTTTTATAACAAGTGGCTTTAAAAAAGTCACCTTAATATTTTTTTATTCTATAAAACTATAGTATCTACTAATTTTTTTTTATATTTAACTTAAAAATGTATTATAAAATGTATAATAATAATAATATGTTTTAATAATAATATTTTTTTAATTAAAACAAATTCAACTCAACAACAAAACTCAAATCATGTTTTGTATTGCATAAGCTTCTTTTTCTTTTTTTTGCACAAATCTAGTTTTTCCTTTTTTATGGTTGAGGAGAGCAGGAAGTGCCCCAACCTTTCATCTTTTAATTTTTTAATCTTTCATTATTTAATTTTTTTTGCCAAATTACACAGTCATCTCTTCTTCGTCTTCTTTTTTTAATCCATCTTTGTTTGGCACCTTTGCCCATCGGAGCATAAAAGACTCCTTGACAGATGGGCAGATACGTAGGCATGCCAAAGGAACTGTGTGAATCTCCAGCACCGGCTCCGTGCTTTGTTCATTTTAAAGAATTGTTAGACAACAGTATAGGGGCAGGTCCTACAACCATCCAAAAACATTACCGTAGCACAGGCCACACAAGTGTATTATTTTAAATCCATAATAAATTCACTGCATTGTTAGATTTGAGGGAAGACAAATGAGGCTACGGCATGATAACAAGGTCTATACCGCACATGGCCTCAGGAGGAGAACAGCAGGGCTATTGACCAAAATGGGTTTGTGGTCTGGCCAATCTCTTCCTAAATAGCTCAGCTGGGGTGAGAGCTTAGGCCTCGTAGGATTGGATGTATAGTTTATCCTGATTAAGCCAGAAGCCTGTACATGATTACGTATTTGCTTTTTGAAGTTTTCTTTTTTATTTATAAACCTCTATTATTGTCTTCGTGTCATCTGTGTCCAAGTAACAAGTCTATTGTTGAGCAGTGGATTACGTGGAAGGCATGGAAGGCATGTAACGCATAATACACGGAATCGGAAAGGAAATGTAAAACACTTGGATTAGTGCCACACTTGGCTGTAACTAACCAACGAGGGGCGAAAGGGGTTAAACTCTGCGTACTGCCGGTACTTTTACAGTGTTGGCGTTATATAAAGCCGTTGTATTGAAGATCAGACAGTCACTGTGTGCGGTTCCCATGGGGGGCTGTAGCCAACAATTCTGCCATTAAACCAGCCACTGTACAGGGGCAGGGGGGTAACACCTCACTAATACAACATAGTAACTCTATATTAACTGTGTATAGGGGCAGGGAGGGGGGTGACACCTCACTAATACAACATAGTAACTCTATATTAACTGTGTACCATGGCAGGGAGGGGGGTGACACCTCACTAATACAACATAGTAACTCTATATTAACTGTGTACAGGGGCAGGGAGGGGGGTGACACCTCACTAATACAACATAGTAACTCTATATTAACTGTGTATAGGGGCAGGGAGGGGGAGTGACACCTCACTAATACAACATAGTAACTCTATATTAACTGTGTACAGGGGCAGGGAGGGGGTGACACCTCACTAATACAACATAGTAACTCTATATTAACTGTGTACAGGGGCAGGGAGGGGGGTGACACCTCACTAATACAACATAGTAACTCTATATTAACTGTGTATAGGGGCAGGGAGGGGGAGTGACACCTCACTAATACAACATAGTAACTCTATATTAAATGTGTACAGGGGCAGGGAGGGGGTGACACCTCACTAATACAACATAGTAACTCTATATTAACTGTGTACAGGGGCAGGGAGGGAGGTGACACCTCACTAATACAACATAGTAACTCTATATTACCTGTGTACAGGGCCAGGGAGGGGGGTGACACCTCACTAATACAACATAGTAACTCTATATTAACTGTGTACAGGGGGGGTGACACCTCACTAATACAACATAGTAACTCTATATTAACTGTGTACAGGGGGGGGCTGACACCTCACTAATACAACATAGTAACTCTATATTAACTGTGTACAGGGGGGGGGGGGGTGACACCTCACTAATAAAACATAGTAACTCTATATTAACTGTGTACAAGGCCAGGGAGGGGGTGACACCTCACTAATACAACATAGTAACTCCATATTAACTGTGTACAAGGGGGGGGGGGTAACACCTCACTAATACAACATAGTAACTCAATATTAACTGTGTACAGGGCCAGGGAGGGGGGTGACACCTCACTAATACAACATAGTAACTCTATATTAACTGTGTACAGGGGGGGGGGGTGACACCTCACTAATAAAACATAGTAACTCTATATTAACTGTGTACAAGGCCAGGGAGGGGGGTGACACCTCACTAATACAACATAGTAACTCTATATTAACTGTGTACAGGGGGGGGGGGGTGACACCTCACTAATAAAACATAGTAACTCTATATTAACTGTGTACAAGGCCAGGGAGGGGGTGACACCTCACTAATACAACATAGTAACTCCATATTAACTGTGTACAAGGGGGGGGGGGGTAACACCTCACTAATACAACATAGTAACTCAATATTAACTGTGTACAGGGGCAGGGAGGGGGGTGACACCTCACTAATACAACATAGTAACTCTATATTAACTGTGTACAGGGGCAGGTAGGGAGGTGACACCTCACTAATACAACATAGTAACTCTATATTAACTGTGTACAGGGGCAGGGAGGGGATGAAACCTCACTAATACAACATAGTAACTCTATATTAACTGTGTACAGGGGCAGGTAGGGAGGTGACACCTCACTAATACAACATAGTAACTCTATATTAACTGTGTACAGGGCCAGGGAGGGGGGTGACACCTCACTAATACAACATAGTAACTCTATATAAACTGTATACAGGGGTGGGGGGTGACACCTCACTAATACAACATAGTAACTCTATATTAACTGTGTACAGGGGCAGGGAGGGGGTGACACCTCACTAATACAACATAGTAACTCTATATTAACTGTATACAGGGGCAGGGAGGGGGGTGACACCTCACTAATACAACATAGTAACTCTATATTAACTGTGTACAGGGGGGAGGGGGTGACACCTCACTAATACAACATAGTAACTCTATATTAACTGTGTACAGGGCCAGGGAGGGGGGTGACACCTCACTAATACAACATAGTAACTCTATATTAACTGTGTACAGGGGCAGGGAGGGGGTGACACCTCACTAATACAACATAGTAACTCTATAATAACTGTGTACAGGGGCAGGGAGGGGGTGACACCTCACTAATACAACATAGTAACTCTATATTAACTGTGTACAGGGGCAGGGAGGGGGGTGACACCTCACTAATACAACATAGTAACTCTATATTAACTGTGTACAGGGAGGGGTTGTGACACCTCACTAATACAACATAGTAACTATATTAACTGTGTACAGGGGCAGGGAGAGGGTGACACCTCACTAATACAACATAGTAACTCTATATTAACTGTGTACAGGGGCAGGGAGGGGGTGACACCTCACTAATACAACATAGTAACTCTATATTAACTGTGTACAGGGGCAGGTAGGGAGGTGACACCTCACTAATACAACATAGTAACTCTATATTAACTGTGTACAGGGCCAGGGAGGGGGGTGACACCTCACTAATACATCATAGTAACTCTATATTAACTGTGTACAGAGGCAGGGAGGGGGTGACACCTCACTAATACAACATAGTAACTCTATATTAACTGTGTACAGGGGCGGGGAGGGGGGTGACACCTCACTAATACAACATAGTAACTCTATATTAACTGTGTACAGGGCCAGGGAGGGGGGTGACACCTCACTAATACAACATAGTAACTCTATATTAACTGTGTACAGGGGGGGGGGGTGACACCTCACTAATACAACATAGTAACTCTATATTAACTGAGTACAGGGGCAGGGAGGGGGGGTGACACCTCACTAATACAACATAGTAACTCTATATTAACTGTGTACAGGGGCAGGGAGGGGGTGACACCTCACTAATACAACATAGTAACTCTATATTAACTGTGTACAGGGGCAGGGAGGGGGTGACACCTCACTAATACAACATAGTAACTCTATATTAACTGTGTACAGGGGCAGGGAGGGGGGGTGACACCTCACTAATACAACATAGTAACTATATTAACTGTGTACAGGGGCAGGGAGAGGGTGACACCTCACTAATACAACATAGTAACTCTATATTAACTGTGTACAGGGGCAGGGAGGGGGTGACACCTCACTAATACAACATAGTAACTCTATATTAACTGTGTACAAGGGGGGGGGGTAACACCTCACTAATACAACATAGTAACTCAATATTAACTGTGTACAGGGGCGGGGAGGGGGTGACACCTCACTAATACCACATAGTAACTCTATATTAACTGTGTACAGGGGGGGGGGGGGTGACACCTCACTAATACAACATAGTAACTCTATATTAACTGTGTACAGGGGCAGGGAGGGGAGTGGCACCTCACTAATACAACATAGTAACTCTATATTACCTGTGTACAGGGGGGGGGGGTGACACCTCACTAATACAATATAGTAACTCTATATTAACTGTGTACAAGGGGGAGGGGGTGACACCTCACTAATACAACATAGTAACTCTATATTAACTGTGTACAGGGGCAGGGAGGGGGGTGACACCTCACTAATACAACATAGTAACTCTATATTAACTGTGTACAGTGGCAGGGAGGGGGTGACACCTCTCTAATACAACATAGTAACTCTATATTAACTGTGTACAGGGGCAGGGAGGGGGTGACACCTCAGTAATACAACATAGTAACTCTATATTAACTGTGTACGGGGGGGGTGACACCTCACTAATACAACATAGTAACTCTATATTAACTGTGTACAGGGGCAGGGAGGGGGTGACACCTCACTAATACAACATAGTAACTCTATATTAACTGTGTACAGGGGCAGGGAGGGGGTGACACCTTACTAATACAACATAGTAACTCTATATTAACTGTATACAGGGCAGGGAGGGGGTGACACCTCACTAATACAACATAGTAACTCTATATTAACTGTGTACAGGGGCAGGGAGGGGGTGACACCTCACTAATACAACATAGTAACTCTATATTAACTGTGTACAGGGGCAGGGAGGGGGTGACACCTTACTAATACAACATAGTAACTCTATATTAACTGTATACAGGGGCAGGGAGGGGGTGACACCTCACTAATACAACATAGTAACTCTATATTAACTGTGTACAGGGTCAGGGAGGGGGTGACACCTCACTAATACAACATAGTAACTCTATATTAACTGTGTACAGGGGCAGGGAGGGGGTGACACCTTACTAATACAACATAGTAACTCTATATTAACTGTGTACAGGGTCAGGGAGGGGGTGACACCTCACTAATACAACATAGTAACTCTATATTAACTGTGTACAGCGGGGGGGGGGGGGGGTGACACCTCACTAATACAACATAGTAACTCTATATTAACTGTGTACAGGGGCAGGGAGGGGGTGACACCTCACTAATACAACATAGTAACTCTATATTAACTGTATACTTGGGCAGGGAGGGGGGTGACACATCACTAATACAACATAGTAACTCTATATTAACTGTGTACCATGGCAGGGAGGGGGGTGACACCTCACTAATACAACATAGTAACTCTATATTAACTGTGTACAGGGGCAGGGAGGGGGGTGACACCTCACTAATACAACATAGTAACTCTATATTAACTGTATACAGGGGCAGGGAGGGGGGTGACACCTCACTAATACAACATAGTAACTCTATATTAACTGTATACAGGGGCAGGGAGGGGGGTGACACCTCACTAATACAACATAGTAACTCTATATTAACTGTGTACAGGGGCAGGGAGGGGGGTGACACCTCACTAATACAACATAGTAACTCTATATTAACTGTGTACAGGGGCAGGGAGGGGAGTGACACCTCACTAATACAACATAGTAACTCTATATTAACTGTGTACAGGGGCAGGGAGGGGGTGACACCTCACTAATACAACATAGTAACTCTATATTAACTGTGTACAGGGGCAGGGAGGGGGTGACACCTTACTAATACAACATAGTAACTCTATATTAACTGTATACAGGGGCAGGGAGGGGGTGACACCTCACTAATACAACATAGTAACTCTATATTAACTGTGTACAGGGGCAGGGAGGGGGTGACACCTCACTAATACAACATAGTAACTCTATATTAACTGTGTACAGGGGCAGGGAGGGGGTGACACCTCACTAATACAACATAGTAACTCTATATTAACTGTGTACAGGGGCAGGGAGGGGGTGACACCTTACTAATACAACATAGTAACTCTATATTAACTGTGTACAGGGTCAGGGAGGGGGTGACACCTCACTAATACAACATAGTAACTCTATATTAACTGTGTACAGCGGGGGGGGGGGTGACACCTCACTAATACAACATAGTAACTCTATATTAACTGTGTACAGGGGCAGGGAGGGGGTGACACCTCACTAATACAACATAGTAACTCTATATTAACTGTATACAGGGGCAGGGAGGGGGGTGACACATCACTAATACAACATAGTAACTCTATATTAACTGTGTACCATGGCAGGGAGGGGGGTGACACCTCACTAATACAACATCTTAACTCTATATTAACTGTGTACAGGGGCAGGGAGGGGGGTGACACCTCACTAATACAACATAGTAACTCTATATTAACTGTATACAGGGGCAGG
This sequence comes from Pelodytes ibericus, assembly GCA_036172795.1. Taxonomy (NCBI): domain Eukaryota; kingdom Metazoa; phylum Chordata; class Amphibia; order Anura; family Pelodytidae; genus Pelodytes; species Pelodytes ibericus. The sequence goes on along the minus strand of CM069862.1, from coordinate 204,942,645 downwards.
GAGGGGGGTGACACCTCACTAATACAACATAGTAACTCTATATTAACTGTATACAGGGGCAGGGAGGGGGGTGACACCTCACTAATACAACATAGTAACTCTATATTAACTGTGTACAGGGGCATGGAGGGGGGTGACACCTCACTAATACAACATAGTAACTCTATATTAACTGTGTACAGGGGCAGGGAGGGGAGTGACACCTCACTAATACAACATAGTAACTCTATATTAACTGTGTACAGGGGCAGGGAGGGGGTGACACCTCACTAATACAACATAGTAACTCTATATTAACTGTGTACAGGGGCAGGGAGGGGAGTGACACCTCACTAATACAACAATGCAATATTAATGGCTTCATTCATGAAAATAACGGGAGTTTTATACTTCTTAGCCACATTACCCGAGTTCAGCTGAACTGGAGAAAGTTTGTAACTTGACTACTTTGGTCTTAAGTTTGAAATTCCTTTTCAATTCCCTGCACGTTCCTCTTTCAGGAAAAAAAGCCTTAACAGTTACATGGTGGGGGGAAAAACCCCTTTCAATATAAACCGAGCTGCAGTCCCAGAGCCGAGTTGGATGCCCACTGATTCTGCAAAAATTCTCACAGTTAACCCTTTTACTTGTGGACATTATGATTATTCCATGGCTCACCCCTCTGGCACGGAAAGGATTAAAACAAAAATACGCACAGAATAATATTTCCCTGTCACTGTGGTATATAAGTAGCAGAATCGGCAAAGCTGCTGACTCCACCGGGTAGTGAGAAGGTTCCCTGCAGGCTCCTTTGCAGGCTTCTTCTGGTAGCAAAGACAGCCCAAATAACCTGTTGTCACCCAACTCTTCACACATGAAATCTAATATATACCAAACATCCCATGCGCAAATCATCCTTTAGCCTGTCCTGTTTTATCTTGCAGACTTCAGGTGTGAAGGTCAAGGTACTGAAATAATAATTAATACTCCAGATACGGCGTGCTTCATCCTAGTGGGTCAATTAAGACTGACTTAGCTGTAAGTAACCCAGCAAACAGCTGAATTTTCATAAACATAAGTGTCCTAAAATTGTAAACATCTAGTCATGTTAAAATATGGTTACCGAGGTACACTCATATACTAACACGCCAGTGCACCGTGGTACATTCATATACTAAAACACGCCAGTGCACCGAGGTACACTCATATACTAACACACCAGTGCACCGAGGTACACTCATATACTAACACACCAGTGCACCAAGGTACACTCATATACTAACACGCCAGTGCACCGTGGTACACTCATATACTAACACGCCAGTGCACCGTGGTACACTCATATACTAACACGCCAGTGCACCGAGGTACACTCATATACTAACACACCAGTGCTCCGAGGTACACTCATATACTAACACGCCAGTGCACCAAGGTACACTCATATACTAACACACCAGTGCACCGAGGTACACTCATATACTAACACACCAGTGCACCGAGGTACACTCATATACTAACACACCAGTGCACCGTGGTACACTCATATACTAACACGCCAGTGCACCGAGATACGCTCATATACTAACACGCCAGTGCACCGAGGTACACTCATATACTAACACACCAGTGCACCGAGGTACACTCATATACTAACACACCAGTGCACCGTGGTACACTCATATACTAACACACCAGTGCACCGTGGTACACTCATATACTAACACACCAGTGCACCGAGGTACACTCATATAATAACACGCCAGTGCACCGAGGGACACTCATATACTAACACGCCAGTGCACCGTGGTACACTCTTATACTAACATGCCAGTGCACCGAGGTACACTCATATACTAACACGATCGAGGTCTGACTATAAGACTGATATCCAGGTCCCCCGCAGAGCTGCAGGGAACCTAGATCCCCCTCGCAAGCATGCCTGGCATGTCTGACGAGACTTCTATGACAGGAGCCTGGAGGCATAGGCGTGCGCACGGGGTGTGCCGGGTGTGCCTGGGCACACCCTAATCAAGCCTCAAAATTGAGGCTCTCTCACCTCCGTGCAGGGCCGTCTTTAACGCGGGGCAAACGGGGCAGCTGCCCTGGGCCCATTTACTCCTGGGGGGCCCCAAGGCAGCTGTCCCGTGGGCCCCCAGCCCCTGCTGCCGCGTTCACAGCGCATTGCGCTTGTGAACGCTTTTTTCCGGCAAGCCGCATCCGATGGATGCGACGGCCGAAAAAAAAAAAAACTGACGCCGGATGTGACGTTGCGTCACATCCGGTTTCTGTTTCCCTCCTCCGTGCAAGAGGGAAGACTGCACGGAGGAGACATCCGGCGGGGGACACGGAGCAGCGACATGTAAGTACGGGGGGGGGGGGGCTGACTGGCACAATATTCCTGGTATCTGACTGGCACTATATTACTGGGTATCTGATTGGCACTATATTACTGGGTATCTGATTGGCACTATATTACTGGGTATCTGACTGGCACTATATTACTGGGCATCTGATTGGCACTATATTACTGGGCATCTGATTGGCACTATATTACTGGGTATCTGATTGGCACTATATTACTGGGCATCTGATTGGCACAATATTACTGGGCATCTGACTGGCACTATATTACTTAGCATCTGATTGGCACTATATTACTGGGTATCTGATTGGCACTATATTACTGGGCATCTGATTGGCACTATATTACTGGGTATCTGACTGGCACTATATTACTGGTATCTGATTGGCACTATATTACTGGGCATCTGACTGGCACTATATTACTGGGTATCTGATTGGCACTATATTACTGGGCATCTGATTGGCACTATATTACTGGGTATCTGATTGGCACTATATTACTGGGCATCTGATTGGCACTATATTACTGGGTATCTGACTGGCACTATATTACTGGGTATCTGATTGGCACTATATTACTGGTATCTGATTGGCACTATATTACTGGGCATCTGACTGGCACTATATTACTGGGTATCTGATTGGCACTATATTACTGGGCATCTGATTGGCACTATATTACTGGGTATCTGACTGGCACTATATTACTGGGTATCTGATTGGCACTATATTACTTGGCATCTGATAGGCACTATATTACTGGGCATCTGATTGGCACTATATTACTGGGTATCTGATTGGCACTATATTCCTGGTATCTGATTGGCACTATATTACTGGGTATATGATTGGCACTATATTACTGGGCATCTGATTGGCACTATATTACTGGGTATCTGATTGGCACTATATTACTGGGTATCTGGCACTATATTACTGGGCATCTGACTGGCACTATATTACTGGGTATCTGATTGGCACTATATTACTGGGCATCTGATTGGCACTATATTACTGGGCATCTGATTGACACTATATTACTGGGTATCTGATTGGCACTATATTACTGGGCATCTGATTGGCACTATATTACTGGGCATCTGATTGACACTATATTACTGGGTATCTGACTGGCACTATATTACTGGGTATCTGATTGGCACTATATTACTGGGAATCTGATTGGCAATATATTACTTGGCATCTGATTGGCACTATATTACTGGGCATCTGACTGGCACTATATTACTGGGTATCTGATTGGCAATATATTACTTGGCATCTGATTGGCACTATATTACTGGGCATCTGACTGGCGCTATATAACTGGGAATCTGATTGGCAATATATTACTTGGCATCTGATTGGCACTATATTACTGGGCATCTGACTGGCACTATATTACTGGGTATCTGATTGGCACTATATTACTTGGCATCTGATAGGCACTATATTACTGGGCATCTGATTGGCACTATATTACTGGGTATCTGATTGGCACTATATTCCTGGTATCTGATTGGCACTATATTACTGGGTATATGATTGGCACTATATTACTGGGCATCTGATTGGCACTATATTACTGGGTATCTGATTGGCACTATATTACTGGGTATCTGGCACTATATTACTGGGCATCTGACTGGCACTATATTACTGGGCATCTGATTGGCACTATATTACTGGGCATCTGATTGACACTATATTACTGGGTATCTGATTGGCACTATATTACTGGGCATCTGATTGGCACTATATTACTGGGCATCTGATTGGCACTATATTACTGGGCATCTGATTGGCACTATATTACTGGGCATCTGATTGACACTATATTACTGGGTATCTGACTGGCACTATATTACTGGGTATCTGATTGGCACTATATTACTGGGAATCTGATTGGCAATATATTACTTGGCATCTGATTGGCACTATATTACTGGGCATCTGACTGGCACTATATTACTGGGTATCTGATTGGCAATATATTACTTGGCATCTGATTGGCACTATATTACTGGGCATCTGACTGGCGCTATATAACTGGGAATCTGATTGGCAATATATTACTTGGCATCTGATTGGCACTATATTACTGGGCATCTGACTGGCACTATATTACTGGGTATCTGATTGGCACTATATTACTTGGCATCTGATAGGCACTATATTACTGGGCATCTGATTGGCACTATATTACTGGGTATCTGATTGGCACTATATTCCTGGTATCTGATTGGCACTATATTACTGGGTATATGATTGGCACTATATTACTGGGCATCTGATTGGCACTATATTACTGGGTATCTGATTGGCACTATATTACTGGGTATCTGGCACTATATTACTGGGCATCTGACTGGCACTATATTACTGGGCATCTGATTGGCACTATATTACTGGGCATCTGATTGACACTATATTACTGGGTATCTGATTGGCACTATATTACTGGGCATCTGATTGGCACTATATTACTGGGCATCTGATTGACACTATATTACTGGGTATCTGACTGGCACTATATTACTGGGTATCTGATTGGCACTATATTACTGGGAATCTGATTAGCAATATATTACTTGGCATCTGATTGGCACTATATTACTGGGCATCTGACTGGCACTATATTACTGGGTATCTGATTGGCAATATATTACTTGGCATCTGATTGGCACTATATTACTGGGCATCTGACTGGCGCTATATTACTGGGAATCTGATTGGCAATATATTACTTGGCATCTGATTGGCACTATATTACTGGGCATCTGACTGGCACTATATTACTGGGCATCTGATTGGCACTATATTACTGGGTATCTGATTGGCACAATATTCCTGGTATCTGACTGGCACTATATTACTGGGTATCTGACGGGCACTATATTACTGGGCATCTGATTGGCACAATATTACTGGGTATCTGATTGGCACTATATTACTGGGTATCTGATTGGCACTATATTACTGGGCATCTGATTGGCACTATATTACTGGGTATCTGATTGGCACAATATTCCTGGTATCTGACTGGCACTATATTACTGGGTATCTGACTGGCACTATATTACTGGGCATCTGATTGGCACAATATTACTGGGTATCTGATTGGCACTATATTACTGGGTATCTGACTGGCACAATATTACTGGGTATCTGATTGGCACTATATTACTTGGCATCTGATTGGCACTATATTACTGGGTATCTGATTGGCACTATATTACTGGGTATCTGATTGGCACTATATTACTGGGCATCTGATTGGCACTATATTACTTGGCATCTGATTGGCACTATATTACTGGGTATCTGATTGGCACAATATTACTGGGTATCTGATTGGCACAATATTCCTGGTATCTGATTGGCACTATATTACTTGGCATCTGATTGGCACTATATTACTGGGTATCTGATTGACACTATATTACTGGGTATCTGATTGGCACTATATTACTGGGTATCTGATTGGCACTATATTACTTGGCATCTGATTGGCACTATATTACTTGGCATCTGATTGGCACTATATTACTGGGTATCTGATTGGCACTATATTACTGGGCATCTGATTGGCACAATATTACTGGGCATCTGATTGGCATTATATTACTGGGTATCTGATTGGCACTATATTACTGGGTATCTGATTGGCACTATATTACTTGGCATCTGACTGGCACTATATTACTGGGCATCTGATTGGCACTATATTACTGGGCATCTGATTGGCACTATATTACTGGGTATCTGATTGGCACTATATTACTTGGCATCTGATTGGCACTATATTACTGGGCATCTGATTGGCACTATATTACTGGGCTCTGGCTGGCACAATATTACTGGGCTCTGACTGGCACAATACTGGGCTCTGGCTGGCACAATATTACAGGCATCTGACTGGCATAATATTACAGGCATCTGACTGGCACAATATTACAGGCATCTGACTGGCACAATATTCCTGGCCTCTGACTGCACACTATGACAGGCATCTGACTGGCATAATATTACAGGCATCTGACTGGCATTATATTACAGGCATCTGGCTGGCACTATATTACTGGGCATCTGATTGGCACTATATTACTGGGTATCTGATTGGCACTATATTACTGGGTATCTGATTGGCACTATATTACTGGGCATCTGATTGGCACTATATTACTGGGTATCTGATTGGCACAATATTCCTGGTATCTGACTGGCACTATATTACTGGGTATCTGACTGGCACTATATTACTGGGCATCTGATTGGCACAATATTACTGGGTATCTGATTGGCACTATATTACTGGGTATCTGACTGGCACAATATTACTGGGTATCTGATTGGCACTATATTACTTGGCATCTGATTGGCACTATATTACTGGGTATCTGATTGGCACTATATTACTGGGCATCTGATTGGCACTATATTACTTGGCATCTGATTGGCACTATATTACTGGGTATCTGATTGGCACAATATTACTGGGTATCTGATTGGCACAATATTCCTGGTATCTGATTGGCACTATATTACTTGGCATCTGATTGGCACTATATTACTGGGTATCTGATTGACACTATATTACTGGGTATCTGATTGGCACTATATTACTGGGTATCTGATTGGCACTATATTACTTGGCATCTGATTGGCACTGTATTACTTGGCATCTGATTGGCACTATATTACTGGGTATCTGATTGGCACTATATTACTGGGCATCTGATTGGCACAATATTACTGGGCATCTGATTGGCATTATATTACTGGGTATCTGATTGGCACTATATTACTTGGCATCTGACTGGCACTATATTACTGGGTATCTGATTGGCACTATATTACTGGGTATCTGATTGGCACTATATTACTTGGTATCTGATTGGCACTATATTACTTGGCATCTGATTGGCACTATATTACTGGGCATCTGATTGGCACTATATTACTGGGTATCTGATTGGCACTATATTACTGGGCATCTGACTGGCACAATATTACTGGGCTCTGGCTGGCACAATATTACTGGGCTCTGACTGGCACAATACTGGGCTCTGGCTGGCACAATATTACAGGCATCTGACTGGCATAATATTACAGGCATCTGACTGGCACAATATTACAGGCATCTGACTGGCACAATATTCCTGGCCTCTGACTGCACACTATGACAGGCATCTGACTGGCATAATATTACAGGCATCTGACTGGCATTATATTACAGGCATCTGGCTGGCACTATATTACTGGGCATCTGATTGGCACTATATTACTGGGTATCTGATTGGCACTATATTACTGGGTATCTGATTGGCACTATATTACTGGGCATCTGATTGGCACTATATTACTGGGTATCTGATTGGCACAATATTCCTGGTATCTGACTGGCACTATATTACTGGGTATCTGACTGGCACTATATTACTGGGCATCTGATTGGCACAATATTACTGGGTATCTGATTGGCACTATATTACTGGGTATCTGACTGGCACAATATTACTGGGTATCTGATTGGCACTATATTACTTGGCATCTGATTGGCACTATATTACTGGGTATCTGATTGGCACTATATTACTGGGTATCTGATTGGCACTATATTACTGGGCATCTGATTGGCACTATATTACTTGGCATCTGATTGGCACTATATTACTGGGTATCTGATTGGCACAATATTACTGGGTATCTGATTGGCACAATATTCCTGGTATCTGATTGGCACTATATTACTTGGCATCTGATTGGCACTATATTACTGGGTATCTGATTGACACTATATTACTGGGTATCTGATTGGCACTATATTACTGGGTATCTGATTGGCACTATATTACTTGGCATCTGATTGGCACTATATTACTGGGTATCTGATTGGCACTATATTACTGGGCATCTGATTGGCACAATATTACTGGGCATCTGATTGGCATTATATTACTGGGTATCTGATTGGCACTATATTACTGGGTATCTGATTGGCACTATATTACTTGGCATCTGACTGGCACTATATTACTGGGCATCTGATTGGCACTATATTACTGGGCATCTGATTGGCACTATATTACTGGGTATCTGATTGGCACTATATTACTTGGCATCTGATTGGCACTATATTACTGGGCATCTGATTGGCACTATATTACTGGGTATCTGATTGGCACTATATTACTGGGCATCTGACTGGCACAATATTACTGGGCTCTGGCTGGCACAATATTACTGGGCTCTGACTGGCACAATACTGGGCTCTGGCTGGCACAATATTACAGGCATCTGACTGGCATAATATTACAGGCATCTGACTGGCACAATATTACAGGCATCTGACTGGCACAATATTCCTGGCCTCTGACTGCACACTATGACAGGCATCTGACTGGCATAATATTACAGGCATCTGACTGGCATTATATTACAGGCATCTGGCTGGCACTATATTACTGGGCATCTGGCTGGCACAATATTACTGGGCATCTGGCTGGTACAATATTACTGGGCATCTGGCTGGCACAATATTACTGGCCTCTGACTGCACACTATTACAGGCATCTGACTGGCATAATATTACAGGCATCTGATTGGCACAATATTCCTGGTATCTGATTGGCACTATATTACTTGGCATCTGATTGGCACTATATTACTGGGTATCTGATTGACACTATATTACTGGGTATCTGATTGGCACTATATTACTGGGCATCTGATTGGCACTATATTACTGGGTATCTGACTGGCACTATATTACTGGGTATCTGATTGGCACAATATTACTGGGTATCTGATTGGCACTATATTACTTGGCATCTGATTGGCAGTATATTACTTGGCATCTGATTGGCACTATATTACTGGGTATCTGATTGGCACTATATTACTGGGCATCTGATTGGCACAATATTACTGGGCATCTGATTGGCACTATATTACTGGGTATCTGATTGGCACTATATTACTTGGCATCTGACTGGCACTATATTACTGGGCATCTGATTGCCACTATATTACTGGGCATCTGATTGGCACTATATTACTGGGTATCTGATTGGCACTATATTACTTGGCATCTGATTGGCACTATATTACTGGGCATCTGATTGGCACTATATTACTGGGTATCTGATTGGCACTATATTACTGGGCATCTGACTGGCACAATATTACTGGGCTCTGGCTGGCACAATATTACTGGGCTCTGACTGGCACAATACTGGGCTCTGGCTGGCACAATATTACAGGCATCTGACTGGCATAATATTACAGGCATCTGACAGGCACCATATTCCTGGGCTCTGACAGGCACAATATTCCTGGGCTCTGACTGGCACACTATTACAAGCATCTGACTGGCATAATATTACAGGCATCTGACTGGCATAATATTACAGGCATCTGACTGGCACAATATTACAGGCATCTGACTGGCACAATAATCCTGGCCTCTGACTGCACACTATTACAGGCATCTGACTGGCATAATATTACAGGCATCTGACAGGCACCATATTCCTGGGCTCTGACAGGCACAATATTCCTGGTATCTGACTGGCACAATATTATTGGTATCTGACTGGCACAATTTTATTGGTATCTGACTGGCACAATATTACTGGTATCTGACTGGCACATTATTACTGGGCTCTGACTGGCACAATATTGCAGGCATCTGACTGGCACAATATTGCAGGCATCTGACTGGCACAATATTACTAAGCTTTGATTGGCACAATATTACTGGCATCCGAAAGTTACAATATTACTGGCATCTGAATGGCACAACAATTATGGCATATGTGTGTGTGGGGGGGGGGGGGTAACATTGCGATGGATGGCGGGATTGCATGCAGGGGAGGGGGCAGGGTCCAGGGGGCCCAAGCAAATGCTTGCCCAGGGTCCAATCACTATTAAAGACGGCCCTGCTCACCTCCGTTCTGCACTGCCGTCTGCCGCCCGAGTTTGTCTCCTAATCCGATCCTTCACTATGCGAGCGGAAGCGCCGCATAGTGAAGGACGGACTTTCTCCTCCCTCAGACCTCCCCTGTAATGTACGCGTTCGCGTACACGCGTTCCGTGACGTCACGCAGAGGCGGAGTCACGGCAACGCAAGGGTGAGGCCCAGCCGCAGTGCCAGAGGAGAGGGTGCAGAGCGGAGCACAGGCACATCATTTTTTCCCAGGAGGGGTTCTGGGGCGGCCGGCTGGCTGGTAAACTTTAAGTAAGTGTTTTTTTAGGTTAAAAAATGTGAAATGTTTGTTTACATTGCTAAATGCTTAATTAATAAAAAAAAAGTTTTAATACAGTTTTTAAATGTTTGTTTATATTGATAATTATATGAATGCGGGTCTGTATGTAAGTATGCAGAGTGCATTTGTGTATGTGTGTGTGTGTGTATAGATATATAGATAGATATATATCTATCTATATATCTATACACACACACGTGTGCGGCGTGTGTGTTTGTGCTTTAGGGTGCACACCCTAATGCAATAGGCTGCGCACGCCTATGCCTGGAGCTCATGTGAGAGCCAGCATTGGGCAAATCTGGGGGGAAGGGGGGGGGGCTGCATTGGGCAAGTCTGAGGGCGGAGAGGCAGCATTGGGCAAGGCTGGGGGAGGGAGGGGGGAGAGGGAGCATTGGGCAAGGCTGGGGGAGGGAGGGGGGAGAGGGAGCATTGGGCAAGTCTGGGGGGAAGGGGGGGGGCAGCATTGGGCAAGTCTGAGGGCGGAGAGGCAGCATTGGGCAAGGCTGGGGGAGGGAGGGGGGAGAGGCAGCATTGGGCAAGGCTGGGGGAGGGAGGGGGGAGAGGGAGCATTGGGCAAGGCTGGGGGAGGGAGGGGGGAGAGGCAGCATTGGGCAAGGCTGGGGGAGGGAGGGGGGAGAGGCAGCATTGGGCAAGTCTGGGGGGAAGGGGCAGCATTGGTTTTGGTGGGCAAATGGCTGTGGGGGACAAATAAGAGGAAATAAAAACATGAAATGCAATTTTTTATATCATCATTTTTTTTTTAAATGAAAAAGCAATTTTGTGAATATATGTGAAAATATGCAGGTTAAAAAAAATTCCTATAGGGTAGTCTTATATTCGGGCTTTTAGTATTTTTTTCTAAAGGAATATCCAAAGTTCGGGGGGGGGGGGGTCGTCTTATAATCAGGGTCATTTTATATTTGAGCAAATACGGTATTTATCTGAATTGGCTGATATGTAGATGTGTGTGTGTGCAGTTATCATTATCTGCCACACGAGGGCGCTCAATGTCCATGAAATGAGGGAAACCTCTCAGAAATCCATTCTCTGTTAAGCCAGCATAAAAAGTGATTTTTAACAGTTTATATTCTGATTCAGAGCTGTAACAAGGGGGTCATGCAGTGCAGTTGCGCCATCATGTATAAAGTTATTACCGTCAGAAGCCGCTGATTGTGTAAGAATTGTGTCTCAGACTCTATAACAAACCCCAACATTGCACAGATATTACATTCCAATTATCTGCCAGTCCTAGTCTGGCATTAGTCACAGTGAGAATAAGAAGTCACATTGCATTTAATACAGATCACAGAGGCACAAACACCTGCTTAAACAATACATAACCCACAATGCCCACATGAAAAGAGTCGTATTATTATAGACCAGAAGTTACCTGTGGCCGCTGTATTACACTGTGACTGTGCCAGGTGCTATAGGTGCATGGTAACGGGCTGTCTCTGATACTGGATACAGCAGATGAAAGGGATCTGTATTTCTATCCTGTATCTTTACAAGGTTCTGATCTCCAATGTATGGCTAGACAGGTCAAGTAGTCACATCAGGACTGTAGGTTGCCCACTTGTATCATATAGACATTACCCTGTCATTGGCGTTGACCCCCCCCCCAGTATGAGGATAAGCTGGCAGGTAACTGTAACAGGCAGTGCCGAGAGGGAACCCACATGTATATCTAAAAAAAGTTGGGTTTACCTGGGGGAAAGGAACATCATTTTTGAACCCTTGCTTCCTTTAAGGACCTGTACACTCCAGGCCATAAAGACCCATCCAAGCAGGCCAGTGCATCATTTAGACTTTCTGTGGTATGAAAAGTCATTGTATTTGGTTTCCCAGCAAGTTCCCAAGTTACACCTGTTAATAAAATGACATGGATAATCATCCCGGGTGTGTGGTGCCCAGCGCGTTTCTCCCCGGACTTGATGTGACAGTATCACGCAGTGGATCTTCTCTTTTTGCAGCGTTGTTTTATGTTAATTAAACGCCAGTGTTAATTTAATGGAGTTTAGATTTATGAGGCTTCTTGCACAAAGTCATATTATAATCAATACATATTCAAACGTCTGGATGGACAGCTGAGAAAATGTGCTTAATCCCAGCATTTCTGGACTATCAGCTGTCAATAGTTCCTCATCCGGATCCTTCCAAGGGGCAGATTTATGCTCTGCAGGTTATTGCATTAATCACCCAAATTAAGTTTTGGGCGGAGGAATGCTAAAGGTCGCATGCATTTTAGAGAAGAGTAGCATTATAGGTCCATCTGACAAGCTGCAATGTTAAACTAAATGATGCTTAATTGAATGTGTGTATTAAACAACCAGCTTACATAAACACATCTATGGATCTCAAAATACTGCTCCTCTCTATCAATCTGATCGGACAGGGGAAGAGTTTTAACCACTTAAATACTAGGAAGGCGCTGAGGTATTGCAGAACATCCATATGGGGCTTATATATGGGTCCACCACATATTACTATATATACAGTTTAGGCAAACACCATTGAATACACAGCTGGATGTACAGATAGAAACATAGAAACATAGAATGTGTCGGCAGATAAGAATCTTTCGGTCCATCTAGTCTGCCCAATTTTTTTTTTTTTTTAGTACTTTTATTAGTCCCCCGTTCCCGGTCTTATAGCTAGGATAGCCTTGTGTCTATCCCACGCATGCTTAAAATCCTTGACTGTGTTTACCTCTACCACTTCTGCTGGCAGGCTATTCCATACATCCACTACCCTCTCAGTAAAGTAATACTTCCTGATATTACTTTTAAATTGTTGCCCCTCTAATTTAAGACTATGTCCTCTAGTTGTGGTAGTTTTTCTTCTTTTAAATATACTCTCTTCCTTTACTGTGTTGATTCCCTTTATGTATTTAAATGTTTCTATCATATCCCCCCTGTTACGTCTTTCCTCCAAGCTATACATGTTAAGATGCTTTAACCTTTCCTGGTAAGTTTTATCCTTCAACCCATGAACCAGTTTAGTAGCCCTTCTCTGAACTCTCTCCAAAGTATCAATATCCTTCTGGAGATACGGTCTCCAGTACTGCGTACAATACTCAAACGCATATCATGCTGTAGTTTGTCCATCAGAGCTTATTATGGGGATGTCTGATCTCTGTTTCCTCTCTGGCTACAAAGCTCCTGTTTTAGGACACTTTTCTGTCTTTTAAGCAAGGCTTGCCTTTCATCCAATCGGATGATCTCAATGTGCTGTGCAATAGGGATAGTTTGATAGATGTATTGACAGATAACAGGCTCTGGGGTCTCTTACAGGATCTACCCCAACTCAGCAGGTCACAAGGTAACTAGATGGTGGTCAGCCCCAGCTTCAGGAGGCTGGTCTGTCCCTGACACACACACACACACACACACACACACACACACACACACACACAAGGAGAGCTCGGGCTACTGTTATTGGGGTCTCTTAAGGGCTATAAGAGATTTCCCCTTACTCTCCCCATGGTGGGCTCTAATTACTGATAAACCAACTGGTCACTCCAGGTGGACAGCATTCTGTGTTTGAGAAAGGCGACTCACATGTTCACTCCATTGCTCAGGTCCTATATCAGTTATGCTGGTGTGCGGGACTGCTAGCAAACCAGGATGAGAGAGGTCCTCCTAGAGAGTGATATTTTATGGCTTTTATAGGTTGGCTACACGTGGATCAGTGTTACTGTCAGCACCAGATATGTATTGTATTTACCCATTGAATGGATGGAGTATATGAGCTCATCATTGATTCCGGTATTGTCTCAGCTGCCATACACGCCAGTAACAAACAGAGAGATCTCTAGACTCACTAACTCTGCTCATCAAAGAGGACGGTGGCATCTCCTTCCTCCTCGACTCCCTGACGCTCTTCTGCATCCTGGATGAGCCCAACGCAGCTGACCAGCACATGCGCCATGATCTGTCTACTCTCTCCGCATGTGCGCATAATCCAGAACACATGCTTATGTCCCCTGCAAGGGGAACATGCATGTCTTTACATGTACATGACCTCTATAGAACATGCCAAAATCCCTCAGAGATCTATTCTTGGCATACACGTATAGACGGCGATGTGTACATGTCACACACATCCCGATTTAGATTTTCTTTCTCCTTTATAATTAGATAGCATTCTTCCATCACACATTAGGCTCAGGGACACACTTTTAATTCAGGTGCACAGCCTTGGTCTTGCGACACTTCTGTTACCGAAAACTCCTAAACAGAGCTGTAGATCCTCAGTAACATCAGAAGAGAAACATCGGCAGGGGGGATTGTGTTGGAATAGTGCTGCATTGATATCATTTAATTAGTTCTTGTCTACAACACAATGCTTACAACCAGACTCCATTAGCAAACAGATCAACTAATTGTATATCAGATCTGTGTTTAGCTGGTTTATCAATATGTTCATTCTGGGGGAGGTTTCAATAACCGCTTTCCCATAGAAATGCTTCATAAATGAACATAGCGGCAAATCCTATTAGAAATCATCTTAACGCAATTATTTATGTTGACTTAAAACCATTGCAGACCTGGATTCGCCATTCCTGACTCATTTATAAAATGTGATATAGGCCTGCCTTTGCATCTTTGCAATTTTATTCCAATTTGGAGTCTGTGAAAATATTAATATCCACTTCAATAATGGAACCTTGGAGAATTCAAATGTGTCTCCTGTGAGCAGGCTTTTATGAGAAAGCTTTAAATATGATTTTTAATAAATTTTTGGGAGAACTTTATTACATTTCCGAAGATAATTAGGGAATATATCTACACAAGTTTATTCTAAAAACAAGGTTTTAAGAAATCCATTTTGTTCAAAATTAGAGGGGGGGGGGGGGGGGGGTGTAATATTTGCCACAACCGAAAACACTACAGAAATAATTTCTCTCTTTTATTCTATTCAACCAGTGTGTTGCTTTATTCCATACATAAATAGATATCAGAGGATGACTCAGTTACGTGTGTGTCCCCAAAAATCTGGGGTGTTTATTACTTTTATAAGGAAAAATTAACCAAGAGATTATAAGCAATTTGTTTACCATATCAGGTAAAAATAAAAATGAATAAAAACGCATTGACCACTAATCTATCTGGGTTATGTTAAGTATCAGTGTCTTCCATTTAATTTAATAATTAATTTATACTGACATTCAGGCTCTACGCATGTTGTAACCAGCGTAGGATGCTTAATAATATACCCCACTATGTGTCAGGGTATTTCAAGGGTCTAAGGATCTTTAAGTTGTCGTTTTCAATTTTTTTATAAAAGAGACTATTGGAAATTCATGTCCTTTTATATTTGTCACAGATGTTTATGCAGCAAAAGGAAATAAAAAAAAGTACGTAAATATATTAACAGCTCCAATAAAGCACTATTCGTTTTGTATATTAGTGGAGATCACACATTTCACAGTTAGCCTGGGTTGTGGGTGTAGCATTTTATATTTAATGCTAAGTGGGTAGTGAGTTATGTTCATTATGTTCTGTGTGGGATATTATTTAATATCTTTCAGATGACCAGATTGCTGTACCCTTTCCTTATGGCTCACACGCTGTACATTGGACAGTACCACAGGTGCTTCAGTCATGAGTAAATCTACAGCACCGCCATAGCTGCCAACATCAGCCATGTTTTCAAGGACACATATTTGTTCCACATGCTGCAGAAAGAGCATGCAAAGTGCAGCCCGGCAGTATGTAGGATGGATATACGCACAGACACAATCCCATTAATTAATCATGGTAGGTCATATGAGATCTCCACCCTGATTAATTAATTGGATTGTGTCTGTGCGTATATCCATCCTACATACTGCCGGGCTGCACTTTGCATGCTCTTTCTGCAGCATGTGGAACAGATATGTGTCCCTGGAAACATGGCCGATGTTGGCAGCTATACACCTCTATTAAATAAGCAAGTTGTGTAGCACTTTGGGTATCGAGGTCCCAGATTTCCAAACTCCTTGTTCTGGTTTAATGGACTCTCAACTGAAGGGAACAAATTAGGAAACGACTGATAAGCTGCAAGTTCCTAAACCTAACAGCTCTCTATAGTCGCTGGTAGTCACTCTTTGCAGAAGGTCCAATCAGCCGTGCAGTAGATGTTTGTAGTTTTATCATTGAGCCTTGCAGAATACTTCCAGATTCACCTGCTGGAAACTTGATGACATACTGTGAAATTTGGCTTTAACATCAAGAGAATTCCTGCTGAAAACATAGGTCTATACACCGTTTTCTTACTTACCTTGTCTAATACATTACCCATCTTTTAATCTGCAAGATCATCATTGTTTCCCAGCAGTAACTATACACATATATGTCCACAAACGTAATCAGCAACCAGGTTTATCTGTCCAAATAGAGATAACACATGTATACGATCACTACAGTGATATAAAAAACCCAAATACTGATCCAATACGTGTACACACATAGAAACATAGAAACATAGAATGTGTCGGCAGATAAGAACCATTCGGTCCATCTAGTCTGCCCAATTTTTTTTTTTTTTAGTACTTTTATTAGTCCCCCGTTCCCGGTCTTATAGCTAGGATAGCCTTGTGTCTATCCCACGCATGCTTAAAATACATATAATCATGTGAATTCAATAAAGGGCTGGCTGTCAAAAAACAAACAAACAACTATGGCACTGGTCGCTACAGCCCCCCACATTATAGCTAATAAAGTTATATAATCCGATTAAAACCTTCATGCTTTAAGGGATACAATTCGCTGTGCGTAATGTAGTATTTATTTTTCGTTTGCGCCTTAGAAGCAGGAATTAGCCCCTACTCTTCCTAGCAGAGCCTGTAATTAGGATGAATATTGTATATAGGTCCTTTCTGCCTGGCCGCTATGTTCTATTTTTCTAGTCTCCTTTAACAAACAGAGCATTAGCCGCAGCTATTACCACTGTTAAGAATAGATGTTCCATCTCTGAGGTTTAATTTCTTCGTCTTGCGTTCATCGCAGCCTCGTCTGGGCGCTGGTACATCTTCCAATACCTCGCTAATTTTGTCAACTTCATCCTGGTATCCATGGCTACTTATTTTATTGTTTATAATTTGATTATTATAAGAGTGATTTTATTTTATTTTCGGAGCAGTGATAAGCGTGTTTATGATGCGACTGAGGCTTAGATGAAATGCGCCAACAGTTCCTAGTCAGGCAGATGGTGACCCCGGGTTGAACTTGCCCCTCTCATTCAATTATTCAGCTGTATTTAATTTTTCTCGGGGCCGCGCGGGCTGCAAGACTTCCGTTCCGGCTCTAGATGGCGCCGAAGACCAGCTTTAGAAGCCAACGAAATAATTAAATAACGCCCCATTAAATTCCTCCTCCTCGCATATGGGACTTGGGATTCTCTATCTGTGAACAATGGTTCACTGTAATATCAGATTATGTGAAAAATGAACATTTTGACAATATTATACATGAATTGGTAAACAGCTTTTAAGGAATTTACATTTCAATGAGGCATTTTATAGATTTTTGTGTCTAATATTTGCCTTTATGATTATTTAAATCCTTCATTTTTTACCAGGCTGGATCACTACCTAGAGAGCTTATATTTAAATTAACGTTATTTTTCATTTTGAAAACTCTGAGTGCGTTACAGTGAAATATAATAAAACATATTTATTATTTTTAGTCAAATTGAGTTAAAACTTTTTTTTTTTATCCTTTTTATGTCACAGCTGATCTAAATTGATGGATATTTTATCAAATTCCTGCGTTACTATGAGCAAACCTTTTAGAATTAAGTACTTTTTATAAAGTAACTGTTGTGGTTAGGGTTTTTTTTTTTTTTTTAGAAACTGATTAATTTAGGATCAGTTTCCAGAAAGGCATGTGATATTAATGTGTGATGCATTCCACTAAGAATAATGTTATATCCTTCAGTTGCTCTCTGGTCTGCATGGGACTCCAGTCAATTGGAGCTTTAATATCCACTAAGAAATATTCCAAAGCCCACTTTGATATTGGTGATTCTCAGGCACTGACAAGGTAGCCTTGAAAATCTGTCACACTGGGAAAGGTGTTTCTTTAGGTATAGAAAATGATCTACTCAATAAAGAGAGCATGGCAGGGAATTGAGATGTGAATTTCAAACTTAAGACTAAATTAAGACTGAGTTAGACAAATTCTCCCATTCAGCTGCATTGGAGAATGTTTCCTACTCTGTTACATTGGCCTAAAGTTTGAATGTCCCATCTCAATGCCCTGCAGTTCTCTCTTTATTGAGCACACCATATAATCTTGTTTGTGTTAATTCAGTTTAGAAATTTCTTTACCAGTCTTTTGAAATTTTGTTTAATAAGTAAAAACCATTTTTGGACTTTTGGACTATTCTTCCAATATCTGTACTTAAAGGAGCAGCTCCACTTGGCTTATTTTCTGAATATTATATATATATCATGTTAAAATGGCACCGGTGAAAGTTTCAATTCAATCTCCCTGTGAGAGGCGATTACTGGATATTACTGTTATACCTGTAAAACACTATGTCATGTCACAACCCTGTATCAATCCTTATAATGAATAATGAATAGGCCCCCACGGAGTGCTTTTCTATTTATATATTATTTACCCTGTACCCTATTTTTTTTACTGTAACTAAACCAAAATTGGCAGCATCCAAGCATGAGAAATATGTTTCAATTGACTGTGTTTTTTGAAAGCAATGATATATCTTAATTGCTTTGAATATATTGCAGGGATGTCTGAAGCTACTCAGTGTTTGATTTTAAAAACTTTGTTCTACATTGACACTAGTTTTTAGTTTTTTTTTTGTAAAATGTGATGATATTTTCCTTGCAGCCTCCGTCTTGCAGTAAAATTCAATGTGTACAAGCTCTCGTCTCCATGGAAGTAGCTATTAGCTCGCGGAATTAAATTGCAAGCTTACTTACTCAGGACCTGACAAATATCTCTATCACTAGATGGACCAGTTTAGGAGCCAGCCCAGTTATTTAGGGAGCCATAGTAATTTTACCTCCACATATGTTTGTGCAAAACCATGTACAAAGTTAGAAGTCAGCAGTAGGGATTTTAGGAGCCGCGGCTCTGTGGCTCCCCAGATTGAGTATTAATTAGCGTGCTTGTGTAACGTGTCACCTGCAAGTCCATTATCCAACTTGCTTTGCAGAAAAGAAGCCTTGTTTTCAGGCTGTATTCCTTTCTAGAGTCGTGCTTTACCAGAAATAAGCCAGGGGAAATGTCCTATCCTGTTGTATTCTATTCAAAATATTTGCCTAATTTCAGAATTTTCCATGAATACATAATCAGTTTATACGCAGTCCTGTTGCTTTCTGGGTCGTCGTCTTGATGGCGCCCTATTCAATGGAGAAGATTTTAGTTTCACACCACATCATAGGTTTTTGGAAAATCTTTACGCATCATAAAACCCTTGCAGATCCACTAAACTTGGGTAAAAGTACAAGTTGTTTTTATGTTGGATGTACTGCAAGGGAGAAGCAATATGCACTTTACGAGGAACATGCATCTTCTCCCTCTTCGAATGTCATGGGCAAGGGCAGAAATTGTCAACACTTTGCCCATCGCCGGTAAGGTGCCGCGATACAATTAGACTTTGTAATAAGAGCCCTGCTAAAAAGAAGCAAATATTGAGTGTAAACTGAGAAGTATCTCTCTGCAGGTGATGGCCAGTGTCAGGATCAGCTTGTGTGTTTATATGGGACATAGACAGCTTCATGGTAAGGAATATAAAGGAAGAAAGTTATTGTCAAAGTTAATGCATTGCTTTGTATACTTGCTTTGTAGCACTGCTTACTTATTTTGACTCCAGCTAATAGTAATATTATTCAAATCATCTACTAACCCTTCAGTTTCTACATGTCCCATGCGAGGATCTTTTTCTATTTTCAGATGAAGGTAGACCATCAGCCTTGCAGCAATTCAAATTAAATGATTATTGCCAGAAGTACCGGACGGCTATATTCATAAACCATCTTATCACTGACGTAGCGCTTTCATTTTTCCTTCTTTTAAATGTCTGAACATATTTAGTGGGTAACTGGCACTGAAAGCTTTATCTGATCCTGTTTAACCAGAGATCCCAGTCTAGTTATCTGTGATCCAACACTTTCTTTTATAACTTCTGGCCAATTTTTAATTGAAAGTTTTTTTTCCACCTAAACCATTGCTTAATCTGTGAATATAGAGAATAAAAAAAAAAAAAATAGAAAATATCCATACACTGTGTTTGCAAAATTGAAAACAAATGCATAAAATAAGAGAAATATATGGTTCACATGTGTGTATTATCGCCTGCTTATGGCATCACCTTGTGGCTTCATATGTGAAGTGGGGATGTTGGGAACCTGTGCAGTATAATAAGGAAATCTGTACTGCTACATATTATATATGTTATTAGTACCTGACTCCTGTCCTAATTGACCTTTAGCTCCTGTAAATGTGTGAGCACTGACCGAGCTCTTTAAACATATAATTCGGATATGAAATATCTATAGCAATGAAAGAGAGTATTGCAGGCAGTTGAGAAAGGGAATGTCAAACTAAACTAGCCGACCATTCAAATGAATGGCCTTATGTGTGAAATTGCCTTGTCAATTCCTTGCAATTCTCTCTTTCATGAATATAGCCCATAATAAAACTGAATGTGTTGAATTCTTCTTAGTATTCTACAAATAGTACACTATTTGTGCTTACAATGTAAATACCATCAACCCATCAGTCAGTTTTAATCCATGCCCCACATCACTAGTAAAGTTTTCAATGTTATTATAGTTGATTTTTTTTTAAAATTTTTTGAGAGAAAACAAAAAACAAAAAACTTGTATTTGTAAAAAGGTACCTGGGAAATAAACAAGGCTATTGGTGTTGTTTTTTTTTATCATTTTGATTAGGAGACGGCTGCTAGATTTCTGGAGCTCTTTGTGTCAGACAATCCCTTGATCTTAACTGATGGGAGACTAATCTTCACAATGAAATATATATATATATATATATTCTTTATCATCCTAGATTTAAGCCATATGAAGAGCCAGATGCTACTGAACAAAATAAATAAATAAACCTTCATTCCAACGTCATTAAAAAGGAACCCAAAATAAAACCGTTAATGATTGACATTGGCCATGATTTTCATTATCTTATTGTCAATGGCACAGTAAGATATTTGTTTATTAAATGACAGAGACTGAATCATTTGGTAGTTTTGGAATCACAAGATTTTGCAGGAATTTGAGGCTTTATCAGCTGATATAAAGGAAAAAAAATCTTTGTAACCGGCTACCAAATGCTCTATAAGGACTCTAGACCAAGAAATAGATCAGTGCTTTTATTAACCCTTTTAGGACCAGGGATTTTCCAAGGCCAAGGACCAGAGCGTTTTTCAATTTTTAATATGCGGTTTTTGAAACATAATTTCCCTCTCTCTCATTTAACGCACCCATACAAGTACCCACTTATTCCCCCTAATTAACTAACTAATAAAAAAGAAAAATATTGGTTCCCAAACTCTGAAGAGTGCGATGTCAGATCCATAAAGATCACGCAACAGGCATGCAGGGTTTAAATTTTATTAAATAAATATATTAAAATTACCTTTATTTATTAGAAAAACTTTAAAAATTGCAAAAAAAAAAAATAATTGTAAAAAAAGTGGAAGGAAACTGATAAAAGTTACAAACTGTGATCAGCATTGAAAGGGTTAATTCCCCCCCCTCCTCCTCTGGCTATGTTCTTTATTTATTTATTTTTATTCACAGGTCACTCTCTGTGCTTTACTATAAGAACGTGAAGAACAGAGAGTGAATTAGAGGCAGTGTGTGAACACATTGACTTTGCATCTAATTTGCATGTTATCGCGGTGATCACTCAATCACCGCGATCACATGCCCAGAAATCCACCGATCGGGTCCAGGAGCTTTGCCTCGGGTGCGAAGGCTTAGTCCTGGACCCGTTGCAGACTGGCTGGCGGGGCGCACGGAGCGCACCGCCGGCTAGACTGCATGACGAGTTCACTCGTCATAAGGTCGCTAATGCTGCGGCTCTTATGACGAGTTAACTCGTCATAAGGTCGCGAAGGGGTTAAATGGATTCTGCAAACAGGAAACATGCAACGGTCCTGCTGTTAGGGAAGTAAACATGGTGTAATTCTGAGTACTGACTAATCACATGTAATTCACTTAGTTATTCACTTGCCCTCTAGACCTCATGTTTCCATTTTGTTGGTTACTTAGTTTGTTTCATCTTATTTTACCCTGTAACTTCCTTGCGATGAGGTGCTAAGTCAGTCTGTAGGCACCGTCAGGAAGTTGGGCACAATATGGTGGGATTAGCATCCAGGTTAGGGCAGGACCACAAGCAGTGGAGAGCTGGCATCTGGTGGTCTCCAGAAGTAAAAACCAATTCAATGGCCCCCTGGTGCCACTTGTTCAGCCTACCCATTATCATCAGGGGTAGACACAGCCAGATATGCTGACAGATAAGCTATAGGGAGTGTAGAGAGACAAGACAATGGCAAAGAATGGTAGAAATCGCTACGCTCCATGGGAATTTAAAAGTGAAAATGGGTGCAGCCCATTTAGCCATGTTAGACAGCAGTCCCCCTTGTCAGCCGTCCCCTGACACACAATATTCATCCAACAGTCCTGGATTTGACGGGGCAGTCCCATCTTTGGGGATCTTGCCCCACCAAATTCCAGCCTGTCCCGGTATGATTGCACTCTTTACTGGCTGCATTGCTTTTAAACTTTGCCTATAACTGCTACAGGCACCCCGTATCTGCAGCTTAGTCTCGCGGGGATCGCTGAAGGTGATGTCACCTAACCCCACCCTCTTGCCCCAGCACCTGGTTCCCAGCACACAGAATAGTTCATTTTGCTCTCACTTGTTACTTTTCATCCTCTGATCTTCCTGAAGGTATTATAATTATAGACCTTGCTGTCCGATGTTCCTGTGGCAGTGCCTGTGACCTATACTATGCTAGCCTGGCGGCTGTGCAGCGTAATAAGTAAACGTATTGCATGCAGTTTAAGAGAGCTTAAGGGTTAAGAGAAATCCAGCCATAGCCTGGGAATATCAGCCCTTCTTCTTGTGGTTTCAGTTTGCAGTTATAAAAAGCCAACTGTTTCATTAAAAGAAAAGGGGGTATTATTGTGTTGCACGAGACTTTCCCCATTTAAACACTTCCTGCGGTCTAGTAAAACATGCTAAATGTTGACTTATGCTGTCCCCAAAAAAATCCTTCTTACAACCAAATCGTTAAGAATCCCAGACTCATTTCCGAACCTTAATTCCTACCCGTGGAAGAATAGAAAGTCTCCAACATGAGGTCATTCAAATAGTGCATTTGTCTTGGCAAGCTTCCCTTTCCTAGAGGTGGCAATGGGAGTAAAAAAAAAAAAATACACACCCCAGAAAATACCCCCCTTCCTCGCAGACCCTCACACACTCCCTCAAGATTAGGAATTTTATTGCAAAACAGATGGACGTGGAGCGGATTCTTTTTTTTTTTTTTTTTTTTTACTGTTCTCATTCCCCCTCTGTCTGTGATTAGTAACAATGAAAGCTTCAGTTCCTACACACTGCTGATAAATTTGTGGGGGGGGGGGGGGGGGGAGGTGGAGAAAGAAAAAGTGTGAGGCTGGCACGTTCCCGCGTTACGCGAGGTTAGAAATAAACGATTGGGCTGCGCCAATTCCTTTTTTTTTTTCCTTTTTAGTCCTCACCAAGATAATTGAGGATCATAATGGTGGGAAAGAACTGCAGTCATCATTCGCTTGCCTGTCAGGTATCAGTACTCATCTTCATGTCATCCGTCACCATTGAACCAATCTGTCATCTTTCCCCCAGCCCTCAGCGCCACTCTTTCTCATCGTGTTCATTATCTCCAACTCAGACCAATCCCCCCCCCCCCTCGCCCTCCCCCCAGCCCTGTAAATGCATCTTTGTGTGACTCTCAGTCTTCTGATTATGAATCGATGATCATGTGGTGTAAGGGAGATAGATAGCTTTTAGTCCCCTCTTGTCTTCTCTAATTGTAAAATATTAGTTACATTAGACTGTGCCTTTTGATTAATGGAACTTATTTGGAGTGGCCTCTCCCAGCCCTCCCCCTTACCAAAGTCCTCCACTGACTTTTGAGAATTGAGTGATTTCACTTAAAGCAGACAAATAGGCCCTTCAGCTTGAAGATAGGTAAGCTATAATCTCACAGCCCAAGAATGCTCACAAGGCACAATTGTGGATTCTGTAGAAATGTTGTGTTTTTTTTTTTTGGGTTTTGTTTTAATCTCGCCTGAGGAATCCAGTTCATTTGGGGGAAAGCTTTGGATGTTTCTACATTATTGTATTGAATTAATGTATGTGCCATGAGCAGGATCATGCAAAATTAAATAAAACACGTTTTATTCATTACATGTTACTTTCAAATGAAACCGTCTGCAGAACAAGGTCGGTCCTGCATGATGGTTCCTGTCTGTCAATGTGGATGGCGATGCGGTGTAAGAACCGCGCTATTGGGTCGGACCCGCATGATGGATCCCGTTGGTTAATATGGAAGGCGTTGCGGCGTAACAACCCCAGCTATTGGGTCGGACCCGCATGATGGATCCTGTCTGTCAGTGTGGATGGCGTTGCGGTGTAACAACCCCCGCTATTGGGTCGGACCAGCATGATGGATCCCGTTGGTTAATGTGGATGGCGTTGCGGCGTAACAACCCCCCGCTATTGGGTCGCACCAGCATGATGGATCCCATTGATTAATGTGGATGGTGTTGCAGTGTAACAACCCCCGCTATTGGGTAGGACCCGCATGATGGATCCCGTTGGTTAATGTGGATGGCGTTGCAGCGTAACAACCCCCCGCTATTGGGTCGGACCAGCATGATGGATCCCATTGATTAATGTGGATGGTGTTGCAGTGTAACAACCCCCGCTATTGGGTAGGACCCGCATGATGGATCCCATTGGTTAATGTGGAAGGCGTTGCGGCGTAGAACCCCCGCTATTGGATCGGACCCGCATGATGGATCCCGTTGGTTAATGTGGAAGGCGTTGCGGCGGAACAACCCCAGCTATTGGGTCGGACCCGCATGATGGATCCTGTCTGTCAGTGTGGATGGCGTTGCGGTGTAACAACCCCCGCTATTGGGTAGGACCTGCATGATGGATCCCATTGGTTTATATGGATGGCGTTGCGGTGTAGAACCCTCGCTATTGGGTCGGACCAGCATGATGGATCCCATTGATTAATGTGGATGGTGTTGTAGTGTAAAAACCCCCGCTATTGGGCAGGGCCGGACTGGGAACAAAAACCAGCCCTGGAAAAATGTATATACCAGCCCCATCGCATAAGATTTTTAAACCAGCCCATAGCATAATATCATTTTTTTTATTCATAGAAGGGAAAATCATGCATTTTAAAAAGCACATCTGAACAGTGTATTATTTATAGATAAGACTGATATATAAGCCTGTCTAGGGCAATATATATACCTCCAGTATGTACACAGAGTTATATGAATTGCCCTGTGCAGAGGTATATATCAGGGCAGTGTGTGAGACATATCCTGTCTCTCACATATCTGTAGCCTGTCTCTCTCTGTCCTTTCTGTGGCGTCTCTTTCTCTGTCCTTTCTGTGGCGTCTCTCTCTCTGTCCTTTCTGTGGCGTCTCTCTCTCTGTCTTTTCTGTGGCGTCTCTCTCTCTGTCTTTTCTGTGGCGTCTCTCTCTCTGTCCTTTCTGTGGCGTCTCTCTCTCTGTCCTTTCTGTGGCGTCTCTCTCTGTCTTTTCTGTGGCGTCTCTCTCTGTCCTTCCTGTGGCGTCTCTCTGTCCTTTCTGTGGCGTCTCTCTCTCTCTGTCCTTTCTGTGGCGTCTCTCTCTCTGTCCTTTCTGTGGCGTCTCTCTCTCTCTCTCTGTCCTTTCTGTGGCGTCTCTCTCTCTCTCTCTCTGTCCTTTCTGTGGCGTCTCTCTCTCTCTCTGTCCTTTCTGTGGCGTCTCTCTCTCTCTGTCCTTTCGGTGGCGTCTCTCTCTCTCTGTCCTTTCTGTGGCGTCTCTCTCTATGTCCTTTCTGTGGCGTCTCTCTCTCTGTGTCCTTTCTGTGGCGTCTCTCTCTCTGTGTCCTTTCTGTGGCGTCTCTCTCTCTGTGTCCTTTCTGTGGCGTCTCTCTGTGTCCTTTCTGTGGTGTCTCTCTCTGTCCTTTCTGTGGCGTCTCTCTCTCTGTCCTTTCTGTGGCGTCTCTCTCTCTGTCCTTTCTGTGGCGTCTCTCTCTCTGTCCTTTCTGTGGTGTCTTTCTCTCTGTGTCCTTTCTGTGGCGTCTCTCTCTGTGTCCTTTCTGTGGCGTCTCTCTCTGTCCTTTCTGTGGCGTCTCTCTCTGTGTCCTTTCTGTGGCGTCTCTCTCTGTGTCCTTTCTGTGGCGTCTCTCTCTGTCCTTTCTGTTGCGTCTCTCTCTCTCTCTCTCTGTCCTTTCTGTGGCGTCTCTCTCTCTCTCTCTGTCCTTTCTGTGGCGTCTCTCTCTCTCTGTCCTTTCTGTGGCGTCTCTCTCTCTCTCTCTGTGGCGTCTCTCTCTCTCTCTCTCTGTCCTTTCTGTGGCATCTCTCTTCCCCCCTTCCCCCTTAGTGTCTTTCACCCCCTCCCCTCCCCCTGTAGTGTCTTTCACCCCTTTCCCCCTGTAGTCTTTCACCCCTTCTCCCTGTAGTCTTTCACACCCTCCTCTCCCCCTGTAGAGTCTTTCACCCCCCCTTCCCCCTGTAGTGTCTTTCACCCCCCCTTCCCCCTGTAGTGTCTTTCACCCCCCTTCTCCCTGTAGTGTCTTTCACCCCTTCCCCCTGTAGTCTTTCACCCCTTCTCCCTGTAGTCTTTCACACCCTCCTGTCCCCCTGTAGTGTCTTTCACCCCCCCTTCCCCCTGTAGTGTCTTTCACCCCCCCTGTAGAGTCTTTCACCCCCCCCTTTCCCCTGTAGTGTCTTTCACCCCCCCTTCCCCCTGTAGTGTCTTTCACCCCCCCTTCCCCCTGTAGTGTCTTTCACCCCCCCTTCCCCCTGTAGTGTCTTTCACCCCCCCTTCCCCCTGTAGTGTCTTTCACCCCCCCCCCTGTAGAGTCTTTCACCCCCCCCTTTCCCCTGTAGTGTCTTTCACCCCCCCTTCCCCCTGTAGTGTCTTTCACCCCCCCCTGTAGTGTCTTTCACCCCCCCCCCTGTAGTGTCTTTCACCCCCCCCCCCTGTAGTGTCTTTCACCCCTCCCCCTGTAGTGTCTTTCACCCCTCCCCCTGTAGTGTCTTTCACCCCCCCCCTGTAGTGTCTTTCACCCCCCCCCCTGTAGTGTCTTTCACCCCCCCCCCCTGTAGTGTCTTTCACCCCTCCCCCTGTAGTGTCTTTCACCCCCCCCCCTGTAGTGTCTTTCACCCCCCCCCTGTAGTGTCTTTCACCCCTCCCCCTGTAGTGTCTTTCACCCCCCCCCCTGTAGTGTCTTTCACCCCCTCCCCTTTTCCCTGTATGTCTCACTCACCTTGCTTTCTCTGCTTCCCATCCCGCCGCCGGAACTGCTGCTGCATCATCCGGCGCAGCAGGCGAATTTCTTAAAGCGGCGTCGGCCGCCGAATTGCTTAAAGTGGCGGTGCCACTTTAAGCTATTCGGCGGCCGTCGCCGCTTTAAGAAATTCACCTGCTGCCGCCGGATGTTGCAGCAGCCGAACTCTTCACTTGTGAAGACTCACAAGTGACCAAGGCGGCCCCGGGGCAGGCGGCCCACCGGGATTTTTCCCGGTATCCCGGTGGGCCAGTCCGGCTCTGCTATTGGGTAGGACCCACATGATGGATCCCATTGGTTAATGTGGATGGCGTTGCGGCGTAGAACCCCCGCTATTGGGTCGGACCCGCATGATGGATCCTGTCTGTCAGTGTGAATGGCGTTGCGGTGTAACAACCTCCGCTATTGGGTTGGACCCGCATGATGGATCCTGTCTGTCAGTGTGAATGGCGTTGCGGCGTAGAACCCCCGCTATTGGGTCGGACCCGCATGATGGATCCTGTCTGTCAGTGTGAATGGCGTTGCGGCGTAGAACCCCCGCTATTGGGTTGGACCCGCATGATGGATCCTGTCTGTCAGTGTGGATGGCGTTGTGGTGTAACAACCTCCGCTATTGGGTTGGACCCGCATGATGGATCCTGTCTGTCAGTGTGAATGGCGTTGCGGCGTAGAACCCCCGCTAATGGGTTGGACCCGCATGATGGATCCTGTCTGTCAGTGTGAATGGCGTTGCGGTGTAACAACCTCCGCTATTGGGTTGGACCAGCATGATGGATCCTGTCTGTCAGTGTGGATGGCGTTGCGGCGTAGAACCCCCGCTAATGGGTTGGACCCGCATGATGGATCCTGTCTGTCAGTGTGAATGGCGTTGCGGTGTAACAACCTCCGCTATTGGGTTGGACCCGCATGATGGATCCTGTCTGTCAGTGTGAATGGCGTTGCGGTGTAACAACCTCCGCTATTGGGTTGGACCCGCATGATGGATCCTGTCTGTCAGTGTGAATGGCGTTGCGGTGTAACAACCTCCGCTATTGGGTCGGACCCGCATGATGGATCCTGTCTGTCAGTGATAATGGCGTTGCGGTGTAACAACCTCCGCTATTGGGTCGGACCAGCATGATGGATCCCGTTGGTTATTTTGGATGGCGTTGTGGCGTATTGGACAGGATGGCTTATGAACAGTGTGGAAAGCTAATTATCTCTGTTAATTAGGAGTAAGGGGTGGGGCCAGCTTAAAGAAATGCCCCTTAATACATAATTAGGCAATGCAACGAGGTGGACTTGGTAACACTGTGCATTGCAGGACATCAGAAGAACAGGATTAGCTGGGTGATTTGCACATTAACCCTTGACGCCCTAAACCAGTTAAAATTCCCAAACGCACTTATCACTTGTATCAATTATTCCTTAGTGACCATGACATTGCCAGACAGCCGTGCTTTATTAGGGAAATTGTCTATTTTGGACTGCTTTACTTACACACTGTGCTGATAAAGCCCTTTCAATGGCAAACCCCTTATTAGAACTAATCAGTGTCTATCTTCCAGTGTGAGTCCAAAGGCGTGCACACGTCCATCTGTCTGCGCACTCGGAGAAAGTATGTTTATTGCCAGCAGCGTCATTTATCGTCAGATCGGTACATTATGACTTTCTGCTAACATTATTCCAACATTTAAATACAAAAAATACTCCTTGTTATTCTCACTTCTCCATGATCCGTTTAATGGTTTACATGTAAGATCCTGGCAAGATAGTAGAGCACATTAAGAAAAATATGATATAAAGCTGGGCAGATCTGCAGCGAAATTGGGTGTACAACTGTAGGACATGACGTGGCGTTTATTAAATGACACTGATGGAAACCATGTTTTTCTGCCAAAAATGAAAGGCCCGGCTAAAAGTTTCCACTGGTTCTGTAAAACTCTTAGAAATCACTGCGGTCAACGACCAGCAGCCAACTGTCTAAAAGAGACCACAGGGACTCTACACTATGACTTGTTTTGTGCAATTTTACATTTTTCATGTTCTTTTTTTTCTTTTTAACTTTTAACTTGTACGTCTAGCAGTTGGGTTTCTGCTAATTGACTCCTTGGCATCTCGATAACTGTGACAAGGTGGGTGTTTCAGAAGAGCCACCAGAGGAAGCTACAGATGCGTTTTAGCACTAGATTGCACGCTATCTGAAAATGTAAATGAATTAAGTCCAAAATCCTTTAACATGCACAATATAAGGGTCAATCATATCTGAGCACAGGACTTACAGAGCCTCATGTATATAAACAGCTATACTGTGTTTACAGTTATACTCCATCTTCAGAACCTTTTCTCAGTTCGGTGCTTACCTTTCAATGTCGCCACATTGTAGCCTTAGTCTGACTACCTAGGGATTAGCGTTACTGGTTAGATCACTCTTCGAACATAAAACTAAAGATCATAGCGGGCGGGATCCATGTGCAAACTGACTTTCTTCTAAAAAAAAGATTTTTCAAAAATTTTGGGATGACGGGGGCTTTCAAGGGAAAATAATTAATCAGAAAGTGGAACTTTAATTCAGATCGTATCAGTTCTAAAGTTCTGGTCCGTGGCTGAACTGGACCAATACGTGTCGGCAGGCCAAAACTAAATGGCCCAAGTAGTCAGTCTCTAGGAAAGGAACAGGTTTTCAGCCTTCGGAGGGGTCCTTCTGACAAAGTTCCATGCCGACCCCCAACCTCTGATTAAAGGTCCATGCCCTCCCCTACCCACACATATTTATATAAATGACACACAGGTGCACACATCCTCTGATGGACATCATCTGTACAGCTCTGCAGACATTTCGTTCTGTTGGACATA
Source organism: Pelodytes ibericus (assembly GCA_036172795.1). NCBI lineage: Eukaryota > Metazoa > Chordata > Amphibia > Anura > Pelodytidae > Pelodytes > Pelodytes ibericus. Next base: position 204,911,657 of record CM069862.1, on the reverse strand, counting down.
TGGTAGGAACATGTATCCAGTCTTCCTGTCAGAGCATCTTAAAGAATGGATCATTGTCATTTGACATTTTGTCTTTCGTCTGCTTCTTGGCCTTTTCATGCCAGAAGAAAGATGTTTCGAATGTGCGAGAGTTTATAGACTCATAGTCTATTTTTACTTGTTGGTTTCTCTCAGGCCTGAGCTAAAGATTAGATGTGGCATTTGGGAACAGCACAAAGTAAAAAGTTAAAATCGCTTTGTTCTCCGTCCCTTTGTGGACCTAAAAGCTGTGACAAACGTACAGAGATTGTGTGTTTGTGTTTATTCAGGGTGTAATCTGATGGCTAAATGTGTTACATGTCCAGGCCTCATACATTGCGATGTAATCTCAGAATCTCTTGGCTTTAGATATCAATCCAGAATACATGTTTAAAAGCACAATTAGCAGAGTCCCCTGGAGTAATCTAGCTCTGATTTGCCCAAATGTTGGCATCTGGTGTGTTTATGTAAAGAGGTGCTCTAGACTCCCCGTATGATATAAGGCCCTGTGACCAACGCTTTGGAAAATGGACCCGTACAGTACATTTATTGTAATCAAGTAGTTTAAAGCCCAGTGACCAGCAAAGTCCCAAATGCTTAGCTTGTAGAAATAAACACACAGGTCTCCCTCTCACCAATCCATCTAGCATAGATGCCCACAATCCCAGATACGATGGGACAGTGCATTTTTTTTGGAGGTCCTTTTCCAATCAAGTTTGCACCTATCTTGGCACTGCCTATACAAGCCATGCATAGGCTAAACACCAAATAATTCAATGATATGTAACCCTGCCCCCTGTGGATCCCCTTCCTTTCCCCTGCGGGATATTAGGAGTCTCCAATAATAATGTTTCTACAGGTTCTTCCCACTGCTGGGCTTGGAGTACGTTAGAATGTTCTTTCTTGTGATAATATGACTTATAACCATTTATCTGTAAGGTTTATCTGTACTGCCAGTGTGGCTGCAAGGTATTTTAATGCTACTTTTACCCGTCACCAACTTGAAGATTTGCAGGCCTTATCATGTAATAACACACCTTGCTCTGGTGGGAGTATTTTGTAAATTTTTTAGTCGTAAGGTGGGAGTATTTTTAAATATTTGAGTCTCTTTCTTTAGCGTTACTCTGACTTACTAGGGACTAGCGTTACTGCTTAGCTCACACTTGAGACAAATCAAAGATCATCACGGTTGAGGTTCGAACGCAATCTCTGGCATGTAAATGGTTAATCCAAAGCATTTTGAGGCATCCCTCAGGATTGGAATATTTAGTAAACGTGGAACGTGCTGCAGCCTGACGTACGTTACGCACTCTATACAGTGGATCACCCAGCCGTATACAGGGAGAGACATCCCTGATGTGAAGGCTGCAGTCTTATGTTAAACATAGCGCTGGAAGGACAGAAATCAGTTTATACCGCTGGGTGTATCAATATTACTGACTGAACCCTTTCATTTACATACGAAAGCGGAGCGTGCTGGCAGCAGCGGTATATTAACTAATGATTGACAGATGCAAATCTTCTAATTGTCCCGGTTTTGACATTGTTGGCAGCGGAAGTATTTAAAGTATGTGAGCTGAATTCAGCAGACAGGAGGTAAAACAACATAGAAACATAGAATGTATCACCAGCAGATAAGAACCATTCATCCCCTCTAGTCTGCACAATATCTGCCTAGAAAATAAAAATCTGAATACTATCATTAGTCCCTGGCCTTATCTTATATCTAGGAGAGCCTTATACCTATCCCACGCATGCTTAAACTCCTTCACTGTATTAACCTCAACCACTTCTACTGGAAGGTTATTACATGCATCCACTACCCTCTCGGTAATGTAATACTTTCATTAGTCCCTGGCCTTATCTTATATCTAGGATAGCCTTATACCTATCCCACGCATGCTTAAACCCCTTCACTGTATTAACCTCTACCACTTCTACTGGAAGACTATTCCATACATCCACTACCCTCTCAGTATAGTAATACTTTCATTAGTCCCTGGCCTTATCTTATATCTTGGATAGCCTTATACCTATCCCATGCATGCTTAAACTCCTTCACTGTATTAACCTCTACCACTTCTACTGGAAGACTATTCCATACATCCACTACCCTCTCAGTATAGTAATACTTTCATTAGTCCCTGGCCTTATCTTATATCTTGGATAGCCTTATACCTATCCCATGCATGCTTAAACTCTTTCACTGTATTAACCTCTACCACTTCTACTGGAAGGCTATTCCATACATCCACTACCCTCTCAGTAATGTAATACTGTCATTAGTCCCTGGCCTTATCTTATATCTAGGATAGCCTTATACCTATCCCATGCATGCTTAAACTCCTTCACTGTATTAACCTCTACCACTTCTACTGGAAGACTATTCCATACATCCACTACCCTCTCAGTAAAGTAAAACTTTCATTAGTCCCTGGCCTTATCTTATATCTAGGATAGCCTTATACCTATCCCATGCATGCTTAAACGCCTTCACTGTATTAACCTCTACCACTTCTACTGGAAGACTATTCCATGCATCCACTACCCTCTCAGTAATGTAATACTCTCATTAGTCCCTGACCTTATCTTATATCTAGGATAGCCTTATACCTATCCCATGCATGCTTAAACTCCTTCACTATATTAACCTCTACCACTTCTACTGGAAGACTGTTCCATACATCCACTACCCTCTCAGTAAAGTAATACTTTCATTAGTCCCTGGCCTTATCTTATATCTAGGATAGCCTTATACCTATCCCATGCACGCTTAAATTCCTTCACTGTATTAACCTCTACCACTTCTACTGGAAGACTATTCCATGCATCCACTACCCTCTCAGTAATGTAATACTTTCATTAGTCCCTGGCCTTGTCTTATATCTAGGATAGCCTTATACCTATCCCACACATGCTTAAACTCCTTCACTGTATTAACCTCTACCACTTCTACTGGAAGACTATTCCATACATCCACTACCCTCTCAGTAAAGTAATACTTCCTGATATTACTTTTAAATCGTTGCCCCTCTAATTTAAGACTATGTCCTCTAGTTGTGGTAGTTTTTCTCCATATAAATATCCTCTCTTCCGTTACTGTGTTGATTCCCTTTATGTATATAAATGTTTCTATCATATCCCCCGTTGCGTGTTTCCTCCAAGCTATACATGTTAAGATGCTTTAACCTTTAAGCTGCTGTGTGATCCACTTGTGGGGTCTGAGACCAGAACTCCTCAGCAAAGGACTCAAAGAACAAAACTGTGGGAAAACGAGAAACGAGAAGTGTGTGAAACTCCCTGGCACTTTTAATGCTGCTTCGGAGGTTCCGAGAGATGCTCTTTGCTGTCGTTCCTTATAGATCCCTTAGATCTCGTATTAAAATGGATCTGTTAGCACCATGGAGGTGCAGAGGAGATAATCACAATCCAAGGTATACTGGATAAATAAGGCTATCTTCAAGACAATGTCATGACATGGATACACAGATTTGCTTATTAAATGGTTGAAAAAGAGAACTACAGCTCTTCAAATCATGATTGTAACATTAACCTCTTAGTATTTTTTTATGTCGTTCTTATTTGCTTACTTATGTTTTACCTCCCCCCCAAAAAAAAAAAAAAGGGGGGGGGGGGGGAATGGTGCCTTACTCGGCCAGCAAAGGACAAGAATATCCGCGAGTGAAGTCTAAACAGTGTTTACACCTCCAATAACTGTCAGGCAAAGACGCAGGGGGAGGGGAAAAGGCCCTTTCGAGTAGTCAGGCGGTACATGAACTCTGCTCCATTTACTTGCCAGGGTGCAAAGCTAAACTCCGACGCCACCACTGAGAAATTCCTCCGACGGTAACAATCAGTTTACACGAGATTTGTAAAACATAAAGAGACATCAAAAGGGATCCTGTTTTTTGAAACGAGTGCTCTATTTAAAGGGCACAGTAATCTGCTCGGGCTGTGTGCTAAATAATTTGTAAGTGCTCTGAACATGCAGGTTATTGTTAGCGGACAGATGGCACATCACACTTTATTGCTTCTCCCTTCTGTGGTTCCTCATACGTAGACTGATGGGCATTTTCAAATCTTTGTTTCTCTGCTAAAATTTCCTAATCTAAAACAGGCAATCAAGCCTAGAGACAGTGCTTTGGACAACGGAATGATACTTTACAAAATGTATGTGGATATATCAGCCGCGTTTACCGGCCAGATGTGTCCATTGCACATCACAAGATCATTGAACTATTGGATGAGAAGGAAGGAAATGGATTATGTGTAGCGATGGTGTTTATTTTGGAGAGTGTGAAACGCACAGGGACATTTTTATGATATAGAAATTAGGGTGAAGTTATAAAGCCGTTTTTGTTGTTATTGTAAATCTAAGTTTTGCACACAGAGATGTTATTCTCCAAGGGCTTAACACTGAGTAAACTACACTTTAAGGAAAACATTTGAGTTCTAATAAGTTATAAGTTGCAATCCCCATAACCCCCGACAGTCTTAAAGAATAGCAGACAATTATAATACAAACAGCTAGTGGGCCACAGTTAAACCTATTTACTCTTTTCTCAAGAAAGAGGGAATGGCAGGGAATCTACAAGGGAATTTCAAACGTAAGGCCAAAATAGCCAAGTCTAAGGTATAGCTGAATTAGAGAATGTTATACAATATTGTCATCCCATAACCTGCAGATGATTGATCATCGAGTTTCGGAGTGAAGCCTAACCTCAGACATTCCTTGCATGCATTGAGGGGATCCAGAGTGATAATACAATGACCTGTACAAATCAGGCAGTAATAGCTGAGTTAGGAGGTTTTTCAGGGGTTTGCAGGAGACGTGCAGTTCTTGTTTGGTGATTAGCAAGCCTAAAAGTTATTAATAAAATGAAAATAGCGGGTCAGTTCTTTCTAAATATCTCCCAGAGCAAATCTGAAAACTCAATGAATCTTCCGGGTAAAATAGTTTATAAATAAATATATATCTCACATTCCCCACCCTGACCCACAACTCTTCTTGCACCATACACACAGCACATTGTATAAAATCACTTAATACGGTACATACACTGTGTCTGTGTGTTATATACAATATAACGTTTTACACATATATACAATATACTACGTACACACAAACACACACACACACACACACACGAATATATATTATACAATATAACGTTTTACACATACTTACAATATACTACGTACACACACACACACACGAATATATATTATACAATATAACGTTTTACACATACTTACAATATACTACTTACACACACACGAATATATATTATACAATATACCTATTTACACATATATACAATATACTACTTACACACACACACACACGAATATATATTATACAATATACCTATTTACACATACTTACAATATACTACTTACACACACACACGAATATATATTATACAATATACCTATTTACACATACTTACAATATACTACTTACACACACACGAATATATATTATACAATATACCTATTTACACATATATACAATATACTACTTATATACATACATATATATTATACAATATACCTATTTACACATATATACAATATACTACTTACACACACACACGAATATATATTATACAATATACCTATTTACACATATATACAATATACTACTTACACACACACGAATATATATTATACAATATACCTATTTACACATATATACAATATACTACTTACACACACACGAATATATATTATACAATATACCTATTTACACATATATACAATATACTACTTACACACACACACACGAATATATATTATACAATATACCTATTTACACATACTTACAATATACTACTTACACACACACACACATGAATATATATTATACAATATACCTATTTACACATATATACAATATACTACTCACACACACGAATATATATTATACAATATACCTATTTACACATATATACAATATACTACTTACACACACACATATATATTATACAATATACCTATTTACACATACTTACAATATACTACTTACACACACATGAATATATATTATATAATATACATATTTACACATACTTACAATATACTACTTACACACACACACGAATATATATTATACAAAATACCTATTTACACATATATACAATATACTACTTATATACACACATATATATTATACAATATACCTATTTACACATACTTACAATATACTACTTATATACACACGAATATATGTTATACAATATACCTATTTACACATACTTACAATATACTACTTACACACACACGAATATATATTATACAAAATACCTATTTACACATATATACAATATACTACTTATATACATACATATATATTATACAATATACCTATTTACACATACTTACAATATACTACTTACACACACACACAAATATATATTATACAATATACCTATTTACACATACTTACAATATACTACTTACACACACACGAATATATTTTATACAAAATACCTATTTACACATATATACAATATACTACTTATATACACACATATATATTATACAATATACCTATTTACACATACTTGCAATATACTACTTATATACACACATATATACTATACAATATACCTATTAACCATATATACAAATACTATTTGTATACACACATATATATTATACAATATACCTATTTACATACACTTACAATATACTACTTATATACACAAATATATATTATACAAAATACCTATTTACATGAACTTACAATATACTACTTATATACACAAATATATATTATACAAAATACCTATTTACATGAACTTACAATATACTACTTATATACACACATATATATTATACAAAATACCTATTTACTTGAACTTACAATATACTACTTATATACACACATATATATTATACAAAATACCTATTTACTTGAACTTACAATATACTAATTATATACACACATATATATTATACAAAATACCTATTTACATGAACTTACAATATACTACTTATATACACACATATATATTATACAAAATACCTATTTACATGAACTTACAATATACTACTTATATACACACATATATATTATACAAAATACCTATTTACATGAACTTACAATATACTACTTATATACACACATATATATTATACAAAATACCTATTTACATGAACTTACAATATACTACTTATATACACACATATATATTTTACAAAATACCTATTTACATGAACTTACAATATACTACTTATATACACACATATATATTATACAAAATACCTATTTATATACACTTACAATATACTACTTACACACACACACGAATATATATTATACAATATACCTATTTATATACACTTACAATACACTACTTATATACACAAATATATATGATACAATATACCTATTTACATGCACTTACAATGTACTACTTATATACACACAAATATATATTATAAAATATAGCTATTTACACATATAATATACTACTTACACACACACACACACACACATATATATATTATACAATATACCTATTTACACATATAATATACTACTTACATACACACATAAATATTATACAATATACCTATTTACACATTCTTACAATATACTACGTACACACACATGAATATATATTATACAATATACCTGTTTACATATTCTTACAATATACTACGTACACACACACAAATATATATAATGCAATATACCTATCTACACATATTTACAATATATTACTTAAAATAATAACCAATTTTATGAATATACCATACTTATCGGCGTATAACACGCGCCGGCGTATAACACGCACCTCATTTTAAGAAGGAAATTTCAGGAAAAAAAACTTACATTTCAAATAAAGAACTTTGAAGCCCAATATGCCATTTAATATGCCAGGATATTGCCCCCAATATGTCATTTAATATGCAGGATATTGCCCCCAATATGCCATTTTAATATGCCAGGATATTGCCCCCAATATGCCATTTAATATGCCATGATATTGCCCCCAATATGCCAGGATATTGCCCCCAATATGCCATTTTAATATGCCAGGATATTGCCCCCAATATGCCATTTTAATATGCCAGGATATTGCCCCCAATATGCCATTTAATATGCCATGATATTGCCCCCAATATGCCAGGATATTGCCCCCAATATGCCAGGATATTGCCCCCAACATGCCATTTAATATGCCATGATATTGCCCCCAATATGCCAGGATATTGCCCCCAATATGCCAGGATATTTCCCCCAATATGCCATTTTAATATGCCAGGATATTTCCCCCAATATGCCAGGATATTGCCCCCCATATGCCAGGATATTGCCCCTAATATGCCATTTTAATATGCCAGGATATTGCCCCCAATATGCCATGTAATATGCGAGGATATTGCCCTTTAGTATGCCACCCTCCTCCCCCCCCTTCCCCAGACCCCAGTACTTACCTTGTTCCTGCTTCGTCTCCCGGTGCTTTGAAGGTCTGTGGCTGTGAGGGAAGCGTTGTGAGCTCCCCTCCAGCCGCGCGGAACAATAAAGTGTGTTTAAAAAAAAAACACTTTATTGACCGCGCGGCTGGAGGGGAGCTCACAACGCTTCCCTCACAGCCACGCACCTTCAGAGCACCGGGGGACAGAGCAGGAACGAGGTAAGTTTTAGATTATTTTTTTTCCCCAGCCACTGACCGGCGTATAACACGCACACATCATTTGCTCCCTATTTTCAGGGAGAAAAAGTCCGTGTTATACGCCGATAAATACGGTATTAATACATATAATAAACAATATACCCATTTTGCATATTCTAAACCAATTTACACATATATGTAATTTCAATGTAACTTTATATATATATATATATATATATATATATATATATAAGCATCAAAAAATAATAAAAGTCACATTCACAGGACTTCATACAGGTCAGTTTCAAAATGTATGTATGACTCCATCGCTGCGTTTTGGCCAGGTTTATCAAGCTTATACAATATAAATATTTGCACGGACACACATATACTACATACATATTTTTCCCACTATATATTTATTTACACATATATATTATAAACCAAATACCCATTTACATATATATTACATAGCTATATAGGTAGATACATATAATATCCACATATTAATATTGACCCAGTTTGCACACTCAGCACATGTTGGGCATGTTAGGGTTAGATTTAGGTCAGGGTTAGTGCTAGGGTTAATGTGATGATTAGGGTTGGGGTCAAAAGGTCTCTGTAGGAGAAAAGGTTAGGGTAAAAGCTACTTTGAGTTATTGTCCATACAACTTGCAAAAGAGACAAGAAAAACATGTAAACATTGAGTACATCTAAACTGAGGACAAATAGTAACTATGTACACAAGGCATTTGTTACCATTTGTAATTGCGTAAAATATTTTTCAGGTCAAAGTTAGAAAAGGTAATATTTGTTCAATTTAATATATCAAATTTTATGGGTGTTTTTTTATAGGGATTTATAAATTATGCTGAACATAATGGTATCTTAAGAAAGCCCTTCACATAGTGATCAAAACAGTATCTAATATTTGTGGGTACATTAACTGAGAGAGATTAAAATTACAGCTAAACACAAACACTGCAGAAATGATAAAACAGCCTCAGTCATGAAGGGGTTAACGGAAATGGCCCTGCAGTCAGCGACAGGAGCTGGATAAGAATTATCCTTCCTTGCAGTATTCAGAATGAACTGCTAAATAACTCCCTGCATGCTAATTAAAAGCAAATAGAACACGACTGTTTAAAATATTTCAATCTCTATGTTTTTGTCCAAAACTATACCTTTATTCAGACACTTCGGATTCTGTTTTGTTTGTTTTTTTGACTGTGAAAAAAGCAGAACATTTTAAAAATCAGGAATTAGTGGAACCTCAGCCACGTTACAAGAGCCATTTGTTTTTAAAGTGTACTGCTCCTTTATATTGGATTTGTGGGTAGATCAGGAGTGAAATGAATGTCCTTAATATTGTATATCTCAGAGGAGAGGAGAGGGGAGGCTGTGATATGATGTTCATTTATATTGCACCACAATTTATCCACCATCGTGTCCTGTCGTTATCTGTACCGTGTGCGTAATACACACACTCACCGATTCAGTCATCGACACAGGCCGTAGAAGGGGGAAAATAAGGTTCTGGTGATCATAATAGAAAAAGTAACATGGTCTTTGCACCTTCCCCAGTGTATGCAATACCCACACCATTACATTATTCTCCAGAGCCGGTGCATATCTTTATGTATTTGGAACTTGAGGTCTCCTTTAAGATTGTGCACTTTTAATGCACTAAAATAAGAGTATTGTGTTTTATCTTATTGGCACATTGTTTCTTGTACATTTTTTTTAGGTTTGTATGAAGGAACGCATAGAGCGCTGGGAACACCATATCTGTACTGTAATAAATGATCCAGCCCGTTAGATATTAGATTTGCACCTGTCCCGTAATATTTAGTTGGATTCCTCTGTTTCATCAGTATTTAGTTTGACTAATTGAAAGCCAAAGTGCAGGGGCCACCGTTACTGTTCCCAAAAGTTGCTGTAAATTCTCGTAATAGCGATCATAGTGTGACAAACCCCAGGAGCCAGGGTCCTTCAAATCCCTACTGCCATATGACCAGGCTGGCACCAGAAATGGTCTGTTTGTCTACCCATAGATGTCCATGGTATGACCTCACCAGTGATGTAAATCTCTCCCAGAGAAATAAAGTGACAAATCAATGTAATTCTCTATTACCATGAAAAACTAAACACTAAGCATAGATACAAGCCAGATGGTTTTTCCCTGTATCTTTCCTATATATATAAATACTCTCTGGAAAACGACAGTATGTGCAGGTGATACAGAATCTGTTTGTCACAGCGTTTGCATGTCTACGTGTCTGTTTCAATACCTCCGATTCGTGTAATTATGGAGCTAGGTTGCCCTTTTTGTTTCTCAGGGACATGATCACCCGGATAACTCTCGTCTCCTCTAACACGGAGCTTCTGTCACCATTCCCATAAGCGTTAATTCTTCCGCAGCCTCCTGCGCCAGGCACACCGCTGTCCGCAGCGCTGCTAACGTGTCTGGCTATAAGTAAGAGTTAAAACCCCCCCAGTCTACTGCTCGGCGGGGAAATGAAAATGGTCTAAAAATTTGCTCTTTTTTTTTTTTTTCCTTCTGTGATTATTATTTCTTTTTTTTTTTTGCCTTGTGAAGATAGAATTACTATTTGTAAGCATCTGAAAGTCATTAGTGGCTCTGCAGTCTGTCAGGTGCCGGCGCAGAAAAAAAAACTGCTGAAAGCTAACGGGTTTGTGTGCAGAGTGCTGGGAATTTGTCATGTGCTGATGAGCAGTTATAATAATGTATGAGCAAATCACAAACATTCTGCAAATTAATCAAATTTCTTACCCCCCCCCCCCCCCCACCACCACCGCCCCGGAGCCCCTCCTCTCCCCTTGTCTATGGGAGAGTGGCTTTGTGTGCAGACGTAGGTGAAGCAGTTTTGCACACAGATGGCAGCATTGGCATCAGATGGAATTTATATAAGAGTAATTCTGATTTCCTACCAAAGGAGCATTGAACGCACGGGGGAACGCACGGGGGAACGCACGGGGGAATGGTTCAAGGCAGTCATGTGGTTTTGCTGAGGTGGTTGTGGGAAGTTTAAGGGGGGGGAAAAAAATCTCAGATATATTATTATTATTATTATTTGTATTCCTTTCCTGCGTTTATATTTTGGATCCTCCGGTTATGTTACTCTGCCAGGGGGCGAATTCAATACAGGGTTTTTTTTTTTTATGTGCTAATTTTATTTTTGCTATGATATATGAGGGTTTTCCAGTAGCAGAGGAGGCTGCTGTCAGGGGCATCCTTGTCTGTCCACTGGTTCCCCCGTGTAGGGATCAGAGGAAGGGAAGGGTTACAGAAGTTGATGCAGTACAAGCGAAAAGTCTGAAGGTCACACTCCCAAGATGCTACTTCCATGCTATGTTTGTGTAAACCCTTCAAATGACCTTGCCCCTGAGCCTACACTCCGTACCATACCCCAGCCAGGAAGGAATTAACCCTTTGGCAGTCAAACAGGAAGGAACCTGCAAACCATAGGAAATGCACATTAGCCTAAGAAAGGGAATAATTCTCAGTGATTTGTGGCTTATTGAGAACGGAAACCCGTAAAGGTTACGACGAATTAAACTGGAGAGTCTGAACCAGGCCTGAAGTACTGTTTAAACTCATTCACAAGAGGTTTGCCCAGTAAGGATGAAGTTAATACTGTACTAGATTATAATAGACAGATAATAGTAATGGAGATGGCATGCTTAATCATTTTTGGAAATATGAATATTCCCCGTGAGGTAAAGTTTAAAGTACGGTGACCTGACCTTCCCTCTAACTGGAGAAGCTCATACACGATACATAGTGCTGTGTGGAAAGATTGCATCAAGTGAAGACATTTGACATAGAATTGCTTTGATGAATGAATATAAATAAAGAACCTTATTGGCTGAACTATGTGGGGTCATCTGACCCAAGATTCTAAACAGCATGCCCGCCCCCTGATAAAGCTATATAGAGCAAATATTCTAGACAGCATGTCCTTCCCCCTGATAGAGCTATACAGAGCAAAGATTCTAAGCAACATGTCCTTTCCCCTGATAGAGCTATAGAGAGCAAAGATTCTAAACAACATGTCCTCCCCCTGATAGAGCTATACAGAGCAAAGATTCTAAACAACATGTCCTCCCCCTGATAGAGCTATACAGAGCAAAGATTCTAAACAACATGTCTGCCCCCTGATAGGGGTATACAGAGAAAAGATTCTAAACAACATGTCCGCCCCCTGATAGAGCTATACAGAGCAAAGATTCGAAACAACATGTCCGCCCCCTGATAGAGCTATACAGCGCAAAGATTCTAAACAACATGTCCGCCCCCTGATAGAGCTATACAGAGCAAAGATTCTAAACAACATGTCCTCCCCCTGATAGAGCTATACAGAGCAAAGATTCTAAGCAACATGTCCTTTCCCCTGATAGAGCTATAGAGAGCAAAGATTCTAAACAACATGTCCTCCCCCTGATAGAGCTATACAGAGCAAAGATTCTAAACAACATGTCCTCCCCCTGATAGAGCTATACAGAGCAAAGATTCTAAACAACATGTCTGCCCCCTGATAGGGGTATACAGAGAAAAGATTCTAAACAACATGTCCGCCCCCTGATAGAGCTATACAGAGCAAAGATTCGAAACAACATGTCCGCCCCCTGATAGAGCTATACAGCGCAAAGATTCTAAACAACATGTCCGCCCCCTGATAGAGCTATACAGAGCAAAGATTCTAAACAACATGTCCTCCCCCTGATAGAGCTATACAGAGCAAAGATTCTAAACAACATGTCTGCCCCCTGATAGGGGTATACAGAGAAAAGATTCTAAACAACATGTCCGCCCCCTGATAGAGCTATACAGAGCAAAGATTCGAAACAACATGTCCGCCCCCTGATAGAGCTATACAGCGCAAAGATTCTAAACAACATGTCCGCCCCCTGATAGAGCTATACACAGCAAAGATTCTAAACAATATGCGCTGATATGCACATTAATAAGTTCCTAAGTGGGAAGGCCAGGAGCTGGCTCCATGTTTCAAAACATATTCACTTACTACAGAAGCAAACATTTTACCAGTAACCCCCTCCATCAGGCATAGACATTGCAGTACATTATTCCAGCACAGCGCGACTATTTGTCATGGAGAAGTGAAGGAATGTTTACTCTGAGCATTAGTAAATGCATGCTGGAGATACCGGCTTCACATACTTCTCATTCCTGTGTGTGATGATTATATTATTCATTTCTACCCAGGCTATTCAGAAGTGTCCTAAAAGCTAGTCAGAGCTAAGGAGGTGGGGTGGGGAGCTCTGGGATATAGCACCATCTAGCTGTGCTCCTGGGCAGTGACTGAAGAGGAAGGCCTGTGACACTTTCTACAATACATTTTTATTACTGTACATTAAAACAGTGAGAATAATAAGAACATAGTGTAAATCCTTTTAACAACAGAAGTGTGACTTAACAAAGATAATTAAAAATATACGTGTCACAGATTCTATGGTGTTAACACACGTTTGTCGCTGTCAGATCCGTTCAAGGTCAAGTTATCAATAAAATAGTCACTTTACATTTGGCAGGTGTTACAGCATATACGTTAAACGCCATAAATTCACGATACAGGATTAGTAACTCTCCTCCATTAGAGACTGCCACCTACAGGTACCTGTGGGTATCACATCTTCAAAGGGCAGACTAATTGCCTGCTCATTCGGAACTTGAGAAGCTAAGGGATCAAGAGATTAAGACTTGGACTCTGCTTATTACTCCTTGGTCTGTGGACATTGAGGAGGTTATCTCCTGAAAGCCAGATACTAATAAAGACAAGAATGTGTTCGTTCTCAGCACGTGATTATTGACCTAGCAGGCCATTTATTGGGTACAATACGTCTTTATCACCACTATAATGTTCTGCAGTTATACATAAGCCATGATACCTTGAAATGTAAAGCAACACTTCGTTATCAGGTATATAAATAATATACTGCATCACCTTAAAAAGCATAAATATCAAATGAACACAAAGTGATTTGTCTTATTCCAGCTGAGGATGGGGGAGAATATGACTAGTAAACAATGGGTCAGTCTGGGTACCACGGACAGCTCATTGAACGGAAAGGATTATATATACATTAATACATAGCTGCATGCCAGGGGCGTGCAGAGTGCCAGGGGCGTGCAGAGTGCCAGGGGCGTGCAGAGTGCCAGGGGCGTGCAGAGTGCCAGGGCGTGGCTTCCAAGGGGAAGAGTTTGTGTAATGGCGCTACCGCGAATCTGGCCTGTCCCACATACAGCATGTCTCATGTCCTCGATATCTGTAAGAAAAACGGAACCTGCTGCTCCATCTGAACTGATGGAAGAAAGCTCGTCTTCATACTAGAAAGCTGTACATTACAGGCTTCACCCAGACTAAGAATTTATTGTAAGGCCCCCCCAGTTCTCAAAAAGGACCATCCACTCTCAAATCTCAATCCAAAATGAATCACAACTGTTGTGATATAATAACATACTTTAATTATAAACTTACTGCAGTAACTGTAAACACCAATGTCAGATTCCAAACAATACAATAGCTTTACAAGGATCCAACCGATAAAAAAAACATTATTCATATTAGACACTCTGTAAGACGTTACAAACCGTCAAAAAAAATATATATATATATAAAGTACAGGGTTTCTTTTTGCCGTAGTATATTTACTACATATATATGTACAGTGGATTAATTCTTTTTTAAAAAGATAATGACCTGGAATATTTACACAGCCAAGATGGTTGCTCTCCTGGTCATACAGACACAGTACAGACACAGTACATTTCTAATTCATAGATCTCCACTGCATACGTTTATCAGGTAAAGTAACCAGTGAGATGTAGAAGTCGCGTGATCAGTGTTCTCCAAGAAGATTAACAGATTACAGAACATAAGTAGCTAAAATCTGGGAATATCCAATTAGACCCATCACTTGCACTGTGCTTATTATGTATCAGTCAGGTAGGGGATCCAGTCCTTATAACAAGCCAGGGTAATACCTAGGTGGGGTATGAACCTTTACAAACAGATCATCTTCCTTGGTTGTAGATGAGCATCCATGTTTTATCATGTCAGAGCACTCTTCCAGGACAAAATCAACTAATGCTTCAACATCAAATACTTTATGTTTAATTCAGATGTTCTGTTAAAATCATACGTCACGGAGGTAGGCCTTCAACACCCTTAAAAGCCTTTGCAATATTTGCCATTTTATTTTCGCATTAAAAATGCATCACCTATTAGACTGAAAAACTGTGAGGTTAGGAACCAAACCAGACAACTGCACATCAGAGACAGTTTGAAGTATTTGGTTCTAAGTGGATTAATGAAGTTTGGAAAATGTTCCCGTTAACCCCATCAGCAGAAAGTTCTCGTCCTGCTGCGTCCTTGGGAGACCAGCTCCAAACAACTACGGACAGACAACTGTATCTGAAAAACCGTCAATCTCCTTGTAAACATCTCAGCTGAGTATTGGACTGTTGGTGTACTGTAGGAAATAACTTATCTTTACTTGAAAGACTGCATCATTTTTATTGAACAAATACAAATATACTACCATATTTAGCCCTCTTTGTTCCTTATGGCTTTATCAGGGCGGCGGACATGTTGTTTAGAATCTTTATTCCTTATGGCTCTATCAGGGGGCGGACATGTTGTTTAGAATCTTGGGCCAGATGTTCCTCAAGGTTGACCCAAGATACTGCAAAACATGGCCGCCCCCTGATAGAGCTATACAGAGCTAATAGGGCTCAAAGATGTATTTTTTTTTGTATTCTTTCTTTAAAGCTCACACACAGTTTGTGTTTTTAGATTATTCTGTTCTATAGCTTAATATTATTATAAATTATGGCATCAGCTAATTGTGTTGAGCTAGATCCCGTTCACAAAAGGGTATTACAAGGCTCGCAAATCAAACCTAAGACCCAACAAGTTACGAACTACAGGAGAAGGAAGAAATAAAGTGGAGAGTGGCTGGGGGAGATATAAGGGGGGGGGGGAGGTGCTAACAAACTAATCATATGACTAAATGTAATATCATCCAAAGCTTGGCACTAACTTTGACATCATTGATCACCTTTACTGGTATTGTCTATTACTGCCTCTTACAGGATTAAAGGATGTTCTCTCACCTCTTTGTTTATTCTGAAGGTGACACAATGACTTTTATATAAATCAGAAAGCGGCTCACACATTATAACTGTCACAAAGAGAGGTATGTCGTTGGGTTGTAATTTCATTAGCCAGCAGTTTAGCACTTGCTCTGACGAGGGTCCTGCAAAGGTTTATACAGACATTCATCATCACCCCACCAAACAACAGCACACAAGTAAATAATGAAACAAAGTATCTCTGCCATGTTCTCTTATAATGGGAGCTGCTGCCCATTTGTTTTGGTTTATGGGACTGCAGTGAAATGAATGGATTAGACTGAAACTTTTGCATGCTTCATTGCAGTTGGTTGCAGACATCTGTCATATCCTCAGCCATCTATCCTGAATCATGCCAGCAAGGTAGCAACAACAAACAAAAAAATTCCCCAAGCCTGACACCTTTCAATTTAGAGAATCTTTACCAGGGGAGGGAGAGCAGAGGAAAACTCTTTTATGGCTTAATAAAAAATATGTCCACCGTAACATCATGAAGAGCCTGTCTGCGGGAGAATACAGCTGTCTGCAAGCTAGAAAGACTGGCATCAGTCGGAAACGCGGAGAAGCCAGTCATTTAAAGTCTGACAATGAGGGGGCAGCTGGAACATTTGGAGCGCCCCTTCCTCCTAGACAGTCCCAAGCCCCCCCACTAGGGAAGACATGATTGGGTAGAGCAGGTGAACTGTCAGTTGAGCTGCCCTTATTTTCTCCCAGTCACTACGACTAGATCCCATTGTCGGCATGGCCAGGCATGAAGAAGTAGCCACTTGTGCTTGGCATACTTCATTCTCATAGACAGGCCGGCCCCCATGGATATCCTACAACTGTACTGCTTTAAATGGAGATGTGCGCAGTAGCACTGGCGCTTTGACAGTACTGCTGACACCCCTTGCGGTCGGGAATCAGGATGTGAGGTCTGCAGATTTAATGCACAGTGTAATGTCTTTGGAGGTTAAATTAAGATCTCTATCAGGACATCCATAGAGTCATTTATTTTAACGTTTAACATGTCGATTGCTGGTCTAGCCAGCGTTCACACACTGCCTAGTACAGGCATCAAAGATACTGGCAATAGTGAAATCTTCAGCATATAGTGTAATTCTGCAGAAAGTGGCCCTACCAGGCGATACCTGGCCTCTGTTTACATTCCCAGTCCTGGCCTAGCTTCTGCTCACAAGCAGTCCTGCCCAGCTTCTCCGAGGCTGATTTAGGGGATTTAAATCACAATTTGGTTTACGAGGCCCAGATAGCAAGATCATTTTTCTTTCCCTTTTTCTTGCACCCCCAGGTGTAGCCGAGGGGATGCCATAAATTCAATGGTCTCATTTTATTCGCATTGTTTAATTAGTAAAATAAGTAATTATTCTAAGCAGTGATGCTGGACGCAATGCTTTATTTCTCCTCTTTCTATTGACTAGATTGGACTGGATGGTTTTATTATGATCGGCCCTGACTGCTTTCTCTGTCACTGTAGGATTTCATGTATGTTACATCATTAGAATCCATGAATAATTTGGCAATGAAACAAATGGACCATGTTTGAATTAGTTGCAAGGAGTCTAGATATTCAGAGGTTGCTGTGAGCCCTGGGGTTAATCCGCGGTGGAAGGGTGCGGTGGGGGCATAAGGGAGGAGGTGGTAAAAAGGCATTTTTTACAACAGCAGGGGGTTTGTACAGAGAGAGGAAGTGGCATTAGGATTCTTAAATCACAATGTGAAATCTTCCAGTGCAGAATGCAAATTTTTTTTTTATGATTCCTGGACAAGAGAGGAAGGAAGATCTTATAGTTTAATCAGTGCCATCCACTCAATGGGGATTATGTATCAAGGTGTTGCCGTCAGAAATACAGTATAATTGTGGAGTAATTAACGTCTACCCCTATGTATAAAATGTTTTTGCTCCAGCAATATAAAAAAATGATCTAATTATTTTTTAAGAATTGTGGCGCAGACTATGTATAAAAAAAAGGCCTATTTTACATCACTTTATTGGACTGCAATCTACTCCTAGTCTGGCATTGTCTGCACTGCACAAGAATTCACAAAGTGGGAACAAAAAAGCCGCATATTGAGAATAAAAAGTCACAGTTCTGCCCCCTTTTTTTGTTGGGACGTATCAAACCCACTCTGACAGTTTTATACAGGCACGAGAGCAAAAACATGACTAATGGAATCAGGATTAGACATAAAGCAGCGCCATTATTTATACATAACCCCCATTGTGTAAATCTTTCATACAGCAACCCATGTGTGCATTTCTGATGCAGGTTCTTCTATCTGCTGTATGTGAGTGACAGTAAGACACAGAGGACTAGGTACTATAAGGCATCCATAGTACCCTGCAAAGTATGATTCCATCTTGGCACTGTGACAGACCCAAAAGCCTACAATAACAATTCTATACTCCTGTCTCCGAAGAGGATGGATTCCTTAAAGCAAGTTTCCATTACATCCACTTTATTGTAACTATATTCAATAAATCTTGGCCCAGTTTTTTTTTCATGCATAAACTATTGATTTTCATTCATCCTGTCAATATTAAGGTGATTTAAAGATAGTTGCACATACTAATACTTTAATAAAATATATAGCCAAACACATTAGTTTGGAGAAAATTACAAATAACCCATGTGTTATAAGCACCGGGGAAGTCAGGGATTTTTCTAAAAACACATCATTTAAAATTTGGAAAAAGTTGTTTACTTACAATGAGCAGTATTGCTGCACTGAAAAAAAAAAATCGAAAATGTAATTTACAAACAAATTAGCTGGAATAATAACGTAGATGTTTCAGTATTGAATAAAATGGCGTGGAAAAATAATATTTTTTATTTGAATATGTTCCAATGTTTGAGTCCCTGTATCCATGATGTGTTGATGAGTGCGGATATAAATGATATTATTAATGCCAATATACAGCTAATTAGCACAATCTAAATGGTTGTCACTATAAACGTGTATTCAAAACACTTTCAGATTAAAAAAAAAAAAAACTGAATTGGCAACCACAAACAGTATGTTAAGGATACAATGTGACTGATGTATCCTGACACCATGCCTGACAAATCAACATGTCAGAAGGTAATTAACTTTAAAAACTTTCAATTAACAAGACAGCTGTTGGGAAAATTTTCAGCATTTAAAAAGACTCAGAAAAGCTTGGGTGTTTGTATTTAGAGGACAGAGAGGTTTAGCTGCAAATATGTCATTCTATTGAGTCTCAAAGATATAAACATGGAATATTGACTTAATTCAGGCAGTATGGCTCATTTACATGTCAGGTAACTATATACGTTCCTCATGTACTAAATAAAAAAAAACAATATGTTCATTTAAATGAAACCACACAAACCATTATTGGACTAAGCCAATACGAGATTAGTATAATTACAGAGATGTCGTTAAGATATGCAAAACATTGCTTTACAATAAGCAATCTACATAATTAGAAATACCTCCCCCACCCCAAAAAAAAAAAAACAATTTGAAAAATAAAATCTTATGTGAGACTTGACCTCTGACCTTAAAAATAAATAAATCAAAAAATAAAACAAGGAGATTTGAGTTATTTGCTGATCACGCAGAAATATTTGTTTGTATTTGTTTTTCAATGTGTAACAATATGTATCTCACAGTGGAAATACAGGGTTTTTTTCTTCCTGTCTTTCTACCCACTGAGAAGACCAAACGTTTTATAATATAATCATTTTAATTTGCCCTGAAATATCAGCGCTGACCAGGTTAGGGTCTAAACATATGTCACCAGAACTCAGGGGACCCAGTGGTAGTTGGTCATCGTTTGGTCTATCCAGTCACTTCCCTTGCTGCCCCCAATCTCCTATACAGCATGAGCCTCTTTTCCCCATTGTGCAAAAGACGAACGCATGTACCTCTTCCTTCCTCACTGAAACAGGGGGCACATCATGGTGAGGGATATAGGGTCCAGGCTGGCAGACAGCCAAGCTCCGGTCTAGAGTACTGCCTGTAACTCCCTAATGGAGAATCTGGTTACATAGCCTATGGTTTGATAATCAAAGTATTAATAATGCACAGGCAGAATGATTTCATAGAAACACCACTTTCTTGGAATTTCACTATTGTTCATTTAAAAAGAAATAAAACAAACAACATATGCTTCATGATGCAGTTCCTGTACAGGTAAATATATATGTCAAGCACTATATTGCTCTGGGTTTATTAACAAGATAGAACTTTAATCCAGTTCCTGATCTTGTCAGGGTCCGTATTGTTTAAGCAGGTTGCGCTAGCTCTGGTTGTTATATCGGGGTGCCGTGAGACACTGACGCTATTACTAATATATATGTTCAGTCGCCAACACATAACAAAATCTAATAGTTTTCCAATTTTGTTTTTCTCACGCAGGTCAAAGGCCTTTCCAATGCAGATATTGCCCGTACAGTGCCTCTCAGAAGGGAAATCTAAAGACCCATGTACTATGTGTTCATCGCATGCCATTCGACAACAGCCAGTACCCCGACCGAAGGTTCAAGCGCTCCCGCGTTGATTCTGAGACTTCGGGCAATTCCGAAGAACTTCCCCCAATTAAAGCTGGGCGCACGACGCAACCTGCAGCTGAAGGAAACAAGGTCTAGGAGTGACTGAATTTAATGAATATCAGTCTATACGTTGCAATATGATTTCACGCCCGTTGTAAACGCTCGTTTAGAGGAAGGATGTGCAGACTACATTGAGTATTCCAACACGTGTACAGGAGATTCGTTTTCTTTTTTTGGAATGTCAAACGTACTAACCCTTCACCCCTTAAAATGGCTGAATAACTGTTATCTGGCGACAGGTACGTTACAAAAAACAAACAAACAACAAAACCATTAACAGTGGGCTAATAAAAACGTAGAAAAAGGAGGTCGGCCTGTGAAACTTCGAAGTGGTTCTTGTCCGACGCAAATGCTTTTATCCGAAAAAGGATACTAATCCGAATGATTAAACGTTGCCTTGAAGATAGAGGGGCTGTGTTTTCATTGTTGAAGACACCTTTCTAATATGACACCAGCTGCTTTTATTATACGAGCGTTGTGATGAGACAAGTTGGTAGACTGCTATGGTGCCAGCCTGACTGGGGCTGTCATTATAGGAAAAAAATCAATTGAAATGGTGTTGCAACAGCACTATGGGAGAAATCTAAGACGGTCTACAGTCCAGGGTCGGGACTGACCTGCAACGTATTGGAAAAAAAGATTGTGATGTTTCTTTCTTAGTATCTTCTTCATTTGCAGCTAAAACAAATCAATTGATAGAATCGGCAGAGTTCTGTAAAATGCAGATGTGATTTTTTTTTTTTTATTATTTCCCTTTAGATCAATGTACGATATTGAGGGAGATGACTGTGTTTGTTATAGGGTGAGGTACAAGTACAATGCAATATTGTGTAACAGTCACCGTGGTTCATCTCTAGAAGACACTATAATATTTTTTATTTCAGCTAACAGAAGGATTTCCCTGGATCAGAACTTCCTAAATTGAAAATAAGGCTTTTTTTTTATTATTATTATTTTTTTTTATAAGTTTTCTGAATATATTAAATTCTGCACATCCCATTTGCAGGAAAGGAGTAAGGAAAAAAATAACACATTTTAAAAGAATTTTAGTTTCTTTTTTTAAATAATGCAGTCTATATTTTTACAAATTTTAGTTTTTATTTTCTGCTTACTAGATAGTCTAAAATTAAATGTACTTACCTCATCAGAAGGATTTATTTCAAATTTAAAAGAAAATAAAAAAATAACTTAGTTCTAAAGCCGAAGAATTGACCTGCTATGGATGTGTGACTTAATAGTGGTAAAATGTATTGTAATGTAGTACTTCTATGAAGCCTGCCAGTCTATCCCCTTATCTAAGAAAAGTGGTGCTTTGGATTCTGCAAATAGAATAAACCCTTCTATAAAAAAAAATAGAATAGGCTGGGAATGAACTCCCGCATCAGCCTTAAACGTAGCTCTGCCTAAAGCAGTTTGAAAAACTACTAAAACTGCAATCGATGTAAATAAGATTGGGATGTGTACCCAGAGACTGGAATTCAAATTAAGGAAAAGATAGGGTGCAATTTACTAATACTGCCTGATCAGAGAGAGAAATCAGCGGGTCTCAATGTAACATACCTGCTTGGAAGAGAGAGCAAACGCTGCTTTCCTGTTTGTTTCGTTTTTCTAGTATAGTTCTCACTGCCTTACTTCAAATCGAGTCGATAATAAAAAATGCAACTCTTTCTACGATCCTCTAGAAACAAAGAAAAAACAAATGAAAAGGATTGCAAGATGTAATGGAAAACTTTCTGACTGTACTAAGCTTTAGGATTTTAACTGCACTACCGTGTTTGGTGACTGTGTCAGTCGCTTGCTTTTGTGTGTTTGCACCACCTTCTTCTATATGTTAGCAAAAAAAAAAAATGGAGAAAAAGAATGTCAACAGCGACAAAAAAACAACAACATTCCGTTTCTGCACTTTTTGATCTTTTTTTGTACTTTTTTTGTGTCCTCTGAGCATCTTCAGATGCGACCGGCAATAATCCTGTTTGTGACACTGGAAACATCTCCCCATTACCTGTGACGTGTGCTTGTGTATGTGCGTTGATCACATTTGGTCCTGGTGCTACGTCCCTCTCCTCCCCAACTCTTTTTTTTTTTTTTCCTTCCCAAAACATTTGTAACTTGTACTACAAACAAATGACACAGTGATGCTTTGTCAGTTTATGAATCCCATCATGCTTCTTATATCTAAACATGTCAACAACAAAAAAATTCTCTGTAAATTCTGTTGTTTGTGGTATTGCTCATAATATTGTCTACATTCCAAGACCGAAAAGAAGGATAAAAAATATATCCCATCTTGGAGCAAATCTGAGATCCATAGAGTAGAGGATTTTGTTGCAACGCTTGTAAGTAGACAACTTTGTATTTAAAGTTTCTTCACAGTTATTATTTATTATTGAAACTCATCCGTTACCAGAACTTTATTCTGGTAAAGAAGTATTAAAGAAATCTTTTTCTTTTTCTTTTTCCCAGCGATGATTGTCTTTATTTTCTGCTGTTAGAATAAAATATTGTTGGAGCAGTACAGTTGTATCCAGTGTTTTACGCAATAAACCCTCTACCTCTGAAAAAAAAAAAAAAGGGGAAGATGTTATTTTTGTTTGCAATTTTTTGTCAGAGAAATTTAGAAGAGTAAATTCACACTTGTTAGGTAGTTTCTGTAATGTAATAAGAGTTAATGTAGTTAATGTACCAAAACAAAAAAAAATTGGATCATGCTACGGAAGTCTACATATATATATATATATTTACTGCTCATATCTATCGCTCCATATAGATAGATATAATTGTGCTTAATTAAATTACTGTGAAAACAATCAAATCATGTGTAGCTGTTTTTATATAAGATTATAGTTAAAGAAGCAAAAAATCATAGATTCTGCCCAAAATGTTTGCAATCATTTCAGAAATTGTCATTGGCGCATCATTGATGTTTTCAGTACAAGTTGAGCATCCCTTATCCAAAATGATCCATTATCCAAAATGACCCTTTATCCCCAAAAAAAAGATTCAGTTTTTTGCCAAAAGTTGCAAATTCCTCACACCCCTGTCAGGATGCAAGTGCACAACAGTTTATTCAGTGTGCAGCCCCCTTAATCTGCGATGTAGCCTTTCCGTGCATGTTCAGATTCCCCCACGACCACACAGGGCACGTGTGCAGACCTGACACGCCAGCAGCAAGTTCCCAACAATGCCTCACATCACAGCTACAACACGGTGATCTCTTTTCTCTGTACAGTATTTGCATTGATATTACTGTATGAATGTTGCGAGGCTTTAATATATCTTATTGGTGAAAATGATCCTTCATGTGAAATAACCTGTTATCCAAGACCTCTGGTCCCAAGAATTTCCGATGAGGGATAATCCACCTGTATAGGATATTTCTCTCATAGAATGGCCCCTGTTCAAAGAAAGGAACTATATTTAAATAAACACAATGACATTCAGAAATGCCAACATGATCCTATTACTAAATGAATGTAGTGTAATTTCTACCTAGAGACATTGAATGAAAGAATAAAGAGTTAAATTAATGTTTTACTGTTAACCTGGGTGTAATGTAAGCAGGAGTCTGTGTACATGAGTAAAATTACTTAATTGAACGTAGTAAATTGGTCATGTACCACAATTGGGGTTAGGGTTAGGGTTAGTCCCATTAGCGTCCCCGGTGTTATACACGTGGAACCAACACACTCAGGGTTTAGTCCCATTAGTGGCCCCGGTGTTATACACCTGGAACCAACACACTCAGGGTTTAGTCCCATTAGTGGCCCCGGTGTTATACACGTGGAACCAACACACTCAGGGTTTAGTCCCATTAGTGGCCCCGGTGTTATACACGTGGAACCAACACACTCAAGGTTTAGTCCCATTAGTGGCCCCGGTGTTATACACCTGGAACCAACACACTCAGGGTTTAGTCCCATTAGTGGCCCCGGTGTTATACACCTGGAACCAACACACTCAGGGTTTAGTCCAATTAGTGGCCCCGGTGTTATACACCTGGAACCAACACACTCGGGGTTTAGTCCCATTAGTGGCCCCGGTGTTATACACCTGGAACCAATCAGGGTTTAGTCCCATTAGCGGCCCCGGTGTTATACACCTGGAACCAACACACTCAGGGTTTAGTCCCATTAGCGGCCCCGGTGTTATACACCTGGAACCAACACACTCAGGGTTTAGTCCCATTAGCGGCCCCGGTGTTATACACCTGGAACCAACACACTCACGGTTTAGTCCCATTAGCGTCCCCGGTGTTATACACCTGGAACCAACACACTCGGGGTTTAGTCCCATTAGCGTCCCCGGTGTTATACACCTGGAACCAACACACTCAGGGTTTAGTCCCATTAGTGGCCCCGGTGTTATACACCTGGAACCAACAAACTCAGGGTTTAGTCTCATTAGCGGCCCCGGTGTTATACACCTGGAACCAACACACTCGGGGTTTAGTCCCATTAGTGGCCCCGGTGTTATACACCTGGAACCAACACACTCGGGGTTTAGTCCAATTAGTGGCCCCGGTGTTATACACCTGGAACCAACACACTCGGGGTTTAGTCCCATTAGTGGCCCCGGTGTTATACACCTGGAACCAACACACTCAGGGTTTAGTCCCATTAGCGGCCCCGGTGTTATACACCTGGAACCAACACACTCAGGGTTTAGTCCCATTAGCGACCCCGGTGTTATACATCTGGAACCAACACACTCAGGGTTTAGTCCCATTAGCGGCCCCGGTGTTATACACCTGGAACCAACACACTCAGGGTTTAGTCCCATTAGCGTCCCCGGTGTTATACACCTGGAACCAACACACTCAGGGTTTAGTCCCATTAGCGGCCCCGGTGTTATACACCTGGAACCAACACACTCAGGGTTTAGTCCCATTAGCGTCCCCGGTGTTATACACCTGGAACCAACACACTCAGGGTTTAGTCCCATTAGCGGCCCCGGTGTTATACACCTGGAACCAACAAACTCAGGGTTTAGTCTCATTAGTGGCCCCGGTGTTATACACCTGGAACCAACACACTCAAGGTTTAGTCCCATTAGTGGCCCCGGTGTTATACACCTGGAACCAACACACTCAGGGTTTAGTCCCATTAGTGGCCCCGGTGTTATACACCTGGAACCAACACACTCAGGGTTTAGTCCCATTAGTGGCCTCGGTGTTATACACCTGGAACCAACACACTCAGGGTTTAGTCCCATTAGCGGCCCCGGTGTTATACACCTGGAACCAACACACTCAGGGTTTAGTCCCATTAGCGGCCCCGGTGTTATACACGTGGAACCAACACACTCGGGGTTTAGTCCCATTAGTGGCCCCGGTGTTATACACCTGGAACCAACACACTCGGGGTTTAGTCCCATTAGTGGCCCCAGTGTTATACACCTGGAACCAACACACTCAGGGTTAGTCCCATTAGCGGCCCCGGTGTTATACACCTGGAACCAACACACTCAGGGTTTAGTCTCATTATTGGCCCCGGTGTTATACACCTGGAACCAACACACTCAGGGTTTAGTCCCATTAGCGGCCCCGGTGTTATACACCTGGAACCAACACACTCGGGGTTTAGTCCCATTAGTGGCCCCGGTGTTATACACCTGGAACCAACACACTCAGGGTTTAGTCCCATTAGTGGCCCCGGTGTTATACATCTGGAACCAACACACTCAGGGTTAGTCCCATTAGCGGCCCCAGTGTTATACACCTGGAACCAACACACTCGGGGTTTAGTCCCATTAGTGGCCCCGGTGTTATACACCTGGAACCAACACACTCAGGGTTTAGTCCCATTAGTGGCCTCGGTGTTATACACCTGGAACCAACACACTCAGGGTTTAGTCCCATTAGTGGCCCGGTGTTATACACCTGAAACCAACACACTCAGGGTTTAGTCCCATTAGTGGCCCCGGTGTTATACACCTGGAACCAACACACTCGGGGTTTAGTTCCATTAGTGGCCCCAGTGTTATACACCTGGAACCAACACACTCAGGGTTTACACGTGGAACCAACACACTCGGTGTTTAGTCCTAACAACATGTCCGCCCCCTGATAGAGCTATACAGAGCAAAGATTCTAAACAACATGTCTGCCCCCTGATAGATCTATACAGAGCAAAGATTCTAAACAACATGTCCGCCCCTGATAGAGCTATACAGAACAAATATTCTAAACAACATGTCCGCCCCCTGATAGAGCTATACAGAGCAAATATTCTAAACAACATGTCCGCCCCTGATAGAGCCATACAGAGCAAAGATTCTAAACAACATGTCCGCCCCCTGATAGACCTATACAGAACAAATATTCTAAACATGTCCTCCCCATGATAGAGCTATACAGAGCAAAGATTCTAAACAACATGTCCGCCCCTGATAGAGATGTAGAGAGCAAAGATTCTAAACAACATGTCCACCCCTGATAGAGCTATACAGAACAAAGATTCTAAATAATATGTCCGTCCCCTGATAGAGCTATACAGGGCAAAAACTCTAAACAACATGTGCGCCCCTGATAGAGCTATACAGAGCAAAGATTCTAAACAACATGTCCGCCCCTGATAGAGCTATACAGAGCAAAGATTCTAAACAGCATGTCCACCCCTGATAGAGCTATACAGAGCAAAGATTCTAAATAACATGTCCGTCCCCTGATAGAGCTATACAGGGCAAAGACTCTAAATAACATGTCCGCCCCTGATAGAGGTATACAGAGCAAAGATTCTAAACAACATGTCTGCCCCCTGAAATAGATGTATTAGCAAAGAGGGTTCAAAAAGGTACATTATTTATATTCTTTCAATAGCACATTTCTTTGTAAAATGTCTACACTTGATGCAATCTTTCAAATAAACAGAACTTAAGTTGTCCCTTAATATAAAAAAAGGGGTAACAGTTCTAGCCTATTAGATAATTCTTTGGTTTACATCTTACCCCCTTTAACAGTTAATGCCATTTACAGAGTGATAGAGCAGTGTACTGAGGATCAGTAACGAAGCAAACCTACTGTATATAGTGTGATCAGGAGCTTTGCCGAGATTAGAACCATTTTCAGGTAAGACATTAATATCAGAGTTAGGAAGACGGGTGAGTTAGAGAATATTTACAGCCCACCTATTAATCCAATTGTCAATTCACCCCAGTTCATCTGTTTAGTGGATAGACCTCGATATTTATTACATATTAAAGATAATATTCAGTGTGAAACATGGAATATTTAATTAATTCTGTAATGGAATCGTTAATAGTAATAATCACTAAGCCCCATGTCACACCAACCAATAAATCAGTTCATCAGAAATCTTACTGACACAGTAGACAAGGCACCTCATCTTACATGTGTCTGTAATATATGTATATTAAGTTTCAGGACCACTTACACATTAAACCTTATTAAACCCATGCTCCGTTAGTTACTCTCCCTGTGCACAAGTGATTCCTTAGGGCAATTCCCTCTTCTTCATGCACCATACAATTCAGAGGGTTTTTAACATAAAAAATAAATTCCTAATACAAGTGTAGGGTATATGATATTATTTTAGGTCACAGAAGAAGTGGAAGAACCTGGAGAAATGGATCCAGTACAGGTGTAATGAGCTTGCCATGTAAAAATATAGTACTCAAAAAGTGCTACTTTCTGCTATTTGGAGACTTTAGGATTTGGTTGTCTTGGAAGAATTAGCAACCTTCCAATAATTAAGCAGAATTATACAAGTTATTATTATTCAACAGTAAATAGTGTAGGTAGTTTGGGTCAAAAAACATCCTCTTTTAACAGTGTCTTTTTTCGCACCCTTTCCTGTCGCTCGCATGTTATTTTTTTGTTTTGCCTGGGTGATCAGCAATGTGTAATACCTTTTCACACTGATTATTCAACAACTGCTAATAATGTCGCGAAAGCTGTCGAATGGGTGAGTGCTTTCACATTACACAGCAGTGCTAGCAGCATTGCACCTTAATCTGCACACGACACATTATCATTTAACACTGAGTATATTTCACCGGTAACATTTGATTGTGGAATAGATACTTCTTTCTTTAGTTTTCAGTTTAATATGTGTTCAGTGAGCAGTGTGTTACAACATATCTCCAGGGTCCTTGAAAATCCCCTTCCTCCTCTGCTTTCTGCTTCATTCAAATGTTTTGATAGAACAAACACTTCTCCAGCACCAGAGAGGAGTCCAACTGGTGAAATCATACAATGCTACACTACAAATCCCATCAAGCACAGCGAGGTATACACACACACACACACACACAGGATCTGGCCGAGCTTGGTGGGACTCGTCTGCATAGCTAACAATCCCAGAGTTTTTCCGGTTGCTGGCAAGGACACATTGTGGATCCGTGTCCTATAGGGGCTCAGGCTGCGGTATTTTTATATGTCTTGCTACTCCTCACCTGTTGGTGTTGCTAGTTGTGTAAAAATCAGGGAAGCGTGCATAAAGAGGAAGACGAAAGGAAATTTAAATGACCCAGACTGAACTGTTTCGCTGTTAATACAGGCATACAGAGCAAGACAAGTTTAATGGGTCCGGTTTTTTATTATACTATGCAGAATAATTAAGTTTGAGGAGAAGTGTCACATAGATTTATCTTTTAATTAAAAAAGCATGGTTCACGCATATTTGAGTGGTAGTCTAAATAAATGCAATATAGAAATTTATGTTTGTTTATCTAGGTGTTAATTACCTAGAGATTGTTCTGGATTACCTCTTTTTATAAAGTGTCATGAGCTCATGTCACTGGTAATAAAGCTTAACAGTGGAACCTTATCAATTTACTAACTATAGCTCAAGTGTGACCAGAGGAATATAAAAAGCCTCTCCAAATACCCGCTTCTCACTAGTGGAAGGAAATGTGCATCCTTAGGAAGGTAATCATTCTGAACCTGTGATCCAGCAGTAAATGTACCACATATATAACTCTACACCATGGCCTGGATTTACACCACAATGGGAGGGGCAAAAACTATTCAGTTACCCTCGGTACCACTTCATAACCCCATCTGATATCATCAGAGGTAGACACACAAACATGTAGGACAGGCACACTGACAGATAAGGTACAGAGACTGATAGACAGATATACTGACAGATAAGGTACAGAGACTGATAGACATATATACTGACAGATAAGGTACAGAGATTGATAGACAGATATACTGACAGATAAGGTACAGAGATTGATAGACAGATATACTGACAGATAAGGTACAGAGACTGATAGACAGATATACTGACAGATTATGTACAGAGACTGATAGACAGATATACTGACAGATAAGGTACAGAGACTGATAGACAGATATACTGACAGATGAGGTACAGAGACTGATAGACAGATATACTGACAGATAAGGTACAGAGACTGATAGACAGATATACTGACAGATAAGGTACAGAGACTGATACACAGATATACTGACAGATAAGGTACAGAGACTGATAGACATATATACTGACAGATAAGGTACAGAGACTGATAGACAGATATACTGACAGATAAGGTACAGAGACTGATACACAGATATACTGACAGATAAGGTACAGAGACTGATAGACAGATATACTGACAGATAATGTACAGAGATTGATAGACAGATATACTGACAGATAAGGTACAGAGATGAATAGACAGATATACTGACAGATAAGCTACAGAGATTGATATACTGACAGATGAGATACAGAGATTGATAGATAAACTGACAGATAAGGTACAGAGATTAATAGACAGATATATTGACAGATAAGATACAGAGATTGATAGACATATATACTGACAGATAAGGTACAGAGACTGATAGACAGATATACTGACAGGTAAGATACAGAGATTGATAGACCGATATACTGACAGATAAGGTACAGAGACTGATAGACAGATATACTGACAGATAAGGTACAGAGACTGATAGACAGATATACTGACAGATAAGGTACAGAGACTGATAGACAGATATACTGACAGATTATGTACAGAGACTGATAGACAGATATGCTGACAGATACAATACAGAGATTGATAGACAGATATACTGACAGATAAGGAACAGAGATTGATAGACAGATATACTGACAGATAAGGAACAGAGATTGATAGACAGATATGGTACAGAGATTGATAGACAGATATACTGACATAAAAGGTACAGAGACTGATAGACAGATATACTGACAGATAAGGTACAGAGATTGATAGACAGATATACTGACAGATAAGGTACAGAGACTGATAGACAGATATACTGACAGATAAGGTACAGAGACTGATAGACAGATATACTGACAGATAAGGTACAGAGATTGATAGACAGATATACTGACAGATAAGGTACAGAGATTGATAGACAGATATACTGACAGATGAGATACAGAGATTGATAGATAAACTGACAGATAAGGTACAGAGATTGATAGATAAACTGACAGATAAGGTACAGAGATTGATAGACAGATATACTGACAGATAAGGTACAGAGATTGATAGACAGATATACTGACAGATAAGGTACAGAGATTGATAGACAGATATACTGACAGATGAGATACAGAGATTGATAGATATACTGACAGATAAGGTACAGAGACTGATAGACAGATATACTAACAGATAAGGTACAGAGATTGATAGACAAATATCCTGACAGATAAGGTACAGAGATTGATAGACAGATATACTGACAGATAAGGTACAGAGACTGATAGACAGATATACTGATAGATAAGGTACAGAGATTGATAGACAGATATACTGACAGATAAGGTACAGAGATTGATAGACATATATACTGACAGATAAGGTACAGAGACTGATAGACAGATATACTGACAGATAAGGTACAGAGACTGATACACAGATATACTGACAGATAAGGTACAGAGACTGATAGACATATATACTGACAGATAAGGTACAGAGACTGATAGACAGATATACTGACAGATAAGGTACAGAGACTGATACACAGATATACTGACAGATAAGGTACAGAGACTGATAGACATATATACTGACAGATAAGGTACAGAGACTGATAGACAGATATACTGACAGATAAGGTACAGAGACTGATACACAGATATACTGACAGATAATGTACAGAGATTGATAGACAGATATGCTGACAGATACAATACAGAAATTGATAGACAGATATACTGACAGATAAGGAACAGAGATTGATAGACAGATATACTGACAGATAAGGAACAGAGATTGATAGACAGATATACTGACAGATAAGGTACAGAGATTGATAGACAGATATACTGACATAAAAGGTACAGAGACTGATAGACAGATATACTGACAGATAAGGTACAGAGATTGATAGACAGATATACTGACAGATAAGGTACAGAGACTGATAGACAGATATACTGACAGATAAGGTACAGAGACTGATAGACAGATATACTGACAGATAAGGTACAGAGATTGATAGACAGATATACTGACAGATAAGGTACAGAGATTGATAGACAGATATACTGACAGATGAGATACAGAGATTGATAGATAAACTGACAGATAAGGTACAGAGATTGATAGATAAACTGACAGATAAGGTACAGAGATTGATAGACAGATATACTGACAGATAAGGTACAGAGATTGATAGACAGATATACTGACAGATAAGGTACAGAGATTGATAGACAGATATACTGACAGATGAGATACAGAGATTGATAGATATACTGACAGATAAGGTACAGAGACTGATAGACAGATATACTAACAGATAAGGTACAGAGATTGATAGACAAATATCCTGACAGATAAGGTACAGAGATTGATAGACAGATATACTGACAGATAAGGTACAGAGACTGATAGACAGATATACTGATAGATAAGGTACAGAGATTGATAGACAGATATACTGACAGATAAGGTACAGAGATTGATAGACATGTATACTGACAGATAAGGTACAGAGACTGATAGACAGATATACTGACAGATAAGGTACAGAGACTGATACACAGATATACTGACAGATAAGGTACAGAGACTGATAGACATATATACTGACAGATAAGGTACAGAGACTGATAGACAGATATACTGACAGATAAGGTACAGAGACTGATACACAGATATACTGACAGATAAGGTACAGAGACTGATACACAGATATACTGACAGATAATGTACAGAGATTGATAGACAGATATACTGACAGATAAGGTACAGAGATGAATAGACAGATATACTGACAGATAAGCTACAGAGATTGATATACTGACAGATAAGGTACAGAGATTGATAGACATATATACTGACAGATAAGGTACAGAGACTGATAGACAGATATACTGACAGGTAAGATACAGAGATTGATAGACCGATATACTGACAGATAAGGTACAGAGACTGATAGACAGATATACTGACAGATAAGGTACAGAGACTCATAGACAGATATACTGACAAATAAGGTACAGAGATTGATAGAGAGATATACTGACAGATAAGGTACAGAGACTGATAGACAGATATACTGACAGATAAGGTACAGAGACTGATAGACAGATATACTGACAGATAAGATACAGAGGTTGATAGACAGATTTACTGACAGATAAGGTACAGAGATTGATAGACAGATATACTGACAGATAAGATACAGAGATTGATAGACAGGTATACTGACAGATAATGTACAGAGATTGATATACAGATATACTGACAGATAAGGTACAGAGACTGATAGACAGATATACTGACAGATAAGGTAGAGAGATTGATAGACAGATATACTGACAGATAAGGTACAGAGACTGATAGACAGAGATACTGACAGATAAGGTACAGAGATTGATAGACAGATATACTGACAGATAAGGTACAGAGATTGATAGACAGATATACTGACAGATAAGGTACAGAGACTGATAGACAGATATACTGACAGATAAGGTACAGAGATTGATAGACAGATAT
Source organism: Pelodytes ibericus (assembly GCA_036172795.1). Taxonomy (NCBI): domain Eukaryota; kingdom Metazoa; phylum Chordata; class Amphibia; order Anura; family Pelodytidae; genus Pelodytes; species Pelodytes ibericus. Next base: position 204,877,293 of record CM069862.1, on the reverse strand, counting down.
ACTGACAGATAAGGTACAGAGATTGATAGACAGATATACTGACAGATAAGGTACAGAGATTGATAGACAGATATACTGACAGATAAGATACAGAGGTTGATAGACAGATTTACTGACAGATAAGGTACAGAGATTGATAGACAGATATACTGACAGATAAGATACAGAGATTGATAGACAGATATACTGACAGATAATGTACAGAGATTGATATACAGATATACTGACAGATAAGGTACAGAGACTGATAGACAGATATACTGACAGATAAGGTAGAGAGATTGATAGACAGATATACTGACAGATAAGGTACAGAGACTGATAGACAGATATACTGGCAGATAAGGTACAGAGACTGATAGACAGATATACTGACAGATAAGGTACATAGACTGATAGACAGATATACTGACAGATAAGGTGCAGAGATTGATAGACAGATATACTGACAGATAAGGTACAGAGACTGATAGACAGATATACTGACAGATAAGGTACAGAGACTGATAGACAGATATACTGACAGATAAGGTACAGAGACTGATAGACAGACATACTGACAGATAAGGCACAGAGACTGATAGACAGATATACTGACAGATAAGGTACAGAGACTGATAGACAGACATACTGACAGATAAGGTACAGAGATTGATAGACAGATATACTGACAGATAAGGTACAGAGACTGATAGACAGAGATACTGACAGATAAGGTGCAGAGATTGATAGACAGATATACTGACAGATAAGGTACAGAGACTGATAGACAGAGATACTGACAGATAAGGTACAGTGATTGATAGACAGATATACTGACAGATAAGGTACAGTGATTGATAGACAGATATACTGACAGATAAGGTACAGAGACTGATAGACAGATATACTGACAGATAAGGTACAGAGATTGATAGACAGATATACTAACAGATAAGGTACAGAGACTGATAGACAGATATACTGACAGATAAGGTACAGAGATTGATAGACAGATATACTGACAGATAAGGTACAGAGATTGATAGACAGATATACTGACAGATAAGGTACAGAGATTTATGTGTAGATATTGTTAATGTTACATAGTTACCAAGCAGTTTAGTTTAAAAAAAGATTTGCATCCATCAAGTTCAACCATTTTTCTGATCCTTATCGCTGGATCAAAGCTGGAGTGATAGGTAGCAGGGTTGAATTTGATGGACTTGTGTCTTTTTTCAACCTAAATTACTATGTTACTGATCCAAAAGCAGGCAAAAAAACCCGTATTTCACCAACTTTGAATTCTGCTTCCAATGGGGGAAAAAAATCCTTCAACTCCAAAAGACAATCACATGATTCTGCTTGGATCAACAAGCACTGTTGAAAATGACTATTGTACCTGGAAATAGAGTGTCAAAATTCTGCAAGTCTATAATTGCTGCGCATGGAGGATTCTTCAACAAGAATAAAGTTGGAAGGAAACAATTATAATTTAAATTATAAATCATTATTTCTAACCTTGTCAATGCCTTGACTGTATGTCCTACTCATTTCGCAATTCATTTGATAAAGGTTGTCATGGAAAACAAGGACATTTCTAACTGACCCCAAACTTTGTGAATGACCGTGTATACTTCAACTTTTCTAAAATAATATATAAGCTGAATTTAAGTCTCCATGACTTTTTTTCTAGTACCATTTATAAATAGAATAGTTTCTGCTAAAATGCAAACCCCTTTTTTAACAATACTTGCCGCACTTTGCTCTTGCATTTCTATTTCCACTCTTTGTTAATTACACATTCCACCGATTTAATTCTTGATTGGCTCGTTACCCACTTTATTTCAATCATTCAGTTCTGATAAATTTTTCAGCATTAGAATTAAAAGTGAAATCTTCCACTTTCAAATTTATTGCGGGGATATAAAAAGTATAATAGTGATGACTCGGCTGAAGTTATTATTTAAAAAAAAAGGGCAATGCCCCTGTAAAATTGTAACCAGTGAATTCAGAACAAGTCACGGGGAGCAAGCTTAGAAAGTCACGTAGAATTAAGATGAATTAAAACACCGACAACAGTAACCTACTTCATGTGATTACAGAATACATGTGCCGGATGCTTTAAAAAAAAGACATTAAAATAGAAAAGTTCATGCAGCTTTTCATATAATCAAATGTACTCACAGAGAAACTTAGTGGAAAACTAAACTGTTGTATCCCTTGGGGTTAAAATGTTGGATGTCCATATATTTAGTAAACAGAGGCAGAGTAGTTAATGAAGCTAGCGCCGGCTGACGCTGTGATAGCCAATCAGAGAGGGGGCTCATCCCACTCGTCTGAACGGGGTCTGACTGGTCTCTTGGCTTCAAAGGGGACCACTCGTCTCAATGGGATCTGTCTGGTCTGTTGGCTTCAAAGGGGACCTCTCGTCTGAACGGGGTCTGTCGGCTTCAAAGGGGACCACTCGTCTCAACGTGGTCTGTCTGGTCTGTTGGCTTCAAAGGGGACCACTCGTCTGAATGGGGTCTGACTGGTCTCTTGGCTTCAAAGGGGACCACTCGTCTCAACTGGATCTGACTGGTCTCTTGGCTTCAAAGGGGACCACTCGTCTCAACGGGATCTGACTGGTCTGTTGGCTTCAAAGGGGACCACTCGTCTCAACGGGGTCTGTCTGGTCTGTTGGCTTCAAAGGGGACCACCCGTCTGAACGGGGTGAGTCTGGTCTGTTGGCTTCAAAGGGGACCACCCGTCTGAAAAGGGTCTGTCTGGTCTGTTGGCTTCAAAGGAGACCACCCGTCTGAACAGGGTCTGTCTGGTCTGTTGGCTTCAAAAGGGACCACTCGTCTCAACGTGGTCTGTTGGCTTCAAAGGGGACCACTCGTCTCAACGTGGTCTGTCTGGTCTGTTGGCTTCAAAGGGGACCACTCGTCTGAATGGGGTCTGACTGGTCTCTTGGCTTCAAAGGGGACCACTCGTCTCAACTGGATCTGACTGGTCTCTTGGCTTCAAAGGGGACCACTCGTCTCAACGGGATCTGACTGGTCTGTTGGCTTCAAAGGGGACCACTCGTCTCAACGGGGTCTGTCTGGTCTGTTGGCTTCAAAGGGGACCACCCGTCTGAACGGGGTGAGTCTGGTCTGTTGGCTTCAAAGGGGACCACCCGTCTGAAAAGGGTCTGTCTGGTCTGTTGGCTTCAAAGGAGACCACCCGTCTGAACAGGGTCTGTCTGGTCTGTTGGCTTCAAAAGGGACCACTTGGCTCAATGGGATCTGAATGGTCTGTTGGCTTCAAAGGGGACCACTTAGCTCAACGGTATGTGACTGGTCTGTTGGCTTCAAAGGGGACCACTAGTCTCAACGGGATCTGACTGGTCTGACCACCCGTCTGAATGGGATCTGACTGGTCTGTTGGCTTCGAAGGTGAGTTAAGTTTCCTGGAGAAGTATGATGCCATACACAGTTTTTGAGTCATACACCTATGTTAGAAGCCTTACCAATAATCTTAATGTGCGGTGCTATTGAACCAAAGAGGGCTTAATAATGTGCTTTAGTTGTATTCTTTCATTAAAGCATCTCTAGTTAAAATGCCTACACTTGATACAATCTTTCTATTAAACAGAGATTCTTTCTTTGCAACAGTTGTCAATAAAAAATCTAAAATCAACAATAAAGGTAAAAAAAAAATCAATGAAATCATAAAAACAGGTGTTTAAATACAATCCCTATTAGGGACTTGAGACTGACCCCCAAATTGTACACTAAATGCAGAAACAGTTTTTGAAGTTTGGGTACAGTACTTCAGACAGGCATACTCATGGGCACGGCATGTCCACTGGACGGCTATAGCTCTCTGGTTTCTGAGTAATGACAGCACTGTGACAGCCCCAGCCGTACCAATGGCGCACACAATAATTAATTATTATGGGAAGTTCAGAAAGGTCAGGACATTTTGTTCCATGTTTAACCAAGTGTACAGTTTAGGTCCCAGGACAAGGTGTATGATAATTTCCATTGAGACGCAGGTGCTCAATCCATCATCAAAACTCGGACTCAGCACTTGTAAGTTTTCCTGTGTCACGGATATATCATCCAGTGCGTTATACAGAGTGTGGGTGACGGAGAGGCCTCACACACAGCTCATACCGGCAAGACACCTTCTACTATATTAACACTATCTTTAACATATAGATCTAGCAGTGGGCAGTCAATACATCCGAAAAATCGAAATACAGGGATTTATTCATGAAAAGAAGGGAACATTATTCCAAGTCGGCTACTTTGATCTTCATTTTGAAATTGCCTGCAATTCCTCCTTCATGTATGAAGCTGAAAGAAAGGGAAGAGGAGAGAAAAGATTCCAGGTGGACAAAAAAACATAAAACATGGGAAAGCCGTAGATCTCCCAGGAACTATTGTATGTTGTGCATTGTATAAAGCAATAAACAAAGTCAAATAATATAAATGATTGAATGCAAGTATAAAGAATACGCAATGACCAATATCTTGTGCAAGAAGTTTCATTGTATTTCTAATGTGTCTCTTTAATATGTAAATGAACTCATTGCAGTAGGGACTGTGTAATTTGTATATCAAGGTAATGTCATAAACAGGAGACACATTTTTTAAAACACATTTCCCCTTGATGTATGCCTTCGCTAGCACAGCATGCACATCATCTTTACAGGGGAATCCCAGATCTACAGTCCAACTGGTGGTCTCATGATATAATACCTCCTCCCGACGGCCACAATATATACTGATCTAGATCTGTCACATATATCTCTGTGATCAGACTACACCCAGCTATTAGGTTTAGGAAAATACAAACATGATCTTATAGTTAATAATGTAATATGATCATTGTGGAGGGTGTGAGATAATGTGACTGTGTCCCTCTTTTTCTCCTTGTTACACACCTGACATCACTGCTGTACAGGTAGAACAGTCAGGTGACACAGAGCAGCCAATCAGAGTAAAGATACTGATTCCCTCCTTTTCTCCCCAGAGAGAAGCTGCAGTGATCATCCCAATCCTTGTTATACACCTAACATCACTGCTGTACAGGTAGAACAGTCAGGTGACACAGAGCAGCCAATCAGAGTAAAGATACTGATTCCCTCCTTTTCTCCCCAGAGAGAAGCTGCAGTGATCATTCCAATCCTTGTTACACACCTGACATCACTGCTGTACAGGTAGAACAGTCAGGTGACACAGAGCAGCCAATCAGAGTACGGATACTGATTCCCTCCTTTTCTCCCTAGAGAGAAGCTGCAGTGATCATTCCAATCCTTGTTATACACCTGACATCAATGCTGTACAGGTAGAACAGTCAGGTGACACAGAGCAGCCAATCAGAGTAAATATACTGATTCCCTCCTTTTCTCCCCAGAGAGAAGCTGCAGTGATCATTCCAATCCTTGTTACACACCTGACATCACTGCTGTACAGGTAGAACAGTCAGGTGACACAGAGCAGCCAATCAGAGTACGGATACTGATTCCCTCCTTTTCTCCCCAGAGAGAAGCTGCAGTGATCATCCCAATCCTTGTTACACACCTAACATCACTGCTGTACAGGTAGAACAGTCAGGTGACACAGAGCAGCCAATCAGATTAAAGATACTGATTCCCTCCTTTTCTCCCCAGAGAGAAGCTGCAGTGATCATTCCAATCCTTGTTACACACCTGACATCACTGCTGTACAGGTAGAACAGTCAGGTGACACAGAGCAGCCAATCAGAGTACGGATACTGATTCCCTCCTTTTCTCCCTAGAGAGAAGCTGCAGTGATCATTCCAATCCTTGTTACACACCTGACATCACTGCTGTACAGGTAGAACAGTCAGGTGACACAGAGCAGCCAATCAGAGTAAAGATACTGATTCCCTCCTTTTCTCCCCAGAGAGAAGCTGCAGTGATCATCCCAATCCTTGTTACACACCTGACATCACTGCTGTACAGGTAGAACAGTCAGGTGACACAGAGCAGCCAATCAGAGTACGGATACTGATTCCCTCCTTTTCTCCCCAGAGAGAAGCTGCAGTGATCATTCCAATCCTTGTTACACACCTGACATCACTGCTGTACAGGTAGAACAGTCAGGTGACACAGAGCAGCCAATCAGAGTACGGATACTGATTCCCTCCTTTTCTCCCCAGAGAGAAGCTGCAGTGATCATTCCAATCCTTGTTACACACCTGACATCACTGCTGTACAGGTAGAACAGTCAGGTGACACAGAGCAGCCAATCAGAGTAAAGATACTGATTCCCTCCTTTTCTCCCCAGAGAGAAGCTGCAGTGATCATTCCAATCCTTGTTACACACCTGACATCACTGCTGTACAGGTAGAACAGTCAGGTGACACAGAGCAGCCAATCAGAGTAAAGATACTGATTCCCTCCTTTTCTCCCCAGAGAGAAGCTGCAGTGATCATCCCAATCCTTGTTACACACCTGACATCACTGCTGTACAGGTAGAACAGTCAGGTGACACAGAGCAGCCAATCAGAGTAAAGATACTGATTCCCTCCTTTTCTCCCCAGAGAGAAACTGCAGTAATCATCCCAATCCTTGTTACACACCTGACATCACTGCTGTACAGGTAGAACAGTCAGGTGACACAGAGCAGCCAATCAGAGTACGGATACTGATACCCTCCTTTTCTCCCTAGAGAGAAGCTGCAGTGATCATTCCAATCCTTGTTACACACCTGACATCACTGCTGTACAGGTAGAACAGTCAGGTGACACAGAGCAGCCAATCAGAGTAAAGATACTGATTCCCTCCTTTTCTCCCCAGAGAGAAGCTGCAGTGATCATTCCAATCCTTGTTACACACCTGACATCACTGCTGTACAGGTAGAACAGTCAGGTGACACAGAGCAGCCAATCAGAGTAAAGATACTGATTCCCTCCTTTTCTCCCCAGAGAGAAGCTGCAGTGATCATCCCAATCCTTGTTACACACCTGACATCACTGCTGTACAGGTAGAACAGTCAGGTGACACAGAGCAGCCAATCAGAGTAAAGATACTGATTCCCCAGTCAGGTGACACAGAGCAGCCAATCAGAGTAAAGATACTGATTCCCTCCTTTTCTCTCCAGAGAGAAGCTGCAGTGATCATTCCAATCCTTGTTACACACCTGACATCACTGCTGTACAGGTAGAACAGTCAGGTGACACAGAGCAGCCAATCAGAGTAAAGATACTGATTCCCTCATTTTCTCCCCAGAGAGAAGCTGCAGTGATCATTCCAATCCTTGTTACACACCTGACATCACTGCTGTACAGGTAGAACAGTCAGGTGACACAGAGCAGCCAATCAGAGTAAAGATACTGATTCCCTCCTTTTCTCCCCAGAGAGAAGCTGCAGTAATCATCCCAATCCTTGTTACACACCTGACATCACTGCTGTACAGGTAGAACAGTCAGGTGACAAAGAGCAGCCAATCAGAGTAAAGATACTGATTCCCTCCTTTTCTCCCCAGAGAGAAGCTGCAGTGATCATCCCAATCCTTGTTACACACCTGACATCACTGCTGTACAGGTAGAACAGTCAGGTGACACAGAGCAGCCAATCAGAGTAAAGATACTGATTCCCTCCTTTTCTCCCCAGAGAGAAGCTGCAGTGATCATTCCAATCCTTGTTACACACCTGACATCACTGCTGTACAGGTAGAACAGTCAGGTGACACAGAGCAGCCAATCAGAGTAACGATACTGATTCCCTCCTTTTCTCCCCAGAGAGAAGCTGCAGTGATCATTCCAATCCTTGTTACACACCTGACATCACTGCTGTACAGGTAGAACAGTCAGGTGACACAGAGCAGCCAATCAGAGTAAAGATACTGATTCCCTCCTTTTCTCCCCAGAGAGAAGCTGCAGTGATCATTCCAATCCTTGTTACACACCTGACATCACTGCTGTACAGGTAGAACAGTCAGGTGACACAGAGCAGCCAATCAGAGTAAAGATACTGATTCCCTCCTTTTCTCTCCAGAGAGAAGCTGCAGTGATCATTCCAATCCTTGTTACACACCTGACATCACTGCTGTACAGGTAGAACAGTCAGGTGACACAGAGCAGCCAATCAGAGTAAAGATACTGATTCCCTCATTTTCTCCCCAGAGAGAAGCTGCAGTGATCATTCCAATCCTTGTTACACACCTGACATCACTGCTGTACAGGTAGAACAGTCAGGTGACACAGAGCAGCCAATCAGAGTAAAGATACTGATTCCCTCCTTTTCTCTCCAGAGAGAAGCTGCAGTGATCATTCCAATCCTTGTTACACACCTGACATCCCTGCTGTACAGGTAGAACAGTCAGGTGACACAGAGCAGCCAATCAGAGTAAAGATACTGATTCCCTCCTTTTCTCCCCAGAGAGAAGCTGCAGTGATCATTCCAATCCTTGTTACACACCTGACATCACTGCTGTACAGGTAGAACAGTCAGGTGACACAGAGCAGCCAATCAGAGTAAAGATACTGATTCCCTCCTTTTCTCCCCAGAGAGAAGCTGCAGTGATCATTCCAATCCTTGTTACACACCTGACATCACTGCTGTACAGGTAGAACAGTCAGGTGACACAGAGCAGCCAATCAGAGTAAAGATACTGATTCCCTCCTTTTCTCCCAAGAGAGAAGCTGCAGTGATCATTCCAATCCTTGTTATACACCTGACATCACTGCTGTACAGGTAGAACAGTCAGGTGACACAGAGCAGCCAATCAGAGTAAAGATACTGATTCCCTCCTTTTCTCCCCAGAGAGAAGCTGCAGTAATCATCCCAATCCTTGTTACACACCTGACATCACTGCTGTACAGGTAGAACAGTCAGGTGACACAGAGCAGCCAATCAGAGTAAAGATACTGATTCCCTCCTTTTCTCCCCAGAGAGAAGCTGCAGTGTTCATTCCAATCCTTGTTACACACCTGACATCACTGCTGTACAGGTAGAACAGTCAGGTGACACAGAGCAGCCAATCAGAGTAACGATACTGATTCCCTCCTTTTCTCCCCAGAGAGAAGCTGCAGTGATCATTCCAATCCTTGTTACACACCTGACATCACTGCTGTACAGGTAGAACAGTCAGGTGACACAGAGCAGCCAATCAGAGTAAAGATACTGATTCCCTCCTTTTCTCCCCAGAGAGAAGCTGCAGTGATCATCCCAATCCTTGTTACACACCTGACATCACTGCTGTACAGGTAGAACAGTCAGGTGACACAGAGCAGCCAATAAGAGTAAAGATACTGATTCCCCAGTCAGGTGACACAGAGCAGCCAATCAGAGTAAAGATACTGATTCCCTCCTTTTCTCTCCAGAGAGAAGCTGCAGTGATCATTCCAATCCTTGTTACACACCTGACATCACTGCTGTACAGGTAGAACAGTCAGGTGACACAGAGCAGCCAATCAGAGTAAAGATACTGATTCCCTCCTTTTCTCCCCAGAGAGAAGCTGCAGTGATCATTCCAATCCTTGTTACACACCTGACATCACTGCTGTACAGGTAGAACAGTCAGGTGACACAGAGCAGCCAATCAGAGTAAAGATACTGATTCCCTCCTTTTCTCCCCAGAGAGAAGCTGCAGTGATCATTCCAATCCTTGTTACACACCTGACATCACTGCTGTACCGGTAGAACAGTCAGGTGACACAGAGCAGCCAATCAGAGTAAAGATACTGATTCCCCAGTCAGGTGACACAGAGCAGCCAATCAGAGTAAAGATACTGATTCCCTCCTTTTCTCTCCAGAGAGAAGCTGCAGTGATCATTCCAATCCTTGTTACACACCTGACATCACTGCTGTACAGGTAGAACAGTCAGGTGACACAGAGCAGCCAATCAGAGTAAAGATACTGATTCCCTCCTTTTCTCTCCAGAGAGAAGCTGCAGTGATCATCCCAATCCTTGTTACACACCTGACATCACTGCTGTACAGGTAGAACAGTCAGGTGACACAGAGCAGCCAATCAGAGTAAAGATACTGATTCCCTCCTTTTCTCCCCAGAGAGAAGCTGCAGTGATCATTCCAATCCTTGTTACACACCTGACATCACTGCTGTACAGGTAGAACAGTCAGGTGACACAGAGCAGCCAATCAGAGTAAAGATACTGATTCCCTCCTTTTCTCCCCAGAGAGAAGCTGCAGTGAACATTTATCTCTGCAGTCCTGAGGTACAGTTACAATATAACACTGCAGTCTTGAGGTACAGTTACAATATAACACTGTAGTCCTGTGGTACAGTTATAATATAACACTGCAGTCCTGTGGTACAGTTACAATATAACACTGCAGTCATGTGGTACAGTTATAATATAACACTGCAGTCTTGAGGTACAATTACAATATAACACTGCAGTCCTGTGGTACAGTTATAATATAACACTGCAATCGTGTGGTACAGTTACAATATAACACTGCAGTCCTGTGGTACAGTTACAATATAACACTGCAGTCATGTGGTACAGTTACAATATAACACTGCAGTCTTGAGGTACAGTTATAATATAACACTGCAGTCTTGTGGTACAGTTACAATATAACACTGCAGTCTTGTGGTACAGTTACAATATAACACTGCAGTCTTGTGGTACAGTTACAATATAACACTGCAGTCTTGAGGTACAGTTACAATATAACACTGTAGTCCTGTGGTACAGTTACAATATAACACTGCAGTCCTGTGGTACAGTTACAATATAACACTGCAGTCTTGTGGTACAGTTACAATATAACACTGCAGTCTTGAGGTACAGTTACAATATAACACTGCAGTCTTGTGGTACAGTTATAATATAACACTGCAGTCTTGTGGTACAGTTACAATATAACACTGGAGTCTTGAGGTACAGTTACAATATAACACTGCAGTCCTGAGGTACAGTTACAATATAACACTGCTTTCCTGTGGTACAGTTACAATATAACACTGCAGTCCTGAGGTACAGTTACAATATGACACTGGAGTCTTGAGGTACAGTTACAATATAACACTGCAGTCCTGAGGTACAGTTACAATATGACACTGCAGTCTTGAGGTACAGTTACAATATGACACTGCAGTCTAGAGGTACAGTTACAATATAACACAGTCTTGTGGTATCAGCAGGTGACAGTAGATCTTATGGTACTCATTTTATTGACCTGCACAGGATGAATGCAAGGTTATAGCAGGTAGTGCAGTGAGAGCATTAGTGCCAACAATTACTGACAAATAACACCCAATCTAACCACTACTTTAAAATAACGATTTCATTATTAGAACCGATTTATATATAAACATTTTCAGAAATGCAATCTTAACCAATTTATTTATATATCACATACTTTCGGTGGATAAAACAAAGAAACACAAACTCATAGAATAATCGTTTGTATCTCTGCCCCTTTTATTTGTAATTCAGACATGTTTACACACAGGCCCATACACACCATGCTGAGAAATAAGGTGACTACTGCCATTTAATTCCAGAATGACTATGAGAAATCCATAGTTCAGGGCAGCGCTGGGTAGCATAAAGGCTGCAGAGCAGGTGAAATGTTACTGATTGCCGCCCCGGGGTATACATTTATCATAAATTCCTGAATAAAATGTCAGTTTGGTCAAACAGCTCTATAAAAGCAATTTTTTTTCTACTTCTTTGAACTAACATGAGATACATTGATAGGTACAACTGTCATAATCCTCAGGCAGCCAAATGCTTGAGCGCTGTGCATAGGTTAAGACAAAATCATGTCCCCTATTTATTATATCCCCTTTGGGCATTGAGTTAATATACAAGATTATACATTTCCCATTAAAGTAACGTATTTCCAGTTGAAGTAACAGCATAGTTGCCAACATCGGCCATGTTGCCAGGGACACATATTTGTTCCACATGTTGCAGAAAGAGCATGCAAAGTGCAGCCCGGCAGTATGTATACGCACAGACACAATCCAATTAATTGATCATGGTAGGTCCCATGAGATCTCCACGCTGATTAATTAATTGGATTGTGTCTGTGCGTATAGCCATCCTACATACTGCCGGGCTGCACTTTGCATGCTCTTTCTGCAGTATGTGGAACAGATATGTGTCCCTGGAAACATGGCCGATGTTGGCAACTATGAAACAGAATGATGTCATAAGCCAGAGACAGCATATTTAAAACATATTTTTTATCATAATCTATACATTTGTTTGCAATTCCACTGGTCATATATCATTTAAAACATATTTGTTTCATAATCTATATATTTGTTTGCAATTCTGATTTCTCTTTATTCTCTTCATTTACAGTAGAGATGTGTTTATTTGGGGCATGCTTTTACATTAGCACCCCTCTCCAAGTCTATACAGAGAGAGTCTGTACAGATAGAGTGCATGGCCGGCTGAGACATTTGCCCCTGTCCAATGCATAGTGAATTGAAATGCCCATCTCACCATTCTAGTGAATAGCTCCCTCTGACGTCATACAAAAACCCAGACTGGCCTGACCTGGAAAAGGTTACATTTTAACAAACCACAACCTGCCTATTCAGGTATTACTACTGATTCCCGCACCAAGTATGCAAGACACAAGCAGTCAATTCCAGATGAACATAACAGGACTGGCTTGTGATCTCAGTGTTGTAGATGATGAAACATATCCTCGGTGTCCCGTTATCCTTTTCTGCAATCCACAAACAAGTACAGTTTATTGACACATTTTACCTGTTCTTACTTTGAGATATTACCGCTGAACCCAAGAAACAACTCCAGCTTGTCTTGCATATTCACCATCATTCCCAATACAGGACCTTCTCTTTATATGAAATGGGCTTATCACAGTGCCAAACACATCCCTGCCTTGTGCTTCTGGGCCAAAATGAGAGCAAATCCCCCAAAGATATAACGAAGCTGTACCCACTGTGGGTGACAAGGTAAGGGATTCCTGTAACTTTCACTGCCATCAGATGGGTGCTAGCTGTTATTATTATTATTATTATTTTGTTTTCCTTTTGTTCTTTTATCACTGTGGAATTTAGCAGTGAATTTCATTCCAACATCTCTAAAGCAAATCATTATTTTATGTGGAATAAATAGCATATCTTGCCTGATGTACTTACGGCTAATGAACCAGTGTTCTGAATCAGAGACGCCAGACATGGGTATGGCTCCCCCCCCCCCCTCTGCTTTCTGTTGATGTATTAATTAATGAAATATCAACTCATTTTCTTACTTGGGTCTGTGTTTGCATGAACATTTATATTCGGTTGCTTGGTTTGTTACTCTGAGATGAGAGAATTTTCCCACCTCGGCTGCTTTGGTCTTAAGTTGTAAATTTCCTTCTCAATTCCCTGCAATATATAGATCATTTCCAATCAGTTTTATTCATAGTATGATCAATATTTAGGTTGACAGAGCCCCTTTAACTCCCTTCTTAATTAGTGCTGCTCATGAAAAATGAATAGCCTGGGGGTGCAGGAATAAACCTTACAATATGCAGAATGAATTTGTTTACAAGCATTCGTAAGTATAGATCCTGTAATGTTCCATGAATACATGTTTGTTTGCTTTTTTTAGAGCTTAGCAATTTAGTAACATAAAACAAACACCTGTCCTTCTCTAACCCTTGTTTGGTGGAACATTTAATAACACACACGTGACCTTGTGTTCAAATTGTAACGTCTGTAGTTGGTGTAGAAAAGATGGTTTAATGATTGGTTAAAGAAGTCCCCAAGCTTAGTTTCTAGGTGGGCAGGTGGCAGTTTATATTAAAATGTAGGCCATGTTGTATGCTTTATGGGTTTTACGTGCAGACTTGTTTATTATCTGGAATGATTGATCTGTAATAATAAACCTGAGACCCCTCACAATCAGTGTGTGCCCACCTCACCTGTGCAGAGGCAACACACCTGGACCCAAGTGTACACTCTATAGAATTTCCAATCTAGAATATACATGAAAAGCTCATTAAAGAATTAAAAATGAAGATATGTTTCATAGATTGTATAAGTGTAGGATGTTAACTAGATATGGTTTAATGAAATAATACAAATAAAATACATTATTGAGCTCTGTTCTCAGAATCTTGCATCAGAAGAAAGAAGATCTGATCAATCTGACCCTAAGAAACCTATAGAAGTGGGTTAAATAATGTCACAACCTGTAAGGCAGCTTTTTATTCAAATAATCTCTTTTGTGACAATATAGAAATATCAGCTATCCTGAAAAGTATTAGTTGAGGTAGCGCAGATAGAGTAAATTAAACATTTGGCCGCCAAAGCTCACAGATCTGCCTGTTATATGTGCAAAATTTATTACAAAACATAGACTATGTTAAAGAGACTCCATAACAAACATTGTTCTTACTTTGAATGAAGAGCATAAAAAAAGGATCTATACATGTATAACCCCGGCACACATGAATATCTGCCAGGTAATGTCCTGTGCTTCTACTTAGAAGTGTGACTAGTCCTTTTATTTGTGCTAATTAATTTAAAAGTCAAAAATTGAGTGCCCTTAGTATGAGGATAACCTGGGATGTTTTTTTCGATAGTACAGTTTAGTCTCTGATCTGCACCTACCATGCTTTCTGTTAAGCAGGCAGCCCGGTCTGGTTGGCAACTGTTTATCAAAGGGGATCAACAGAGGAGACTGGGTCCTTAACAAGGTCTTCTCTGTTGATCCCCTTTAAGATGAGTGCCGCTCCCAGCACCAGCAGAGGACGAACACTGGACTGGATCAGACAAGCCGCGGCTGTGAGAGTGACTGCGCACACCAGCCTCCCGACTTGCTCTAAGGCAGAGATGAGAGTAAACCAGCCTGTCTCTGTAAAGAGGATAAGAGGAACTCACATGTTAACGCTTCTGCTTTAGTTTCACTTTCCAATTTCCTTTAGTATGATCCTGTTTTTCTGCACACCGTCTGATCTGGATGGTTTAGAAGCTTTGGATATCCTCAATGTTATTTTATCTCTTTATCCCACCTAGAGATGTTTCAGCATCTCTACTTCCATCAGTGTGATGTGTGATAAATCCTCCAACATATCCATGTGGAACAGTATAATCTCCCCAAACCCTCATCACTAACTGTAATTAATGCTTATTATTGGAAGTTAATTACTGCAGAGCAAACTCAATTTTCAAACCGTGCAGGGCACATTTCTAACTTGAGCTCGATTCAAATTTAAAGAAACATTTATGCAGCAAATTCCTTTATCCCTTCGTCTGCATAATTATCTCTGTACCTGGTAAGGCTGGTTGCCTGGTCCTCCAGAGGGAGGCAAGGTTTATCATTTGGTTATTTGCCTACCGCTCCATGTACTCTTCCCCTACCTACGTCGCTCTGTAGTGCTTGCCTGCCGCCTTCCTTTTATCTCAGTCTTCATTTTTAGTGGACATGTTTTTGCAAATTCACTGCTAAGGTTTGGAGAGTTTAGAGAGGTTCAGACTAGACACCTTTTTTGGAAATGTTTGAAAGCAGCAATCTCTTTGTCATATTTCATGCACAGCATCGTCAGTATGTTATGTAGCTTCAACCATCGCCAGTCTCTTCAGATGCTCTCAATCCTTAAGATACTTTACTGCATTTAAACTCTCAACGTTTGTAGCTGGGATATTCTTCTGGTTGCTCCACTAGTTTACTCTCTTTTTTTTTGGGGGGGGGGGGGGTTCCTCTACTGGACCCCCCCAATAGTCCAGGATTTAGGGATTACCCAGTTGTATTTAATTAAGAATATGTAGACCTGGTGTGGTTCCCTAACCATTTAGCAACCACACCAGGTGTTCAACATATTCTTATTTAAATACAAGTGGATTACCTTACTCCTTTTTAGCATGGCTAGTATTTTTTCAAGGTGGCAAACCTTCTAAAATGACTATTTAAACCATGTCATTGAACCTCAGTAGTAGAATTCTACTGACGCTGCTTCACTTAGATAAAGTAGTTTTTCCCCCTTGTAGAACTGCGCATATTTTCGCCCCCCCCCCCCCCCCCCCATCGACGCAACTAGAAAGCGCCATACTTGTTCTCCCTGAGGTTTGTCTTGAAGCCGGCCACAGCTGCCGGGCTTGTTTGGATGATCTTGAGAAATGCAGAGGCAGGAGTCTTAATGGGAACCTGGAAAAACTGCAGCAGAGCACACAATAGGCTTATAAATAAAAATTTCACAGATATGTCTGCTAGTCCTAAGGGATCCATTTAAAATTTGTTTTGAAAGATTAAAAAAAAAACAACAGCCCATCACCAATAAGATATAGTTTTCAAACAAACAGTACATGTCTGCTCCAACAACAGAACAAAGGCAGCTATCAAGCTTGTTCCTTCTGCCACAACAAAGAGTTAAGAAAAAGAAATAAAATCAGATATGTGTAGCCCTCCAGACGTCTATTAAACTGCAGAATGCTGTTTTCTATCACAGATTATATGCCAGATGTTCCAGCTATCTCTAATCATTGCAGATGTAATGGAGTAGAATGTTGCAGTTTATGAGTTTACTGGCATTAATTCTGTATACTGCACAAGGGAAAAGATTTTAAATATATAATTATATCTCATTAATACTCAGGTTTTATTTCCTTTCAACGGAACAGGACTTATTAAGGCAACCATTTACCGCATGTTTTCTCCTCTTCCTTTCTTTCTTTTCCCTCTTTTATTTTTTCGGAAATTCTGCTGCTTTTTAATGTGTGAATACGCTCCTGTCATTTTGACCCATCTCTTAACGTAGCACACATGTTATACTTACAGATTTACCATCAACACTGTACCTTCTCTTTAGGTGCGCACCCCAGCGTCATTTTTTGTACATTTTTTTTTGTATGGTGTGAATGTAATTCTATGGTTTTGACCAATAGAAATGATGAGTGTATTTAATTTAAAATCAGATGTTCAAAAACCATTTAAAAAAAAAAAAAAAAACTAAACAAAACCACAGCACAATAGCTCCAACCAAACGCCCTAAGTTAACTCCTTCGACGCTCGCGTCAACGTCTCCCGAGAAAAATCAAGGAAGGAGCAGAATAATGGCCATTTCTTCTGCAGCGAAAGCCCATAATTATCAACTGCTCTTGGATTCCAGATGTTCATGATGGGACTCAAGGGGCTGAGTAGACAGACGAGACTCAAGAGGACGACTGTCCATCGGATGTCACTGTTTATACATTGCCAATGTGGCTGCGAGTGTAATGCACTGGCAGATGTGATTGTCAGCCGTGGTACAAAACCATAAAACAACAGAGGTGGGTGTCTAAATGGAAGATTATACCCCAAATAATGCAGGAAAACTTGGTAACCGTTACCGCCTGATAGTTACAGAGCAGATACTACCATCGGCCTTTCTTATGTTTGCGGGTACAGTAATTTAGAGAGAACGAGAGAGACAAATATACATTCAGCAGCTATAGGTACAGGTCAGACATGATGCTTTTCTAGAAGACTGCGCTTATGCTATTCTTGATCTGGATTCGTATTATTTTCCCACTACTTGTTTTTGCAGTGATTTTAAAAGTGGTTGTAAAAATGTTGTCGTTAAATTGATAGCGGTGAGATCACCCAGTTCAGTAACACGGGAGAATCTGTTCAGTGGTTGTGTTGCAGGTTTGGTTCCTGGCAGGATCAACTCCGATTTTTGCCTTTTGGACACTGATAAATTGACATAAAGTGCTCAAATTTCCTACCACCTAAATGTCAGTTTCACCTTATTATTATTACAAATGATGTGGGTCTAATTCCTAACAGCCCTCAGCCTCATTCAAAGGAACTTCCCTTATAATGCGAATAAAAAAATGGTCTATACATTGTGTTAGCAAAATTACAAGCAAAAGGCCTAAATCACAATAAATAAATGATTTAAATGGTGTCCATGTTGTCTCCTCTTTATGACATCACTTGCGGCTTGATATTCAAATAAACTGCTTTTTGACTTGCAATTTACACATAATGTCTCATTAACAGATACATTTTTCTCCTATGCATTAGCATGCAATTTGAATAATGCACTGTATAGATCATTTTTAATCATTTTGTGTTCTCTAGTCACAGTATAAGCAATGATTAGGTTGATATATAGAGATGGCAGAACAAGGCTTATCTGCACTAGTAAAGCACATACACAAATAGGTATTTACAGGAGGAGATATTCTTCTTCCGCTGGATTCATTCATGTTTCAGAATGTTTAAATGTTGCTTGAGTAGAAGGATACATGCTGTGACAAACACCTTCCTGTTGGCATAGGTTTATCTCTGATACCCCACAGATCTCTGATACCCCACAGTCTTTCTCAGAAATACAAAGCAATCTCCAGAAGCACTGTTAGGTTTTCCAAGTGCACGGCTCTGTTAATTTCACTTGTCGACCTCACTAGGCCCAGACCATCATTTTCCTGTCTGGTAAATAGCTCCCTCTAATAGACACAGGTGCGCTTAATCACCCTGCTTCTAGCACCCAGGTCTAACACAAAACCCGGCCTGGACTTTGTATAGTTACACTACCTGAAAGTGGGATGAAGTACCGGCCCACCCTGCTCTTCCGGATACTCCATAGTTGCCAACATCGGCCATGTTTCCAGGGACACATATGTATTTCACATGCTGCAGAAAGAGCATGCAAAGTGCAGCACGGCAGTATGGTAGGATGGATATAAGCACAGACACAATTAAATTAATTATTAATGGTAGGTCATATGAGATCGCCACCCTGATTAATTAATTGGATTGTGTCTGTGCGTATATCCATCCTACATACTGCCGGGCTGCACTTTTCATGATCTTTCTGCAGCCTGTGGAACAAATATGTGTCCCTGGAAACATGGCCGATGTTGGCAACTATGATACTCCACCCCAGGGACCCAAAATACACATAGTGCAAGAACCTTAAATATATTTGCCTGGGGCTGTGTTTTCCCACTCTGAAGGGTAAAAACAATGCAATATTCTTTGTGCTAAATACACACTTTTTTGCACCATACCTTGCACCATACCTTGCACTCAGCTGGTGAATTTCTACGGCACTGAAAGGTGTAAAATTCCTCTTTCATCATCCTGGTTCCCTTCCTTTTATATATTAAGTGGCCCCGTTATGCATATTTTTCACGTGGGATGAATTTATAGGTGTAATTTGTAAAAATTATACTTTTTCAGAGGAATAGTGAAAGAACAATTTCAAGTTTTACAACAAGAATTTATGTACATCTTTATTTTGTCAAGCACTGAAATCAGGATCTGTTCCTCCTCAATCCCACAGATTGTTATGTCTTTTTAATGAAAGCATAAAATCACATAGTTTAATCTGTGCTGCACAGACAATGCTCTGCGCCTACAGCGCTCTCTCTCTCTGTGTTTGTATCCCTGGATCAGAATAGAATTTAAATAATTTAACTACTGCTCTGAACTCAACCTTTTAACGTGTCGAAAATCACAGTTTACTCATGAAGAAAAGTGCCAATCTTAAATATCAAATTGAAATGTTTAAGCTTTGTAACGCAGAGCATCCTGCCATTTTCATCGCAAGGACGTCTTAAATATATATGCCTTCCACTTCTTCCTAGTTTAATCTTTTTTTTCCTTGTTGGTAGTTAGGGCGTGCTCGGGATTATAAAGCTGTGCTGGAATATGGTTAAATCAGGAGGTGAACAACAGGTGAGACTCTAGCAGTGGCTTCTCTACAGTACGTGTTATCTGAGGTTCATAGGAGTTGTTGTTCTGCTTTAGGGAGCTACAATAGACTGACTACTCATAGCTTGGGAAGGAGGGACAGTCACTTATGCATTTTACCACTTTGTTTTAATAGATAGTAAGGCTTAAGTTCTCTCTCTCCCTCTCTCTCTATATATATATATATATAAAAAAAATTTTTTTTTTTAGAGAAGCATAGTTTCCAACAGTCATGAATTATCCGGGACAGTCCTGCTTTTTGGGTCACATCCCACCAAATTTGGGTCCGTCACAGCATTAATACTGCCTATGTACAGTGCACTGGCAGCATTGAGTTTAAATTACGTATGTCTGAAAAATACACCATCTAACAGAGGAGAATTGAGCTCCAGTCTATAGCAGGGTCAGCAAAGCATTGCTCTCCCCCCCCCCCCCACGTGTCATCCTGGGACACAAACGAGGAGTTACCGCGTATGGAAAGGGTAAAATGATGGAACAGCTACTCCCCCAGAAAGTCAGATTTTTATAACAGTTATACAAACTCCATCACCTAAACATTGTTCTGCGAAAACATTATCAAAAAAGATCTATGCATTGTTAACAGAACTGCAAGAAAATGCACAGATTTAAGATACAACTGTGCTTTAAATGTGTCTGCGGTGTCTGATATGATATCACCTTACGACTTCATTTGCAAATGACACATTTTCCCATAGAAAGCCGTTCATTAGCATATCAAACCACAGGTGATGTCATAGATAGGCGACACCACACAGACATGATTCTCTTATTGATTGCATTTATACGCACTTCTGCTAGCACGAGGGTTATATCACTTTTGATGGGTATTGATTCAGGCACAGGATAAACAATAGTTAGGGGGCTGAATCCCCCTTAGCTCCTACCTGTGGATAGGTTGGTTATATATTTGTAACATTTTGTTATTCTCAGCGTAAGATCGTCTACAAGGGATTAATACAGAGATACATCGAGTTCCCAGATTCCATACCATGTCTTATTGCGTACTTATTTTGGATCAGAAGCTGGAATGATAGGTAGAAGGTTTGAACTTGATGTGTCTTTTTTCTATCTAAATTACTCTGTTACTGTGTTACTACTATAAACGACACATCAATATATTTGCAAGTCAACGAAATGTATATTTAGTATCACATTCCCCTTTAACACCCATCGCAGCATATTCCATCATCCTTGTTACAAATGGAGGAAGGGGGGATACAAAAACAAACTACTGACTCTTCGTTTGACCTTGTGGGTTTAGAGAGGACAGTGGATAGGCAAAGTATGTGAATACAAAATCTGTCACTTAAAGTCTTCTGTTTCAAGCCCATCATAAATAAGAAGGCTTAACCTTCCATGTAAGTCTTCTAGAAACATGACATCGACTGTAGACAGTGGGAAAAAGGTCGCACTTATCAGCAAGCACTGTGATAGACTGTACCTGCAATTGACATTTTCATTATCAGTAAATTTATGTTCCTAATTCTGTCTGTAATAATGACCATTCACTTGAGGAGCATGGCTGCTATAAATGGACATGAATGGAGGGGGGGGGATAATAATTAATAAAGACACATTCCTTTCTCCCTCTGTAGAAGCATGCCTCAGTGCATTCCAGCTCAGACAGGTTAGATACAAAAAGTATATTATCATTTATTTGTGGGGAGGATCGTGTTATCTCCCTCTGACACCCGAAAAGCAGGACAGAGGTAGAGCTCGGTCGGACAGTGGGATCGTCTCCCAAAATTGTGACTGTCCCATGCAAAGCGAGGCCGTTGGGAGGCATGCTTTATTGCTTTCCTTCAATCCTATACTTCACGTGCCTGGCTCCTAAATTATATAAATAAGTGTCAAGTTCCAAGGGGAGTCGAAACTGCGGAAACATTCTATGGACTGCACCTCTTTTAGAACTTTGAACCTGAATTGGCCCTTTACACCCGTCCCCCATAGTGATTTCTGGAGGGGATGAGGT
Organism: Pelodytes ibericus; assembly: GCA_036172795.1. Classification (NCBI taxonomy): domain Eukaryota; kingdom Metazoa; phylum Chordata; class Amphibia; order Anura; family Pelodytidae; genus Pelodytes; species Pelodytes ibericus. The sequence goes on along the minus strand of CM069862.1, from coordinate 204,855,695 downwards.
TAATTGTTGAGCTGCAGAATTGCAATTTTGATCTGGCTTCTCTATCTGACCCGTTCCAGACAATAGCGTATTAATACATGTGTTAAAACACAGGCCTGTAAGGAACACACCAAATTTGCACAAACAACATAATCATCAAAATAATCAGAAATCTACCAAACGTTTAGCGGCCTTGCTGGATTATCTGTACTGGAATCATTCACACTCCTCCACGCTTCTATGAAGAGGTCTTGATTGGCGCTGTAGTGTGACCTAATTATGTATCCATGACTATGCGGGATAGCATAAATCAAGTTATTTATAGTGGCATGGTTATTAAAAACACTGACATCTTCAGGTGAGTTTGTTTAATTTCAGGTGACTGTAAGTGGATCCAGTCAAAACCCATGATACAAGAAATCTTTAGCTCTATCAAAAACCAAGGCTCTTCTTTTCCTGGATTGTAGCGTGAAACAGGACTGGCATCCCTTGGCCTGTTTCTTTTTTGCGTTTTACAATTTTACTTGTGCCGTTTGTGTGTGTGTCTGTGTGTACACCAGCGACCTGCTACTGTATCACAGAATAAATACTGGAAATCCAAACGCTTCAGCCATAATTTCATAGCCAGTAAATGAATCATTCATAAAGCGCCATGTCGGGAGATGTGGAAACCAACCATTAGCTAACTGAGAATTCATTTTAACTCTACTTTTTTCACAATATTCCACAGGAGACTCCATACCTCCCATCTTCTTCTGAAAAGCTGGGGGACGGTCGAGTGTCACTTAAACTAGGGGCCACAGAATCCTAGGGCAGAGGTAGGGACAGAATCCCAGGACAGTGTGAGCTCTGCAGGCAATCGATGGCGAACATGGTCAGTGTATATGCTTTCAAGTCTTTTGCCATGGCAATCCAGGCAAGGAGTGTTTTTGTTTTTTTTAACCCCGCCAGTAAATATATACCTTCTTTTAGAACAAATTAATTGCACCGTGCATGTCTAGTGAAAGGTTGTGGCTCAAATCTGAGGTGGTGGGATTGGGGGGGTGGGGAGTGATTTTTAACTCCGTGCTTGCCAGAGATGTTGCTTCCTCCTCCTCTGGCGCTCGCCGGTTATAAGCATTCTCCATGTCGCTCGGAGCGAGAGAGTCGCAGACAGTATGTGAAGCCGGCTTGTCACAGACCTGTCATTTCTACTGTCAGCAAATGTCCAGCTTTTGCATGTGAATAATTTCCTTCCTTACTGTCTGCTTATCATTTCATTTGTATGTGACTGAAGTTTTTTTGTTGTTTTTTTTTTACAAGTCGTATTCATGTATAGCTTTATTCATTCTAGATAAAACTGTATTGATATGCTCGGTTTTGTTGGTTCTTTAATCATAGGGGGGACGGCTGACTCAGGAGTACTTGGGTTGAAAGCGGGTATCACAGGAGGGGTGTTTTTGTAACCTCCCTTGTGTTGCCCCCTAACATTAGCTCAGCATTCATAATAATTGAAACATTGTCCTTCCTGGTACCTCCTTGTTAGCTGGCACTCTTGTCTATTCTCCAGCACCTGAGATTGATAGCCTAGAAGCTGTACAGAGGAATTAATGCATTATGTATCACTCTGTGGTGACATTTTATTAATCATCCTACAGGAAGCTGCATATTCTTGTTTGATGCTCTTTGGATATACACTCCTCAGATGTATGTGCCACTGCCTTAGACGCGTGAATTCTACCCTTATGTTTAATGCGTGTGGGGTGGGCTCCATTCTCCCCTTAGTGCCTGTTTAGACCAACACCAGTTTAATGACAGGGGCAAAACATTAAGGGGTGCAGAAGGGGCAATGCACCTAGACCTGTCCTTTTAACATGGTCCATGACACACCCTCTGCCCAGTATCACAGACACCCAGAAATCATTACTGGCTGAGCAAGGGTTGTGGTGAGTCACTATGACCTCCGTCCATAGGTGTTCATGAATGGGAGGATTTTTCCAACTCTGCTACTTTGGTCTTCTGTTTTTAAATTGCCTCCTCAATTCCCTGCTCCTCCCTCTATTATGAATAAAGCCGTTTAGCGGTGTGAACCACTTTCAGTGGGAAATGTGTAAAGGCTTATTAAATAACGGTACCGTGTCTGCAGACCTCGCGTCCAAACAAACACTGCCTCCAGTAAATCTTTTGGGCTGAGTTTAACGTGCGGGTTTTTTGGAGTTCACTCTAGCTAATGATTGAACTTCACTAGGAAAAGATCACCTCCCTGTCTCCGAGACGACTTACCCTGCTGTCTCCCTGTTTAAAGCTCAATCTGCATCTCCATCACTCTACTTAAGGGGGGAGATCCGTTTTTTGTTTCTGCGTTTAGTGCCCTCTTGGCAAATTCTCTGACACCGCTATCTAGGAGCCGACTTTAAAAAAAAGCCTTCTAGTCAAACATGGCATCACCTTGGGCAGCAATCCTTTTTGTGAACTGTCGCTGCACACAACTCAGGAACAACCATCAACTACCGTGACAGCTTCATCCCTCCGCCGTCTGCTTGCTGTCAATCCGAAACATGATCCTGAGGCCATTGACAAAGCTGTCAGCTTGATTGAAAGTCAGTTGTTGGAAAAGACTCAGGACTCCGTGATTGCCAGATCGCAGCCGTTTACTTTTATTCTTTCTTTTTGAGAATGTGACCATGGCAGGGGTCCAGTGCCTTCAATCCCATGGTACATAGAACTGTATTCAGACATTTAATGTAGAGATGGTCAGAAGGTGATGTGGGTTTTTGCATGGTAGCTTGCCAACCTGTAAAGTTAGTCAGTCCTGCCAGAGACATATTACCATTTCATGTTTAAAATATATCCCACCCACACTATATCCCCTGACTGTAGAGATTCCCTATATATCAAAACAAATTAGATTTTTCTGTTTATTTACCCCATTTTTAATGGATGTAGGTTTAAAAAAAAACGTCCACAAACCACGGGATAGAAATGATCCAGGGTTTGTTTCGGAGAATTACATTACATTACTTTGCACAGTATTCGTGAAAGAGGGGATGTCAGGAAATTGAGAAGAGAATTGCAAACTTAAATCCAAAGTAGAGAAGCTGGAAAAAAAAATCAAACAAATCAATCTTGTATCCAGCTTGGCTCCTCTGGCCTTAAGTTTGAGATTGCCTTCTCGGTTCTCTCTTTCATGAAAGAGTAGTAGAACATATGAGATTGTCGTTCGGAGTCACAGGCCCACGCACTGTACCTGCAGGGGTTAAGTTTGAAAGTGTTCAGGATGGAATCTAAATATACATATATTTAGCTTCCTGTCAACGTACTATAAATTATTCAGGCTCCTTGGATAGGACACTTGTAAATCAGATAGACTCCGAGTCTACCATCACGGGAATTAATTAACAGTCAATTATAACAATTATATTAATTGAAAGTTTAGACATTGATTTAGCAAACAAACCTACTTTCCGCGTTCAAATTCTCATCTTGCCGCTACCGAGCCGAAAGCAAATTACCGGCAACCGGTATACGTCATACAGGATCAGTATTAAAAAACAAAATAAAAACTTATTCTCCATGTAAACAATACGTTTCTTCATGGATGGCCACTTAGTAGGAGCAGAGAAATCCTTCTCTTGTAATCAGTAGTGAAACATAACAATTGTCACTATATAGAGGTGAGACAGACTCTACGGTCTACAGAGGTCTAGAAGAGATTCATAATCATTGATTCTTAAAATCAATGCAAAGAACATGCGCAACCCATACGTCTTGACTTTGGCATGATTATAATGATGGTAATTAGTTACTGTAACTAAGAGGTACAAGGAAACTGCCATTAAAACAAGGGGTATCCTACAAGAAGGAGGCTCCAATCTTCCACCGCTCATATTCCCGCTAAGCTCCATTTGAGCCCATTCTGTTTCATTGTATACTCTTCTCGCTGAGAGGTCGCATTATGTAAAAAAAAAACCTCCACTACAGCAGCCGTGCAAATATCAGTGTCACTGGTTCAATTCCTGGCAGGGTCAAGTCTGCCCTTGATCAGCTGCTGATTTGGTGAAGCCTGAGAGGCGCTGTAGAACGATTTTGAGTTTCCTCAGTTAGAAAAGCTCTGTGTAAAATAAATAATAATTATTATCTTCAGACTTGTTCTTGAAAGATTTGTGCTGTTAATTGGTGCCGTAAAAGACAACTTGTTTGTTTGTTCTTTTTTTTTGTTTGTTTGTTTGCTTTAAATACTTTTTTTTATTCTGAGCAAAATATTATTAGAGCCAAAACAGTCTCCACAACGGCTTGTCCTCTCTTTATAGAGCCACAGCGATCTCTTTCAGTAGCCAAAGCAGGATCCTGTGCCATGTAAAGAGAACAAGTCCCAGAAAAAAAAAATCACCTCTGATTTCCCAATGATGTATATTCCCTTTCACTTGCCAAATATGGGTGAGAAAAGAAACATAGACCCTTACGCGTTTCACGCATAACTTTTCCTCACTCTTAATCATAGCTGTGCGTGCCAGATGCTAGTGACGTTCACCCAAGGGGGGCAGCGTAAGGTGGTAAAAGGTAGAAGTCTTAAAAAGAGGGTGGTCCCACCAGCTTATTAAATAAAACACCAAGAAAAATAGTAAAGAATAAGGGGGAATACGTCCACATGTCTAAAAATGCGCGTGGCAAACATGCTTTGGTCTTGGAAGGCATTGAGTTGAAAATGTGTTTTAGTATTTTTTTTTGCTTGGCTGAGCTCAAACCTTCCAGACTTATGTTATGAAAAATGACAGCGAGTGCGAAGGTAATTAAACATGCATTTTGCCAAAAGCAAGAGTATTTTTGGAATCAATAACAGCTCCCTTTAATTTTCTAGGAATCTCAGGCACTGTTACTCATTTTAAAGAGGTTATAGTGGTGCATGCAGAAATAAATGCCATGGGCATGTATATCCCGTGTGCGTGCTCAGTCATACAATGAGATGCAGGAGTCCTTTTAAACCTCTCCGTATGCACAATACTATGTGATGGGAAGAGACTGACCGCTATTTCATGGTTTCTAACTATTACTTTCTGCACAAAGCGTTCTGGTCATCTTTGCTCATTGTATCACTATAATATAATGTAATATATAATATATATAATACATGAGTCGGAAATGAACCCAACAGAGGACAGACCACAATAACTATTACATTCAGCTCTCGCCCGGGTTGCATTGGACCCGGGCCTGCACTTGCATGGACTAGCTGCGCCCTGGAGGACAGAGAAGGTACAGGTAAGGGGAGGTGCATGGAAGGCGCAGGATGAGACTGATGACAGTCTTTATAAGAGCGGACCAAAGCGTCACTTAAGATCATATGAAAAACTATTTTTTTCTGCTAATAAACATTGACAAAATGATACTTTTTCATGTCCCGTCCGTGTGTGCGTTTGGATTTTTTAAATATATATATGTGTCAGAAATAGAATGGTTTTTCATACATGCAGAGGTTTATATACGCTCCCCCTTCAGCCAGCTTGCAGAAGAAGACAGCTCTACCAGGAGCCTGCCCAGAGCTCTTCATCTGATAACCAATCACGGTGCTCATATCCTGGAAAAGTCATTTAAGATTGGTTAAAGGTGGCACACCTTTGACGCCAGGAGATTAAGCACCCATCCACTGAATACTTTAGCTTCGGAGTCCTTCTTCTCGCTGGCATGCATAGACAACCTGATTGGCTGGCTGGCTGGGAATCTGCTGATCCTCTGCTGTGTGAATTAAATAAAAACTCTGCCTTTGACATTAATGGAAGGGATAAGAATGTGCTTTTCAGCTGTGAGATCTTTGGGGATTAAGCCCTTCACTTTAGAGACAAGTCAGGTCCCTCCCCCAAAAGCACAATCATTTGGAATTGTATTTAAGAAATATATATTTATAAATCAGTGACCGTGAAATGAGTGACACAATAATAATTATCACACTTTTGTCATAATGCTCAGGTTTATTTCTCCAGCCCTGATAATGTTTTCGGTTTTCCAACTTTAAAAGTCCTCAATCAGTCTGTGATGGAGGTAAATCAAGTCTCACAAAACAAAAACCCCATCAATAGTTTGCAGTCATTTGTTTTAATACTTTAGATTGCATGATGGCATGAATAACAATAAAACAGACTGAAGCCATCGCTGATAACTCATTGATCTGTTTGTGTCATTCATCTCTCTCCTGTATTCTCTGCAGACAGGGTAATTTATTACACAGCCAGTGCTGCATCACATTGTCCTCCATGCAGGATCATTGAATGTAAATGTGGAAATAACATTCGTATAAAGAATGGTTCAATTGCCCCCCATCCCCCCCCATCCCCCCCCCCCCCCCCCCCATAATGACTTTAGCAGTTTGCTCTATTATGGATAGCCAAGTGTGATCCATTGGTCAACTCAATCCCTAACCCGACTTCGGCTCTGCTTCCTAAGAGCTGGATTATGTTTTATTGAGTGGGAATTAGGTTACGCTTTACCAGACTTTCAGGGGTGGGATTTAGGATAATGCTTAGCATAGGTTTTAGCTCATGTGCGGGAAAGATATATATTTTCCCCCCCTCGGAGGGGCATAAAACGTGCAAAGTAATCTGGAATCTCTCTGGCTTCTGTCAGTTCTTTTCATAAGTCATATCTCAAATAGACGGCACTCTACCCCAGTCCATGGATTGTTGATGGATTGAAAGCTGCATCAATTCGCCTTTTTTTTTCTTCCAATTGCCATGATAGGGCCTCTTAGGGTTTTTCCTGCATTTAATCACCATTTGTTTTGCTCGTGTCCTATTTAAACATGGCTTGTTACCTTGTAACAGTTTGAACCTAATGATCTCACAACTAGATGCGCTACTCATTCATCTTACAAAGCCTTTCTAAAGCAGGAGATGACAGACCGGAAGTGGTAAGATGCAGTGATGTCATAAGAATATTATGTAGGTAAGAACCAGCTGACCCATCTGGGGTATGCCAGGAAGGTTATTCCATGTACCTACTACTTTCTGGGTAAAATACACATTTTCTAATACTTACCCTACCTGCTTACTGTCTTGTTTCAGATTTATACTAAAAGAGAGAGGGTGATGATATCTGTAGGGGAAATACTACTTGTCCATTTCTTTTTACAAGGATAATAAATAACAACCAATCACCTCTCAGCAGCCAGAAGTCTTAACCTGGCAAATAATCAAATGTATCAGTTCTTCTTCCCTGACCAGGGGTCGGCACTGGCAACTCTTCATGATGATCTGTCCAAACCTTCACTGACCTTCCCACAGGCACTGAACATCTCAACAGGCCAAAACATGTTAAGTGGATTACAGCCAATAACCAGAGCGTTTTATTGCATGCTTTGCTCAATGTGCTACTTTACTAAATTCGGCTTTAACCCTTTGGTGACATTCCCCAAATCCTGGTGCCAGAGCTTAGTGGTCGGGCTGATGTGTCATCTGTATATTTGTCAGGTTTGTGAGTTGTTTCCAATGGGTCGAACCTACAAACCTTCATCTTCCCGAGGTGGATAAAATGATTACCATTATACTGAATAATGGTAACATCCTACTGATGGAGGGCAATGGTCGCATCCACAGGACCAGATCATATCGTAACGTAGGTGGTTAAATATTAACAGAATAGACCGTCCTTTTATGCCTGTGTATATCCCCCTTTCTGTTCCTATGCAGAGTAATGACTTATTCCATGGATACGTTGGAGCTTTCTCACCTTTTGCAGTTTTTGTTTTCTTCCCCCTGCCTTCCTGTGACTGATTTCAGCTATTAATGAGAGTGTAAACTATTCCCCTAGTAGACAGCAGAGCGTTGCAGGCCTGATGACCCTCATCCTTCTCAGGCTCAGCCTATCTCCTTCCAATTGTTTCATCAGATGCGTGACTGGCTGCTCACACCTGACAAGTGACAAGCCTCAGACTCCTGCTGACTAGATAATCAAAGTCTTGTCAGAGCTGTCAATAGCCTGCAGATAGCATAGGACAAAAGAGAAGAGAGGTTTCTACAGAAACCGCTGCCTTCCACAAAAATAACTTGCACTTTATTTTTCATTCTTCTCCTAGGCGTCTCCTGTTCGGTGTACAGCGCCATCATCTTACTAATCAAGATCCCCGTCTCACGCGATCGTATTGATACAGCGGGGCTGATTGATAAACACTGTGCACGACAGCGCCAAGTGTGAGCAGCTCTGTATAAAGCCGACTCCTCATGCATGCAGGGAATCTGCACCACCGTCACCAAGTTGGACTGGCCCTCGGTGCACCACCGCAGGCCATGTATAAAGAATCCAAAGTAGGGTTGGAAGGCCCTCTTCTGTATATACAGAGCTTGGCGCCCATGTGACTTACCATGTCCATGAAACAGTTATTTAGGAAAGGTGCACTGCTGAACGGGTTGATGTTTGGGGAGCGCCGACTTTGCATATAGCAAACAATACATAGGGCTGTTTGGGTTGGCGAATAGTTGTCAAGCGAGATCCTAAGGGCCCAATGTGTTTGAATAGGAGTAAAACAATGGTGGCATGATATTCTCAGGTGTAACTAGACATTATTATATACTGCATTGTGCCCGGGGCCACATCTATTCAAATTACCACTCCCATACCCCCACATGGAAGGAACACACAAAGCCAGGTTACCAGCTGACCCCTCTCCGAAACTAATTTACAGAAACAATCCAAAACTACCATGGGCATCCGCAGAGTTTGTTCTGAGGGATAGAGTATATATCCCCCCCCCCCCCTCATTCCAATATGTCCTTAACGCCCACCTATTTCCTACTTTTATTGGCTTAGAAGAGGAGTTGGCTGGTGGGAGGCAAAAGTTAGTTCACCTCTAATAGGAAAAGGTATATGACTGAGGTAGTAGCTGCTCACAAACCAGCATGGACCTGCGCAATAGCTGGGGTGGTAGAGATTAGTCACAGCTACCCTACTTGCCCCCCTCTTCTGGACGCCATGAAAACTTCCCTCCTTATAACTCACACACACTGTCTTCCTTACTCTCAAAGTCACATATCCCACCCACTATCAATCCCTGATTCATCAGCTATTCACTGCCCCATAAATATGCCCCGCCCATGAGGAACTGCATCCTATTATTATTGACCAAGAAAGACAACGTACAGGAGTCTCAACTGTTTCGAACATATTCCTATTTCTACTGACTGTTGATGCTTCGAGCGAATATTATTCGTCTTTTCCATGGAGGCCTCTAATCTTCTCCCTGTGTCATGTGAGTTTGCCTACCAAAGTATTGTTTAAAAGCATAACCACACACCCAACACAAGAAATAAAAAAACACTTGAAAGAAAGGGGTGGTCTGCAGCTTTAAATCACCATGGACTCATCTAGCTGTTTAAAAGCAGGAGATCATTTCATAAGCAGCAATTAAAGACATGAATCCTCCTTCCCATAACCTCATTTGAAATCCTGGTAAAAAAAACCCAAAAAACAATTCAGGTCACATTGTCCTTACTCGCTAGCACACCTTGCAGCAATGAAAAGGTTACTGTTCAGATAGGTAAGGCAGTCTCGTCAGACATCTCAATCCACCAAACGACTCCTGACTAAACCAATAAATTTTAATTACACTTTTTATGATTGCCTTTATATTGGTTTTCTACCTATATAATTACTATTTAAACTGAAGTCCACTAATTACAGAGAGAAAAGCAAGAAAAAAGAATACAGTGGAACCAATAGACTTGGCTGCATTTTTCTCAATCGTTTTCTTTTTTTTTTTTTTTTTTATAATTTTTTTATTATAAGGGCTGTTTAGCCTTGATTTATAATGCCTCTGTAACTATCAAACGTATTTCAGTAATCTACAAAGAGATTACTGTAGATATAATATAGTTAATTGATATAAGCGGTTTCAATTCTACTTAATATGACAAATCTCCGGTGTGAAATATTCCCAGTTAATGATCAACATTAAATAGATAGAGGTCATTTTTAATGTAATTTTAACTTTTGAATTCATCTCCAGTTATAGGGAGGATATCGTTAAACTTTCCTTGTTTAACATTAATAGCGCCATTGCCAATCCTTGGGGGGGGGGGGGGGGATGGAGACTTGTGTAGTGTTAGGTTCTCTGGGTCCTTCCTTAAAACTCTCCTTAAACTGGGCAGGTTCTAAAAGAAAATATCTTTTTTTTTTCTTCAATTCTTCTATGTCCGAAAAAGTAACCCTGAAGTGTAACAGATTTATTGTCGTTGCTGTAGCAACAGTCCCTCCAACGCCCTACTGATTGGACGGAACTAAAATTCGAAGCCCCCGTGGATTTATTTTCAGTGAACTGGTTTAGCTAATTTCCCATATAACAGAATTGTAGAGGGTACTTGCTTTTGATTGCAAGTTCTGCGGTACTGTGGGGTGTGTTTTATCAGTTGCTGCGGATGTCTAGTTAGTCTAGTGAGATGTAACTGCTATTAAATAGGATGATCGCTTGTAAACACTCTCCCTAGTGCACAGTATTGATCTCTGACTATCCTAATGCTTTTTTTTTTTTTTACCGACCAACACATCTAGTGATAGAGAATATTGCCAAAATGAGTTATCTGACCGGCCAGTTTGATTGACGATGTCACGTTGCCTCGTTACCCGTTATCACTTCATACCCTCGCTGGTGCGAACATTTCTTTATATATTCAAACTTAATTTCCCAAAATAATTTCCTGTACCAATCTGAAGGTGTAATTTATGTGACACGGGGATCATTCCCCCTCCCCGCCCGGCGCAAAAACTGTTGTAGTGTGTCAGAAACGGCAAAGGCAACAAGGTGAACTATCTATACAAATCAATGTCTCCCAGCTCGCGGGAATATAATCAGAATTCAGACGCTGACCTTGTCCAGAGCCCAACTTGTCATAGAGCAAACAGCAGAATGACCTACAAATCATTATGAGCAGAGGTAGAAGTTTCATATCAATGTTTCACCATAGAGGGGGGGAAATAAAACATGTAGAGGTGATGTCAATGTGACTCTCATGTTTTATCTTTATTCCATCATCTGATTTAATGCAGTTTGAAGGTAGACTCATTATAGGTGTAGTAGTGTTTAACATGTAAATGTGAGATTAACAGCCTGAACTTGCTCTCCTACAAGTACTTACTTTTTGAGATGGACGAACAATGACAGGGACTGTTTCTTTTTTTTTCTTTTTTAAGAACAAATGCAGGAGCCGCGATTAAATGCCATCCTACTAGCAGGAAAGGGGTTAATGAAGGAAGATCTGGCCCAAGATTCAAAACATGTCCGCCCCCTGATAGAGCTATACAGAGCAAAGATTCTAAACAGCATGTCTGCCCCCTGATAGAGCTATACAGAGCAAAGATTCTAAACAACATGTCCGCCCCTGATAGAGCTATACAGAGCAAACATTCTAAACAACATGTCCGCCCCTGATAGAGCTATACAGAGCAAAGATTGTAAACTACATGTCCACCTCCTGATAGAGCTATACAGAGCAAAGATTCTAAACAACATGTCCACCCCTGATAGAGCTATACAGAGCAAAGATTCTAAACATGTCCGCCCCCTGATAGAACTATACAGAGCAAAGATTCTAACAACATGTCCACCCCCTGATAGAGCTATACAGAGCAAAGATTCTAAACAACATGTCCGCCCCTGATAGAGCTATACAGAGCAAAGATTCTAAACTACATGTCCACCTCCTGATAGAGCTATACAGAGCAAAGATTCTAAACAACATGTCCACCCCTGATAGAGCTATACAGAGCAAAGATTCTAAACATGTCCGCCCCCTGATAGAACTATACAGAGCAAAGATTCTAAACATGTCCAACCCCTGACAGAGCTATACAGAGCAAAGATTCTAAACAACATGTCTGCCCCCTGATAGAGCTATACAGAGCAAAGATTCTAAACAACATGTCCGCCCCCTGATAGAGCTATACAGAGCAAAGATTCTAAACAACATGTCCGCCCCCTGATAGAGCTATACAGAGCAAAGATTCTAAACAACATGTCCGCCCACTGATAGAGCTATACAGAGCAAAGATTCTAAACAACATGTGCCCCCTGATAGAGCTATCCAGAGAAAAGATTCTAAACAACATGTCACCCCCCTGATAGATCTATACAGAGAAAAGATTCTAAACAACATGTCCGCCCCCTGATAGAGCTATACAGGGCAAAGATTCTAAACAACATGTCCGGCACTGATAGAGCAATATAGAGCAAATATTCTAAACAACATGTCCGCCCCCTGATAGAGCTATACAGAGCAAAGATTCTAAAGTTAATATTATAGAAAGGAGCATCAGTAGCTGTGTTGTCGCTTTTCTGTCTGAGAAGTAGGCAGCTATACTACACAAGTGAGGCTTTCAAAGGAAAGCGTCTTCGCTGTAAAGATGAAATTAATCCATGTGCAATTTAAATAATCTTACACGGTGCACAAGGTTCTACAGAATGCTCTTTTATAGCTAGAAATTCCTTTAATATCATAGTTCTTTTCTTTTACTGTTGAATGCTATCTCTGTTTTTCGACCGATATCAAGAATCCTCAAGGCAGAGAGAAGCCAAATACTTCTCACCCACTCTTTACGCACAGGGTCTATTCGCTCTTCCGAGCCTTGACTCGAGCGAAGGGTCTCTGGCCTTTAGGTGTCTCACTTTAAGGTGTGCATGATAACCTCTGTTAGAAGCTGGCGTTATTCATCAGGGTATGTTTCCATAGCGCCCCCATTTGGTCTTGTTACCTTTGTAGGTACCCCGTAACTGTGGATGTGGGGGAATGTGGGCTTCTGACTGAGTTGCTTGTCGGGGGCTCTCCTCAGACTATGCGGCTGGCGTGGGTTATTTAACACTAGTCAGTTCTGTCGCCAAGTTTTTGATTAGATCATGTTTGCGACTTTGCTCCACAACTGCAATTTACAAATAACCCCCTATGCGTTCCACTCCCCTTATCATGTACATTGGATGTAGACTGATTCATTCCATTATTATTATTATTATTATTTTCTTCACAGAGGGATATAATTCAAACGCTCACATTCTTTATAGTTCTTTACTAGCTTATTCTGGAATTGATCATTTTAAATTTACAAAGTATTGCTGACTTTTGTCGGGTTGACACATGAATCAAATCTCTAAATGGCAATTTGAAGCCTTATGTTTTATATATATCTAGATATATTTTTTCCGGAGCTGTCAAATACAAAATATATAGCACTTTTCAATTTCTTACCCAAAGTTTGCTGCCTGCTGCTTGTGTGAAAATGATAGATATCTTAGCATTGATAATATAGAGTGTAAATGTTTTGGCCTTTAGCCACTAAAAGGTTTCATTTCTTCTCAAATTAAACATTCCTGCTGCTCCCCGGCACCCTTTAGACTCATCTTGCTATACTGCTAAATCGAAAAGAATTAATCTTGCAAAATGACAAATTTATGTCTTCTTTCAGTTAGTCTTCCATTAGTAAACATATTTGTCGCAGGCTTTCAGTAAGATCACATGCACGGCAGAGCATCTTTATTGGCTTCATAAAGAGTTTTTCACACTTTACCAGTAAATAAGAGGAATTGTGTTTTTACCACCATCCTAAAACAAACCTGGCTGGGAAACAAAGCTTTGCACTCAGTTTTCCGTGAGACATAGGGCCTTTCTTCATGAACGAAAGAATTGGGACTCGGAGGCGGATTTCAAACTTAAATAGCCAAGTTGGAAAAAATGACCCCATCTAACTGAACTGGAGAATGGTTCCAACACTGGTTCTTTGGTGTCTAGTTTGAAATTCCCTTCTTGGTTCATAGAAGAGAGCAGTGCTCCCTATACCTGTCCTCAACGGTCCAGGATGGACCCAGCAGTGTCTAAATAAGATTATGTATAACACTGGATATGGTTCCCTAATAGAGTTGAGCAGACACCTGGATGTTCTGGTTCGAGAGGTTTGACCGAACTTCGGAAAAAAGTCCGGGTCCGGGCTCGAACTTGACCCCGAACACCATTAAAGTCAATGGGGACACAAACTTTTGGCCACTAAAATGCCTCTAAAAAAGTCCTGGAAAGGGCTAGAGGCCTGCAAAAGGAAATAAAATGTAGGTAAGAGTAGGACAAGTGCCCTGCAAGCAAATGTGGATAGGGAAATAACTTCAAATAACATAAAATACATACAAATTACAAATACAGCTGAGCCATAAAATAGCACTAGATGGAATCTTTGATTTTAGCTTTGGAAGAACATAAATCTAAATCTAAAGCATGGCTGCCAGGAGGATCAACATAATTATCAATTTGAGACAGGGTTGGAGTGCACGGTATTCTCTTTCAGTTTATACTAAGTGACCCATAGGTTGAGGAGGCGGTGACCGTGGCGGTGTAGGTGGAAGCGGCGCTGGAGGAGGAGGAGGTAGCCAGAACTTTTCAAAGTGCGTTGTAAGCACAGTATTTGACGGTTCTATTTGACTCTCAGATATGAAGTGCACCGCAAGACGCAAATGTACTATTTAGCACCCAAAACTATTAGAATTTTTCAAAGTGCGCTGTAAGCACAGTATTTGACGGTTCTATTTGACTCTCAGATGTAATACATGTAATGCTACTGCTATTCTATAAACCGAAATAGAATCCCCATTCATAAGAATAGGTCAATTGACATTCGGTTTATAGACTTTCGTTTTATAGAATAAATGTAATGCTATTGCTATTCTATTAAAAGAAAGTCTTTAAACTAAAAGACGTTCGGTTTATAGACTTTCGGTTTATAGAATACATGTAATGCTATTGGCTATTCTATAAACCGAAAGTCTATAAACCGAATGACTTTCGGTTTAAAGACTTTCGGTTTATAGCCGAACCTCGAACTCCAACCCGAACATACAGTGAAATGTCCGGGTTCGGGTCCGGGGTACGGACACCATAATGTTCGGTACGAACCCGAACAGTGCAGTTCGGGTTCGTTCAACACTATTCCCTAACACTTAGGGAACCACACGAGCCAATCCCTAAATCCTGGACCGTCGAAGGTCCTTGAGGCCAGGACTAGACTAAGAGTGTATGTGTAAGGACTGGGAATGTGTTGGACCACACATACCATCACCACGACTGGGTTTTGTGTTAATTTTCTGTACTGGAATATTTCCCAGTACAGTCTGCACATTTTATTCCATTGGATCTTTGTGTCTATTGACTGCCGTTACAGGGTCTGCTTGGGATGGGGTCATGGAGGTTAGCTGCTGGGTGACACTTTCATTGTGAATACCTGTGTCTTTACAAGCAATCAGAGCATTAGGCTTGGAGACGACTTTATACTTCCAAGTTTGTGGGGCTTTAATAGTCAATGAAGGAAGTGCAGAGAATGGAGAGGTAATTTCAAACTTAATGGGATAATTTTTCCAGCTCAACTACATTGGCCTTAACTTTAAAATTGCCTTCGCCATTCTCTGCAGTTCCCTTTTTTCATTAATAACGCTGTTTGTGTATAGGCCGGGACAGCTGTTGCAGACCACATTTCCCATGCTCCCCTGCCAGCCTCTTACACCGTTTCAGTTTTGTAGTGTTGGCATGTGACCATTACAGGGGGTTCTTCTGGAAATTCCTCAATTGTGAAGTTTATTTTCCTACTGAAATTTGTGGTTTTTATATCTTAATGTTACACTTTCACTGCTAATCTTGAGCTCTCCATTATTAAGGGCCCTTGTGTTAATTCCTCCAATCCTACTACCTGCACAGCCTTCTAGGTCTTCATAACAGTTCCTTACTTCTATCCATTACTCAAACTCTACCTGCTGGAGGACTGAAACCCAACACGCAGGGTAAGGCTGTGCTAGATTTATTAAGCCCACCGAGGTCAGAGGCAAGCTTTATACAATGATAAAAGAAAGAACATAAGCACTTCTTTTCAACTGAAACACTATAACCAAAAGCTTTAGAAAGATAGTAAGAAAACATAATTATAGAGAGATTTGTAATAACGCCCTGTATGACCAAACAAACATTGCAGCAACAGGTACTTCAACAGTACTTGGCACTCTAGGACAGGGGTAGGAAACCTGTGGCACTCCAGATGTTGCATGACTGCATGCATTTCTCATACCTACCTATATATCTCTTAGCTGAAAGAGCATTATGGGAGTTGTGGTCCATCAGCAGCCAGAGGGCCACAGGTTCTCCACCCCTGTAACCGTTCATGCAATGTCGACCTGATTTTAAAAGCAATTCTCTGTGCATCTTATAAAAAGCCCAAACCAGCCGTGCTTTGCCCTTTCCATACAAAGGGAGGGCAATCAATTCCCAGCCTCTTGTACTATTCCTTCCGCAGTGTTTTGGCACCATGGGCTTGGAGCTTGTGTCACTTTCCTTCTGTTATTCTGGGCACATATCCCTTTAGCACAAAATG
This sequence comes from Pelodytes ibericus, assembly GCA_036172795.1. NCBI lineage: Eukaryota > Metazoa > Chordata > Amphibia > Anura > Pelodytidae > Pelodytes > Pelodytes ibericus. The sequence continues at coordinate 204,839,369 of CM069862.1, read as the reverse complement.
TCCTCTAATACCGAGCGCCTCTTCTCCTGGTGTGTTGGTAATCTGCTCGCAGCTGGGTGCCCTCTTGCTTCACTAGATGTCAGGGCCTGTCCTGTTCCTCTCTTAGCCCTGGTTCAGGACACAGATTTCGTTATTATGGAAATTGCACACAGTGGTTCGATTGCAGATACAACAGGCGAGGGGTGGGGGGGTGGGGGGGGGGTTATTGTGTGAAAAGCAAATCTGCATTGTGTATTTTAAATTGTATTCGGTGTTAATTCTGCTTCAGACAAATGTTTCTTTTGCCCTGTGAGAGCAATGTGAGGCGTTGTAAACCACAAAGAAGTACCAGCTTGTGTTTTATTCTTTTAATCTGCTGTGTCACCAGTTGTACTAACACAGCATCAATTAATGGGACACAGGGGTTAATTCCATAATGTCCTTTTGTGTCTGAACAATATATTGCATGTTCTCTATAAAGAGCAATTCTGGGGCAAGGTTCTAAAAGTGATGTAATCAGCAGGAACGTTTCATTGGTTTCCATGGTGACTTGACCAGCCATTGTGCTGAGATGTAGTGCAGAGGATCACGCTTCCAGGTTATGCCGACTGGACATGCGCAATGCTTCACATCGCTGGGGTTTGGTATATTAATAGTATGGGGAAGGCAGAGGGGTGCAATGCTTCACATTCCTGGGGTTTGGTATATTAATAGTATGGGGAAGGCAGAGGGGTGCAATGCTTCACATTCCTGGGGTTTGGTATATTAATAGTATGGGGAAGGCAGAGGGGTGCAATGCTTCACATTCCTGGGGCTTGGTATATTAATAGTATGGGGAAGGCAGAGGGGTGCAATGCTTCACATTCCTGGGGTTTGGGATATTAATAGTATGGGGAAAGCAGAGGGGTGCAATGCTTCACATCCCTGGGGCTTGGTATATTAATAGTATGGGGAAGGCAGAGGGGTGCAATGCTTCACATTCCTGGGGTTTGGTATATTAATAGTATGGGGAAGGCAGAGGGGTGCAATGCTTCACATTCCTGGGGTTTGGTATATTAATAGTATGGGGAAGGCAGAGGGGTGCAATGCTTCACATTCCTGGGGCTTGGTATATTAATAGTATGGGGAAGGCAGAGGGGTGCAATGCTTCACATTCCTGGGGTTTGGGATATTAATAGTATGGGGAAGGCAGAGGGGTGCAATGCTTCACATCCCTGGGGCTTGGTATATTAATAGTATGGGGAAGGCAGAGGGGTGCAATGCTTCACATTCCTGGGGTTTGGTATATTAATAGTATGGGGAAGGCAGAGGGGTGCAATGATTCACATACCTGGGGTTTGGTATATTAATAGTATGGGGAAGGCAGAGGGGTGCAATGCTTCACATCCCTGGGGTTTGGTATATTAATAGTATGGGGAAGGCAGAGGGGTGCAATGCTTCACATCCCTGGGGTTTGGTATATTAATAGTATGGGGAAGGCAGAGGGGTGCAATGCTTCACATTCCTGGGGTTTGGTATATTAATAGTATGGGGAAGGCAGAGGGGTGCAATGCTTCACATCCCTGGGGCTTGGTATATTAATAGTATGGGGAAGGCAGAGGGGTGCACTGCTCTATGATCCTCTCTTTCATGTAAGCACAAAGCACTTCAAATTGACTCCTTTACTGAATTAACGTTTTCCATACATACAATATGTAACTTTGTAACACACTTTACATATTAAGGGAGTAGCTGCTATCCTCAATTCTCTGTGATTGGATGAGGGCTCGTGCTTCATGGGGCAGACACACGTTGGGCTTTTATCTCACTGTTTGCCTCGGTTACACGGAGGGGTCAATTCTTGAGCAAAGTGCTAAGTGGTGCAGTAACCATAGAAACCAGTGCAATGTCACTGCTGTTCATGATCGGGAAGAAACTGGGGCAGAGTTTTACAAAATAAACCCAAAGTTTCTGAACTCTCCTGTGTACCCCTATGTCTGCTCATGCCAGAGCCCCAGAAAGTGTTAGCTGTGCAGCCTGATAGTTGGTTATAGCTATAAGGTATTTTACAAAGCAGATTGAACATCCTGCCCAGGCCTGGATATAAATGACAGCACAGTTATTCTGTATCCAGACCCCCTGCACACTGGTGAATTATGTTATATATATATTTTTTCTAGCCTGCCTTTCTTATTCTGGTCATTGCAGTGTAATTTTCCCATTAGGGTGACCATAGAAACAATTACAATCTAGACTTTGCAGTTCTGCAACGGAACATTTTAATTGCCTTCTCATTACCCTACCGTACCACCTAAAAGATGACGCACAGGAGAATGAGCTTGGCATGTACCAAAATATTTAAAGAGTAGCATTGTAGCAAGTCGGTCACTCGTTTAGACACTTTCCCCAGAAATACAATAAAAACGCCACACACAAAAAAAAAAAAAACATGCCTAGCACAACTGCAAAAATTATACAACAAATCGCATTTTAAACAAAATTAAGTAAATGTCTGACATTGCTTAAAGGCAATGCTAATTGGCAATACCTAGCTAATGCCAGCCAGGCACAGGAAGGAAGCATTAAGTTATTATTTTTAATAATGTTTACAAGTATATCCAGCCATTTCCCAGCCGTGAAAAATGTTAAAAATGGTAAAATGTGGCAGAGCTACTTCTCACCGGTGAGGCTGCTCATCTTCTCCCTGATAGCTATCATTAGTTTTATTTCTTAACCTAGTCCTCAAATGAAGATGGATGACAGGGGGAATTGTAAATGTAAGCTGTTTATGTACAGAAAAAAATGGATCTAATGCTACAAAAGGAGAAAAGCTGACCAAGGTCTGGTTTGTACAAATAAAAGAAGTAAGAAAAAAAAAAAAAAAAAAAAGGCAAACAAACACAAAAATAATGTGCGTATAGATAATGGTAGGTTTTATTTAAAAGGTCATTCCTGGGGCAGAATTCTAAAAGTGATGTACCATTCCATTGGTTTCCACGGTGACCTGTCCACTTTTAGATCTTACCCCCAATGTGAGAGCCACTTGTAGGTAAGCTGGCCGCCGCCCAGTCATGTGACCTGCGCCGTTAGCATTAGTCAAGACGTCCATTTCACTAATAATTATTTTGTTTATTTTGGAATTATTCTGAGAGCCCTTACGGATACAATTATTGTTAATTGTCGTTAATAAACTTTTTAACATTTATTTCTCATTACCAATCTTTTGCATGCGTCTGATCAACATTCCTCTCAGGTGTCAACTCATCGCTTTTGTTACACTATTTATATATATTTATATCCCTCCCCCTTTTCTTCTTTTTGGTTTTTTTTTTATGTGTTTTGAGACATATTTTTAGTCAGATGCCAATTAGCCTGATTTAATTTCAATAGCTTTGAGTCATTTTTAATATGCTGCAACGTTACCTTGTCTCGGAGAAGATAAAGACCGGCAATAGTTACCCGTTAGCGATGCAAATGTCTCAACTAACAATGTTACTCCTAATTACCAGCAATTACAGGGAAATAAAGAAGAAAAAAAAAAACATGTAGCGACGAATCAATCCATAAGCGTCAGCCACGCAGCCGCCATTTCCTAAATGTGGGGAATTCATACAGCATAACCAGGTCTGTCTTATTATGGTGTAAAATCCTATACCTCCCCTCTGGGAAGAGGCAGATTAAACATGTTCTGCTGGAGATCTAGATCCAGGGAATATGAGATATATATATATATATATATATAATGTACACATGCTACAGTGTGAAACTGTGTGAATAGCAAAGATAAGGAAGGACATGTGTATTATTGTTTTACTGGTCATGCATCACCTATATCAATATATATGGGAATTCTCCCATTATATAGTCTCTATTCTAATCTTATTATAGTTCTATTATAGAAGTAAGCAGGTCAATATCCCTAGTATGGAGATATCCTGCATTTTTGCACATTTTGGTGACTTTGTGAAGCATTTTGCTTTCTGTAGTTTCCTGGCCGTGTGATGTTTTCTACTTCCATGGCTTAGTCTGTTGATTGTGGATATAAGGGAGGTGGAAGTTGTGCTATTTATCTACACATACATAATGAGAGGAAAGGTGACCTGGACAATTGGCATTATATACCAGGTTTATCTATGTACGGCTCATTGGCATGGTATACAAAGTGTATTTACTGCTCATTGGCATGCTATATATAGTTTATGCGTTGACAACTGTTGACAAAAATGTTATTTAGGTTTAATTGATACAAATAAAATAATACATAGAACCCCCTTTGCTCCATGGGGGCATACATGTTTAGAAGTCTGACCCAAGATTGTAAGCAACATGTCTGCCCCATGTTAGAGCGGTTCTCAATTTCTATTTAAACCCTCTACACACGATTAATTCTTCTAATAAAACAAAAAGTACATTTTTTGCTACAAGCCAAAGGGGGTTCCAGCACTTTGGCTCCACCCCTTGCGCCGCCCCCGCACATTTGGTTACAGGCCAGGACCTTTAACGTGCAGCGAGAATTTTTACTTAAAATTCGCATTGTCGCAAGACCGTGCATTTCATATTCCTGACACCATATTAAATATGCCGTGGTGCCCTCCGCATGCCTCGTATTGAATTCTGAAGGGAAGCGCCTCATGCTGGAATTACTCGGAGACCTCGAGGTGTGGAATATTTAGATGACGTGTAAGACTGGCTAACTATCTGTCTGTACAATTCCAATCCAGTGGTCTTTCCCAGGTCTGAAATAGTAATGCGTAATGGGCAGGGGGGGAGTATATATCAGTGTGCAACTCCCAAGAAATGACTCTCCCCTGCTTGGTAAGATCTTGGAGGAAAGTACATGAGCAGGCGCGAGTGAGGAGTTCTGAAGACTCCTAAACTTGATGTTGATAGCAGACGACTCAGGGGCTTAACCTGCCATCTTGGCTTTCTTTTCTTTATGACTGAGAAATCCCGATACTTTGTCCAAATGCTGGTGAAAGTTGGGGCTTGTTTTGGAGCAGACAGCAGTAGAGTGAGGGGCAGGCTCTCTGTTCTGGACCATGCAGCATTTAAAAAAAATAATAATGATAAAAAAATGCAAGAAATAAATAAAAAAGTGCAGCTTTGTAAGATCACACGAGCAGTAATTGTCATGTACTTACTGAAATGAAAACAGGAGGTTAGAGACATATTGAGCAAGCTGACATGCAGCATTACAAATTGCTTCTGTACCAATCAATATTTATGTTTTCAGATAACAGTATTTTACCTGTGTTCAATGGTTGGCACAAAGGTGTCATCTATTGACTGATTAGATTAATGGACGCTGCATATCCCGATATCTACAAAGATCTATCAAAATATTTAATTCCTAGTTAGCGAGCGATTAAATTAACCCCTTCTTTTCGGTGTCCGAAGGGCTGGCTAGAGGGGCTTGTAGATGAGCCGGCACTCCGAGGGTTGGGAGCTGGGAGTGTTGATGAGTAGGCACTCTGAGGGTTAGGAGCTGGGGGTGTTGATGAGTAGGCACTCTGAGGGTTAGGAGCTGGGGGTGTTGATGAGTAGGCACTCTGAGGGATAGGAGCTGGGGGTGTTGATGAGTAGGCACTCTGAGGGTTAGGAGTTGGGTTTGTTGATGAGTAGGCACTCCGAGGGTTAGGAGCTGGGGGTGTTGATGAGTAGGCACTCTGAGGGTTAGGAGCTGGGGGTGTTGATGAGTAGGCACTCCGAGGGTTAGGAGCTGGGGGTGTTGATGAGTAGGCACTCCGAGGTTTAGGAGCTGGGGGTGTTGATGAGTAGGCACTCCGAGGGTTAGGAGCTGGGGGTGTTGATGAGTAGGCACTCTGAGGGTTAGGAGCTGGGGGTGTTGATGAGTAGGTACTCTGAGGGTTAGGAGCTGGGGGTGTTGATGAGTAGGCACTCTGAGGGTTAGGAGTTGGGGGTGTTGATGAGTAGGCACTCCGAGGGTTAGGAGCTGGGGGTGTTGATGAGTAGGCACTCTGAGGGTTAGGAGCTGGGGGTGTTGATGAGTAGGCACTCTGAGGGTTAGGAGCTGGGGGTGTTGATGAGTAGGCACTCTGAGGGTTAGGAGCTGGGGGTGTTGATGAGTAGGCACTCCGAGGGTTAGGAGCTGGGGGTGTTGATGAGTAGGCACTCTGAGGGTTAGAAGCTGGGGGTGTTGATGAGTAGGCACTCTGAGGGTTAGGAGCTGGGGGTGTTGATGAGTAGGCACTCTGAGGGTTAGGAGTTGGGGGTGTTGATGAGTAGGCACTCTGAGGGTTAGGAGCTGGGAGTGTTGATGAGTAGGCACTCCGAGGTTTAGGAGTTGGGGGTGTTGATGAGTAGGCACTCCGAGGGTTAGGAGCTGGGGGTGTTGATGAGTAGGCACTCTGAGGGTTAGGAGCTGGGGGTGTTGATGAGTAGGCACTCTGAGGGTTAGGAGCTGGGGGTGTTGATGAGTAGGCACTCTGAGGGTTAGGAGCTGGGGGTGTTGATGAGTAGGCACTCTGAGGGTTAGGAGCTGGGGGTGTTGATGAGTAGGCACTCTGAGGGTTAGGAGCTGGGGGTGTTGATGAGTAGGCACTCTGAGGGTTAGGAGCTGGGGGTGTTGATGAGTAGGCACTCTGAGGGTTAGGAGTTGGGGGTGTTGATGAGTAGGTACTCTGAGGGTTAGGAGCTGGGGGTGTTGATGAGTAGGCACTCTGAGGGTTAGGAGCTGGGGGTGTTGATGAGTAGGCACTCTGAGGTTTAGGAGTTGGGGGTGTTGATGAGTAGGCACTCTGAGGGTTAGGAGCTGGGAGTGTTGATGAGTAGGCACTCCGAGTGTTAGGAGCTGGGAGTGTTGATGAGTAGGCACTCCGAGGGTTAGGAGCTGGGGGTGTTGATGAGTAGGCACTCTGAGGGTTAGGAGCTGGGGGTGTTGATGAGTAGGCACTCCGAGGGTTAGGAGCTGGGGGTGTTGATGAGTAGGCACTCTGAGGGTTAGGAGCTGGGGGTGTTGATGAGTAGGCACTCTGAGAGTTAGGAGCTGGGGGTGTTGATGAGTAGGCACTCTGAGGGTTAGGAGCTGGGGGTGTTGATGAGTAGGCACTCTGAGGGTTAGGAGCTGGGGGTGTTGATGAGTAGGCACTCTGAGAGTTAGGAGCTGGGGGTGTTGATGAGTAGGCACTCTGAGGGTTAGGAGCTGGGGGTGTTGATGAGTAGGCACTCTGAGGGTTAGGAGCTGGGGGTGTTGATGAGTAGGCACTCTGAGGGTTAGGAGCTGGGGGTGTTGATGAGTAGGCACTCTGAGGGTTAGGAGCTGGGGGTGTTGATGAGTAGGCACTCCGAGGGTTAGGAGCTGGGGGTGTTGATGAGTAGGCACTCTGAGGGTTAGGAGCTGGGGGTGTTGATGAGTAGGCACTCTGAGGGTTAGGAGCTGGGGGTGTTGATGAGTAGGCACTCTGAGGGTTAGGAGCTGGGAGTGTTGATGAGTAGGCACTCTGAGAGTTAGGAGCTGGGGGTGTTGATGAGTAGGTACTCTGAGGGTTAGGAGCTGGGGGTGTTGATGAGTAGGCACTCCGAGGGTTAGGAGCTGGGGGTGTTGATGAGTAGGCACTCTGAGGGTTAGGAGTTGGGGGTGTTGATGAGTAGGCACTCCGAGGGTTAGGAGCTGGGGGTGTTGATGAGTAGGCACTCCGAGGGTTAGGAGCTGGGGGTGTTGATGAGTAGGCACTCTGAGGGTTAGGAGCTGGGGGTGTTGATGAGTAGGCACTCTGAGGGTTAGGAGATGGGAGTGTTGATGAGTAGGCACTCCGAGGGTTAGGAGCTGGGGGTGTTGATGAGTAGGCACTCTGAGGGTTAGGAGCTGGGGGTGTTGATGAGTAGGCACTCTGAGGGTTAGGAGCTAGTTGTTTACCCCCCTTCCTCAAATTTTGAGGGAAAAGGTCATCCTTTCAGCATATCTAGATTCCGAATCCGTGTCCCTCTTTGGCGGTAAGAGAGCCTGACCTTTTTACAAACATCCTAATACCGTAACATTTTTTTGGCTGTTATTTTTGAAACGCCGCTGGATCATACATCCCAATTGCCGGGTTTGCACAAAGTGCTCCCCAGGGAGAGCAATGAACAATATTTCAACGAAAAATGTATACGGCAAATAATGTCATTTTTGGCTGGCCTTTTAGATAGCAATGACCGATCCATATGTACTAGACGAGCGGATTCTCCTAATACTAATCAATTTAGTAGGTGGAACAGCTTACCTGCTTCAAAGGGGGTTGGGGGTAAAAGGTCACCGGGTCGACTTTTGCTCTATCTGATGAGGTGTCAGAGACAAGTAGCTTCAGTTTTCACAGACACAGGAGAAACTGACATTAAATGACATGTGCTTGACATCCCCCCCCCCCCCCCAAAAAAAAAAAAAACAACAACTGGTAAATAACTATGTATTGTGAACCTTGCATATATTCTCTGCCAATACAATACAAATCCTAATGTACTAAGATATCAAACCACTTCCCAGCTGCCCCTGACTGTTTTTACAGCTCCTGTCCTATGTGGACTTAACCTTTTTGAACATGCATAACTGTTATCAACATTTGTTTTTGTTTAATTGCAGGTATTTTAAATGGAAATGTTTTAATAATATACATATAGCACCATATTGGGCCCTATTTGCTCTGTATCAGGGGGCAGACATGTTGTGAGATGAAGGAAGATCTGACCCAAGATGTCTGCCTCTTGATCGTGCTACACAAGCAGACTGTGCTCATTAACCAGGGCCAGGAGCAAAAAAAAAAAGATGCTGTTTTGGTCCTTGAGGATCAAAGAACCATCAGACGGGATGGGGATTAAACTATGTTATTTGCATTTTTTTTCATTAAAAGCATGTCTATCTGAAATCCCTGAACTTGATGCAATCTTTCAGTCAAATATAGCTTGATGTTTTGCCTTTAAATATATATCTGGCGTGCAGTCTGGTCCCCCAGCCCCTCGTCCTATCAGGTGCTAAGCTTATTGCAGATGTAACTGGATTGCTGCTGGGTTAAACAGATCTTGCCCCTTTCACCCTCGGTGACCCTCCACTGAACTTTTCCCCTTACTCCTCTCCTTTGCTTGACATTCCAACCCTTTGAAACATTGTCTTTTTCTCTTTTTTTCTGTTCTTTTCTTACTTTTCTTTTTTCCATCCTTCATTTTAAAGGCACACCTGTCAGCTGATCGCCTGCCAGTCTGCATCTGTGCCCAGCTGACAACACTGTCTGCTTTGACTAATGATGTGATTGATGGACAAAATAAGGAAGAACACAGGGAGGAAAAAAACAAAAAAACATTAGTGTCTGGTCTGGTGTGTCAGCAAGCTTTCATCAAGTGGCTGCTGAAGGTATATTTGGTGCATGGCTCATTACCCAGTAATGGCTGATTCCTTCCATGACACAAGACAGCAGGCAGCTTTATGGACTCTGGGCCTAGCCAGCCTGGAGGAGAAGCAGCACTAAAGAGTGGTCATTTTCAAAAAGCTCCTAAATTTGCCACCCATCCTCCTCCCCTCCTCCCCCACAGCCCCCTTCGGTGTCATGAATTTAATATGAATCAACACAAAATGAAATGATCAGGAGGGATTTCGGTGACTAGTCATTTTTAAGACGACCGTCTGCCTGGCCATAAAGACATAGAGACAATAAAAATCATTCTCATTTTGAACCTGTTGCAAAAATAATTCATCCATCAGTTTGTGTTTACGTGTAGCGGTGCTCTATCGTGAGATGCTGCAGTGCATGATGGGAATATCTCTCGTCCTCCTCTTCCGTGCAATCTAACTATGGCAATGCACTAGATCTGTTCTGTCTAATTGACTGCCTGTAAGTGGGTATTTCTGTGCCTTCTCATCTGTCTCCCCCTTTCATAGTAGCCAACAATCCTGAATTTCCCAGGACAGTCCCGGCATTAATACTACTGCACAGTGCTTAGGAGGCGGCATTGCATTTAAACTGTGTATATCTGGCAGACATACACAGACTAAATGGGAACTGAGCTACAGACATCCAGTGTCTTAAACTGGTACAAAAATAAGTATATAGATGTGCCATTCAAATAATATAAATACAAAAAAGTGTGCCACATAATCATATACAGCCTTCCTTCCACTCCTCAGGTATTATAAATAATAGGATATAGGTACACAAACATTATACCCTTGATAAATGATTACGTATCGGCACAGATATGATCAGCCCCCACTGGAGAGGAAGAAACAGTATACAGAGATTATCACACACTAGATGGGTACATGACCTGCAGACCCTAACACCAAAAGCTCTCCATGTTAATTTGGATTTGTTGGCTTTTTATCACAACTAACTGGCTGTGTGTGATGTGCCTTGTCACACCTTCACTCGTATGTGTTGGATAGCGATATCTTTTGATGTTTTTATCTTACTCTCTTCTGGAATATCCTGTTAATACCATTTCTATATTTTAATTTTTGAATATCTAGGAACATTCTAAATAGATTCATTCTATTTTATATATATATATATATTAATCTGTATTAATCTCTTACCATCATATTACTCATTTTTAAATTGTAATCCCATCTCCTCTATTTTTTTAAGTATGAATACAGATTTTTTTTGTGTGTATGTTTTTATTTAATGTTTTATGTGGAGCTATTGGGACATTCTCCGAGCGCCCACTGCGAATATTTGGGTATAGGACCACTAGTGTTCATGCTCGCAATGTGTGTGAAACACACAGACACAGCACATAATCTACATGCATTTGTGAATGCATAATACACACATGTCGATTTCATTTGCACTTGTTTTCATATGTTTGTCTTTGTTTTTGTAGACTTTTATTTTTTTCCCATATTCCATCACGCGCCTTTCCAAACCTGTACACATCCCGTTATCTGTATCCCGGACACGAAACAATGTGTGATGTCACAAGGTGTTGCAAACACCGCCCCCTTCAGGCCCTGCCAAGAAAGTTGGTAATTATGCACTATATATCAACCAATGAAATCTTCTCATGCTTGGACCGTACAGGTCACAGCAGTAATCTCCTTTGATTAATAGATTGAACACATAGGGGGATTTTTACAAAAACATGAAAGTGTCGGAAAGGTAGATAAATTGGGGCAATTACAATTTCCTATGTAAATAGCAGTGATTGCACCTTTTTTATATATATATATCTATATATCCTGATACTTTACCTTGTGAATGTATTGTGCCACTGTAGAGGTACTACGTAGCGCAATCCAGGAGTGTAGAGAAGTTAGTGATATTAGACATGTGCAAAACTAAAATTTTCGTTTAGTTTTCGTCCATAATGCCAATGAACGTTCGGTTTATAGACTTTCGGCTTATGGATTACATGTAATACTATGGGCTTTCTATAAACCGAACTAGAGTTCCCATTCATAAAAATTTATGAATGGGGGCTCTGTTTCGGTTTATAGAAAGCTAAGAAGTTGAACGAATGAACGAATGGTTTAATATAAACGAAAATCATTCGTCCATTCGTGCTATAGTATTGGCATTACTATAAACCGAAATAGAGTCGGTTTATAGAATGCCAATAGACTTACATGCATTCCATAAACCGAAAGTCGCTCATTATATCGGTTTATGGAATGTAGTGTACTATGCTATTGTATTCTATAAAACGACTCTATTTCGGCTTATAGAATGCCAAAAGTACTACGAATGGACGAATGAACGAATGATTTTAGTTTATTAACCATTCGTTCATTCGGTTTTCGTTAGCTTAGCATTTTCGTTATTCGTTTTTCAAACGAATGAACGAAAATGCTATTTTCGGACGAAAATGCATTCGTCCGAAAACGAATGCACATGTCTAAGTGATATAGTGCATTGCTGCACATTGATAGGGCCTTAATCTAGCAATGTGTAAGTAACAGAGTCTCTTTTATATGCATGAAACAAAGGTCATTTTGAAGTTGGAGTGGGCCGGTCATTTAATTTAGCACTCCCATAATTTCTACCTTGCACAAAGTGGGAGACCTATCTATGAATACAGTGCTTACACCTTGTTTATCACCTTGTGGCTTGATATGCAAATGACACACATTGGATCAAAAATGTGTTCATTTGCATATCAGGCCACAAGGTGATGTCACAAGCGGGAGAGTCCACAGACACATTTAAAACACATATTTCTGTTATTTTATGCATTTGCTGCTAATCTGCTTAAACACAGTGTCTCGATAGTGTTTTAATCTATACATTCCCAGTATAAGCAGTGTTTCGGTTTGGTCCCTTTTAACATTTAAGACTATATTTACTTGGTAGTAATTTACTTACTTCGTATAAAAGTAAGACAAATTGCCACTTAAATTTAAAAATAACTTTAATGGGATATGTTCAAAGGTTAATTTTTCATGGAGGGTGGTATTGAGATATAATGATATGTACATAAAAATAGACATTCCATACCGCCCCTCTTGGAACAGGAAGCGTACAGACTGCCCTGACCACCGACCATTACTCAGTGCTCCTGCAGTGAAACATCTCCCACTGAATCGATAGACCATTTCTATGCACACCCGATCAACTACAAATATCACAACCAGTGAGCACCAGGTATTAATAACTTATTATTACGCCTCTTATTCTTTGTGCAACATAAATTAGAAAAATGATTAGATTTTTTTTTTTGTTTTTTTTTTGTTCCCATACCCCAAACACTTAAATGGAGAAGAAGACCTCAATGCAAATTCCTGTTATGACAAATGGAAGAGATAATCATTTAAATTGCTTTTAATTTACAGTATAGTAATGGTGAGAAGCACTTTTGTGGTCCCTAAGAGTATCGGCTAATGAATACAGGATAATTTAAAAGAAAGAAGTAGCGAGATTAAAATAAGCATGCTGCCTCGCCTCCAGCACAATCGCACTGTTCTTACATGTAAGAAAGACTAAGGATAATGGAAATGCAATTCATCATGTTTTTAGAACCAAATGACTAATGAATACACGAGGTGTAAACACAGGAATGTTATATAAGAGTGTTATAATGTTTTGGATACATAGAAGAATGGCTCGTTATTAAGGGGAAAAGCACATTCTATTTTCAAGGATTGGGAAGTTTAAACGAAATAATGTATTTTATCAGCTGAGAAGCAAACACCTGCCTGCTTTCTGGAACTCTTTTGCTTAAATTCAGCAAGCCTTGGGGGAGTCGTGGAGTTTGGTTTTTTACACACAGGTCACATTTCCTGTTGTACGTAACCTTGGACTTCACACAATCAACATAATATTTTCCTTTTGCCTCTTCACAATTTGTGTGGGATGCAATTAAACACGGCAGCTGATTTCATTAATCCACCTTACTAACGCAGACAGTATGTCCATGGGTCCATTCTGTAGGCCTGATTACTGCTGCTGACAGGTCCGTAATGAGTCATTTTGGGGCCCGGTATGAAACCAAACTCCTTCTGTGATTTCCAGGCAGGCCGGTAAAAAATTGGCTTGAGGCCAATGTTAAGTCTATGGAGGGAGTAGCAGGGCCGGTATTTTTCTGTCGAAAAGGTGGCAACCCTTGCTGTGTATAGCTCTATCAGGGGTGGACATGTTGTTTAGAATCTTTGCTCTGTATAGCTCTATCAGGGGTGGACATGTTGTTTAGAATCTTTGCTCTGTGTAGCTCTATGAGGGGGGAGGACGTTGTTTAGAATCTTTGCTCTGTATAGCTCTATCAGGGGCAGACATGTTGTTTAGAATCTTTGCTCTGTATAGCTCTATCAGGGGGTGGACATGTTGTTTAGAATCTTTGCTCCGTATAGCTCTATCAGGGGGCGGACAAGTTGTTTAGAATCTTTGCTCAGTATAGCTCTATCAGGGGGCGGACAAGTTGTTTAGATTCTTTGCTCTGTATAGCTCTATCAGGGGGCAGACATGTTTAGAATCTTTTCTCTGTATAGCTCTATCAGGAGGCAGACATGTTGTTTAGAATCTTTGCTCTGTATAGCTCTATCAGGGAGCAGACATGGTGTTTAGAATCTTTGCTCTGTATAGCTCTATCAGGGGGAGGACATGTTGTTTAGAATAAACTGGGGAGAAGTACAATCCCAGGTACATTTTATTTGTAGAATGGAGGAAGGTTTCTATAAAAAAGAAGACCAAACGCATAGATATGACGAAATTTGGTCCCCGTGGAAAAATAGATCGAGTGTTGATATGTTAAGTTAAGTATAAAGTCTCCCACATAACTGAGATATGTGGCAAGACATCGAAATCCGAGAGAATCCATAGATCTGGCACCACCAATGTCTGTGTGTCTGTGTTTGTAAAATTTTTTAGTATTAGTTGCATGTTTGTTAATCATTCTTTCCGTTTTGTGGCATCATATTACTTAACACATTATACATATACTTGAATTTATCCACTTAAACAAGTATGATTTGGTAGAGCATGTTGGTGTGAGGATTATCTCCTCTCACAATTTTTTCTTGCGATTGTTGTATGTCCTTTTTGATATTTTCATAATAAAAAAAAAAATAGAATCTTTGCTCTGTATAGCTCTATCGGGGGCGGACATGTTGTTTAGAATCTTTGCTCTGTATAGCTCTATCAGGGGGCAGACATGGTGTTTAGAATCTTTGCTCTGTATAGCTCTATCAGGGGGCAGACATGTTTAGAATCTTTGCTCTGTATAGCTCTATCAGGGGGAGGACATGTTGTTTAGAATCTTTGCTGTGTATAGTTCTATCAGGAGGCAGACATGTTGTTTAGGATCTTTGCTCTGTATAGTTCTATCAGGAGGCAGACATGTTGTTTAGGATCTTTGCTCTGTATAGCTCTATCAGGGGGCAGACATGTTTAGAATCTTTGCTCTGTATAGCTCTATCAGGGGGAGGACATGTTGTTTAGAATCTTTGCTGTGTATAGCTCTATCAGTGGTGGACATGTTGCTTAGAATCTTTGCTCTGTATAGCTCTATCAGGGGGCAGACATGTTGTTTAGAATCTTTGCTCTGCATAGCTCTATCAGGAGCAGACATGTTTAGAACCTTTGCTCTGCATAGCTCTATCAGGAAGCGGACATGTTGTTTAGAATCTTTGCTCTGTATAGCTCTATCAGGGGGCGGACATATTTGTGTATGTAGTAGATGGGACTTAGTTCATCCTTATACCATAAAAAACCCCGAACCCAATAAAGACACACCAGACGTAGATGGAGTTAAATAGGCCACAGCATTTATTTACAATCCAAATAAACTGTATGACCACATTCTCCTTTATTTTACTTTATTATTTATTTAAAATATATGACTTAATCGTCAATGTATATAAATTAATATATATATATACGAACATCTATGCATATATATATATATATACGAAACCTTAACCATAAAACAATAATGTAGTGCAAATACAGTTAACTAGTCCTTGCCAATCAAATAACATACATCCATAACTATACTAGCTCTAACTTGAGCCCCTCCTAGGGTTAAGCCCCTCCCCCCTCGGCCATATATTCTTTTACCACATGTTTCAAACCTGTTGCCAACCACCAGCCGGCTGTTAGCTTGGTGGGCACGACCATTATCATCCTTCTCAATGCTAGAGGTTAGGGGAGGGGCCCCCCAATCGATCCGTCTGTCTTATTCCTTCCACTTTTTAACTGGACTGGCAAGGACAAACCCCGCCTGCTGCGACAAAGAAAAACTTGTTAGTACATGACTTAAACAAAGGGATGGGTGGGTGGGAAATTATCTTTTGCTGTGTCCGGACCTAAAATGGCTGCCGGATGACAGAGGGGGAAGTCCTTTTATACCCCCTCTGCTGGCCATCACGCCCCCACCATACATACACCTGTCACTCACACATCTTCACAACCCCTCACACATACATGGCCCCCTCCCACCTAGCTGCGCTTGTTCCCGGGGGACTGAATCTTTGCTCTGTATAGCTCTATCAGAGGGTGGACATGTTGTTTAGAATCTTTGCTCTGTATAGCTCTATCAGGGGCAGACATATTGTTTAGAATCTTTGCTCTGTATATCTCTATCAGGGGGCAGACATGTTGTTTAGAATCTTGGGTGAGATGGGACAGATGAAGGAATATCTGAGCCAAGATTCTTTATTTTCCAAAGAGCTCTCAATAAGGTTCTTTATTTGTATTCTTTCATTTAAGCGTTTATATTTGAAATGCCTCCACTTCATGCAAACTTTAAATTAAACAGAACTTAATCTTGTGCCAGAAGTTGTCCTTTAAGCAGGATACTCTATATACTACTGCTGCTCTCCAATATTACATTAAAACATAAAAGAATCGGCATAAAAAACAATCATAAAACGTACGAAGTTCCCAGCATATGTTTAACAGTTCCTGACGTTAAGAAACCAAAATATCATTCTATCCCTGCAAATGGAATACTTTGGGGGAATAAATCACCCTGCATTTTCATGGCAGACATATATTTTTACGATCTTTTATGGTGATCATGGAGAACCCTCTCATGTTTTATAGGTTCCGTTAATTTATAAGGTTTTATAGGATCATTTGACTGAAAAAAAAAGTCCCGTGCAACATTGATATCACTGTGGCCTTAAACTTAAATCAAATATCACAGGCAGTAAAGAGGCCGTGACATTCAGCGTGATTTCTTTTTAACCCTATTCAAAATAAAAAGTAAAAATAACATCTTGGGGGGAGGTTTGGGATCTTGACTGTCATCTCTTCCGCCTTTCAAGACGTCATTCTTGCTTCTGACAAGGGTAGTTGTGTCTTTCTGGACAGAGGACAATGGGACAGACCGGGGGGCCATTAATTATTTCGAGTATAATCTACGTAGCAGTGGTGCAGTGCCTAGGGTTGCTACCTTTTCTTCAGAAAAATGCCGGCCTCGTTACCGTCTCCATAGACTCAACATTGGCCTGATGCCAATTTTTTACCGGCCTGCCTGTAAAATACTGGCCAGGTGGCAACCCTAGCAGTGCCATTTAAATTCTTCGAAGCCTCGCTTTATAATAAGCCCGACAACAGGGGTCATGTTTGCCGAGCTCAGGATTTAATGTTATTACGTAATAATAAATGAGGCACACCCAGATGTCTGAGGCAGCCACCTCTTATTTTCCACAGGCAACACAGATGTTTAATGGCCTGCATGTTGTATTTAAAGTTTGGGTGCGGATTATCAGTTTGCTTATTGATGTTTTAAAGAGCGGGACAAGCATGTGGACTTAGCAGACTATTGGGAAAATGTAAAAAAAAAACAAAAAAAACATGTTATTTCACAGTCACAAAGAAAATAAAGCCCAAGTATCCACGTACAGCAATCACGGGTTTTAAAAAAGCACCTGTAGGCAACAGGTGCATACATTCTTGACAATTATTTTTTTCGAAGTTTATGAGACAAAAATACCTATTTTTGGAGCCAGGGTATCGGTACGTCTTAGGGTTTTTTAAGTGATTGTGGAGAATAATGGCTTGTTGGCCAGTGATTTTGTGAAATAATGTCACTCTCGTTTGGGACTTTGGGCAATAGCACTGCGGCAAGCCCTGCATCATAGGTGTGCACGTGTGATGTCAGAGCGAGATGGAAAAGAGGCAAGTTAGTGGAGAATAATGGCCCTGTGGGAAGTAATTTATGGGAATGGTTGTGGGGAATAATGGCACTATGGCACATGATTGATTTGGGGCAATAATGGCACTGTCACGTAATTTGTGGGCATAATGGCACTGTTTCTGGTGATTTATGCAAGCCAAAGCCATGAATGAAGAGAAAATTGCAGAGTGAGATGGAGGAGAGGCAAATTAGTGTAGAATAATGGCACTGTGGCATGTGATATAGGGGGGAATGATGGAACTGTGGCAAGTGATATTTGGAATGATGGAACTGTGGCAAGTTAGTGTAGAATAATGGCACTGTGGTAAGTGATACAGGGGGAATGATGGAACTGTGGCATGTGATATGAGGAATGATGGAACTGTGGCATGTGATTTGGGGAATGATGGCACTGTGGCATGTGATATGGGGAATGTTGGAACTGTGGCATGTGATATGGGGAATGATGGAACTGTGGCATGTGATATGGGGAATGATGGAACTGTGGCATGTGATATGAGTAATGATGGAACTGTGGCATGTGATTTGGGGAATGATGGAACTGTGGCATGTGATATGAGGAATGATGGAACTGTGGCATGTGATATGGGGAATGATGGAACTGTGGCATGTGATATGAGGAATGATGGAACTGTGGCATGTGATATGAGGAATGATGGAACTGTGGCATGTGATATGAGGAATGATGGAACTGTGGCATGTGATTTGGGGAATGATGGAACTGTGGCATGTGATTTGGGGAATGATGGAACTGTGGCATGTGATATGAGGAATGATGGAACTGTGGCATGTGATTTGGGGAATGATGGAACTGTGGCATGTGATATGAGGAATGATGGAACTGTGGCATGTGATATGAGGAATGATGGAACTGTGGCATGTGATATGAGGAATGATGGAACTGTGGCATGTGATTTGGGGAATGATGGAACTGTGGCATGTGATATGAGGAATGATGGAACTGTGGCATGTGATTTGGTTAATGATGGAACTGTGGCATGTGATATGAGGAATGATGGAACTGTGGCATGTGATTTGGGGGGGAATGATGGAACTGTGGCAAGTTATATTTGGAATGATGGAACTGTGGCAAGTTAGTGTAGAATAATGGCACTGTGGTAAGTGATATAGGGGGGAATGATGGAACTGTGGCAAATGATATGGGGGGAATAATGGAACTGTGGCAAGTGATTTGGGGAATGATGGGACTGTGGCAAGTGATATTTGGAATGATGGAACTGTGGCAAGTTAGTGTAGAATAATGGCACTGTGGTAAGTGATATAGGGGGGAATGATGGAACTGTGGCAAGTGATATAGGGGGGAATGATGGAACTGTGGCAAGTGATATTTGGAATGATGGAACTGTGGCAAGCTAGTGTAGAATAATGGCACTGAGGCAAGTGATATGGGGGGGGGGGAATGATGGAACTGTGGCATGTGATATGAGGAATGATGGAACTGTGGCATGTGATATGAGGAATGATGGAACTGTGGCATGTGATTTGTGGAATGATGGCACTGTGGCATGTGATATGGGGAATGATGGAACTGTGGCATGTGATATGGGGAATGATGGAACTGTGGCATGTGATATGGGGAATGATGGAACTGTGGCATGTGATATGGGGAATGATGGAACTGTGGCATATAATACAGGGAATGATGGAACTGTGGCATGTGATATGAGGAATGATGGAACTGTGGCATGTGATATGAGAAATGATGGAACTGTGGCATGTGATTTGGGGAATGATGGAACTGTGGCATGTGATATGAGGAATGATGGAACTGTGGCATGTGATATGAGGAATGATGGAACTGTGGCATATGATTTGGGGAATGATGGATCTGTGGCATGTGATATGAGGAATGATGGAACTGTGGCATGTGATTTGGGGAATGATGGAACTGTGGCATGTGATATGAGGAATGATGGAACTGTGGCATGTGATTTGGGGGGGAATGATGGAACTGTGGCATATGATTTGGGGAATGATGGATCTGTGGCATGTCATATGAGGAATGATGGAACTGTGGCATGTGATTTGGGGAATGATGGAACTGTGGCATGTGATATGAGGAATGATGGAACTGTGGCATGTGATATGAGGAATGATGGAACTGTGGCATGTGATATGAGAAATGATGGAACTGTGGCATGTGATTTGGGGAATGATGGAACTGTGGCATGTGATATGAGGAATGATGGAACTGTGGCATGTGATATGAGGAATGATGGAACTGTGGCATATGATTTGGGGAATGATGGATCTGTGGCATGTGATATGAGGAATGATGGAACTGTGGCATGTGATTTGGGGAATGATGGAACTGTGGCATGTGATATGAGGAATGATGGAACTGTGGCATGTGATATGAGGAATGATGGAACTGTGGCATATGATTTGGGGAATGATGGATCTGTGGCATGTGATATGAGGAATGATGGAACTGTGGCATGTGATTTGGGGAATGATGGAACTGTGGCATGTGATATGAGGAATGATGGAACTGTGGCATGTGATATGAGGAATGATGGAACTGTGGCATGTGATTTGGGGAATGATGGGACTGTGGCAAGTGATTTGGGGAATGATGGGACTGTGGCAAGTGATTTGGCGGAGTAAGGCACCAGTGGCAGGTGATTGGGGGGGAATAACAGCACTTAAGGAAGTGACTGATTTGGGACAATAATGGCACTGCGGCAAGTAATTTGCGGGAATAATGGCACCATTTCTGGTGATTTGCCCTGAACAATGAGAATGATCGCAGAGCAACAGAACATAGACCACGTCTGTCGGAAAAATACCCAGTGTAATAAAGAATCTGTGGAATTCTGTTTGAAAGCGCTGCACGCGAGAGATCATCATATGACAAAGAGATGGAATGTGGCGTTTCATGAAAAGTTTCACTAACTCATCCCCATAACGTGGCAAACATGATACACGCTGGTGAGAAATCCGAACGACGGGGCTGAGGTGGTGATACAACCTGTAGCGAGAGTCGGAATCTCAGCAAGTGCTAAATACATTCAGCCTAAATTTTACATATTGCTCTCTCAGGTAAAACATACAGCCCCATTACATTTCTTTTTATTTTCAATTTTTTTTATTTAAATATGGGATGGACATTCAGCCTAAATCCATATCGGAACTGCCGAAGAAGCTGAAACTGAATGCATTACCACTCCAAGCTGTCATCACACCATTTACAATTAAATTTCGCACTTACTGCGGGGAAAAAGACGCATCTTAATTGTATTTTAAGCAGGTGTATATTTAACAAATTGGAACGTGCAGAAGAGTCCTCCCCGAGCCTTCCTCCCCAAAATGAGGATCAAACTGCGCAATGAGTTAAGGAAAGAGAATGCTCCATGCCTTTCTCCGTAACATTGATCGGTAATCAATTAGGATTACTGACGTTCCCGGCAATGTATTGCTCTTCTTTTTTTTGCTGCATATGGGTATATTTTTGGGCAGGACACCTCCTCATTTTGTGTATGTATTTAAATCACTGACTATAAAAAATGTAATAAAAAAAAACCCCAGTACACAATTAAACCATGATGGGTAAATATCAATACGCAAGCTAGTTAAATGTGCGCTCTGTATACCATGCCCCTCTGGAGGAGGATAGTGCGTATTTAGGTGAGTATTTTGTTTACTTCTCTAAAGGTAAAGTATTAGGGCCTCGAAAGTAGGGTTCAGGATCGCGGGAGCTTATATAAGTCCTGTGTTTTGATCTCTGTTATGAGAAGTTTACATGAAATACAAAAATTGTGATTTTTTTTTTTTTTTCTTTCTTTTTAATGTTTTTCCCTGCCAGGTTTTTATTTCGAACACATTTACCTCGGAAATAGGCGAAACGTGTCGGGTTGTGAAAATGCACCACTAGAGGTATGCACACGCTCAAAGAGAAAATAATGTGATTAGTAAAACATCTACAGAGTAATTCCACGTGTACTCTTCCTTTTATAGTTTTATGACTGTATCTTTCTGTTAATGTTATTATTTAAGCTGTATTTATGCGGTAAATGTATTCATTAAAGTGCACACCAGATTTTAAATAGACTTTTGAGTAATTTTTTGACCTTGTAAACATTTTGAACTCTGAACCTGATATGATATATATATGATTTGGGAAGTCTAAACGCCCACCATATTTTTTTTTTTTTTTTAATTTCCTTTGAATATTCTGTGGTAGGAACACAATAGGCCACCTTTCCGATTCTCCAGGACACCTATACATTTGCCTGTTTTTTATTAGACTTAGGCTCTTTGGACCTTCACTGACCTTGCCACAGACACTGGTGACCTTGTACTGACACTGGTGACCTTGTACTGACACTGGTGACCTTGTACTGACACTGGTGACCTTGTACTGACACTTTACCTAACCCTGATCTTCAATGAATCATATCTATATTAAAATGGTCTCACTCAGTGCAGGACAGAAACACCAAGTTTGTATCTGAATAATCTTTAAATATTATTACTACACTTTTTTTTTTTTTTTCCATTTGGACCAAAACACTGGGATTTCCATTTGCACAGCATGCTGGGCCTTTTAAATCACTTTGCACACTGTCTTGTTTTAGTATGTGTTCTCCACTTTTAGATCCTTTTCCCAAATTTTGCTGTCTGTTTTGTGATATGCTTTGAAATAACAATTTCCTGCTAGAGATCATATGGTTTGCCTATCTTCTCCGAGATGAAAACTACATAAAATCAGCCACCCTGCCCCAGGTCAGCTGCATAATATTAGTCCAGTCCTGCCACGTTTTTTTTAAATTTATTTTATAAATCTTTTATTATTTATTTTCTTCTCCGGAATAAGAAGGCTCCCGGCAGACAACCTTCCTTTATGTTCAGGCTCTTTTCTTTAAGAACTATATTAACGCAAAACTACAATTTGTTTTTAAAATACAAATGACCAGGCTTGGAACATTGTTTGTTTATTTGTATATTTTTTTTATATTTGTTTACATGTAGACGCACATGGAAATAATGGTGGTTCTGTGTTTTTCTTGTTTTAAATCACACTAAGCGCTAGCAAAGGGGTGGGCTTGGTTGAGGGGGTGGTCTGGCGGGAAATCGATCCCGGGTTGCTCTCTAATCTCTCTCAGCCACTTTTCACTTTTTAATGCCCCAATTAATCCAAAATTCTTGTCTGCCTTCTCTGCACCTTATCTGTCGGCAGATCTGGCTTGCATGTCTATGTCTTTCTCTGATCATAGCAGGTGAATACCTCCCAACTTTTCCTTGACACATTAAGATGCTGGGGGCGGATCTTCAGACGTCAATTGTCACCGCTACCGCGCATGCATGCTAGGCACTGTAACTCCAACTGTCAGCGCTACTGTACATGCACGTAATGCTAGTTATAATGCTGCAGTAATCAGTCTTCAGTGTCCTGGACGCAGGAAACCTCCATTTTTACCTCGATATTGTGGACCAAAGTCCCGCTCTCCTTTTGCTGAGCTATTCCTCTTTCTCGAAAAGTGGGACAGTTCGGAGGCATGCACATGGGCTAATGTAGGGGCACCAAGAGAGACTGAATAGTTTTTGCCACCCAGGCCAAGAGTTGCCACCCCTCCCCTGCTAAGGGATTTATTCCTTATTGCGGGGAAGTTTTAAACTTCCAAAGTAGCAGAGTTGGAAAAATGTTACCATCCCTGCAACTCTCTCTTTCAGGAATAAATCCCTTAGAAAATGTGAGTTTACAAAGATCTTTAACCTCTGAATAAAATGGGCAAGAAGAAAACACCATTATGTAAAATGTCTAATTTTAATACTGGTAAATAAATAGTATCTTGGAGATATAGAAAGTTAAATGACACGCTCTATTGGCTTGCTGTGAATTTGACTGCGAAGTTTCCAAGACCAAAACTTACATTTTCTCCTTCAACATTAATGAACGGCTATAACAAAATTGCTTCGACTTGTTTTCCTAATAGGTTTTGAGGTGTGTGTAATGGACTCCACACATTCTGGCCAACATTAACATAATGCTACGCGTTAACAAGATGGCCTCCTTTCCTCGGAGAAACATTTACTGGGCAGGAGGGAGGCAGAGTAATTTGGGACATTTCTGTGGTTATTCCACTGGGTCGTCTTGCCATCACTTTCTGTCACGAGATCCGCCGCCATCACATATCAAATCTCACACTAGAGAACATCTAATGGCGGCACTGTATCTGCTGAATAATTTGGTTTTTTTTATAGATTTTTTTTTCCCCTCCACCCTCCTCCCCAGCTCTCTACAAAGTTCTTAAAACATTTTTTAAGCGGGGCTCTTTAAAGGTCAATGATTCTCCTGAAACATGACCCTGTTAGAGAGGAGTTCAGTGAAAGGCTGATGAGTCCCTTCTCAATGAAGAGTGATGGCAAGTGACCCAACCCATTCCCCTTCAGCATTTTTACATTGTTATATTTTCATTTTTTCTCTCTCTTCCAGCATCCAGCTAATTTGTATCCATGAGCTTTATTCCTGGTCCATCCTGTAAATTATAGTATCTCTGTGACAGGACTGTATGTTAAAGAGACGGTTGCAGAATGCCCCATTTATCTGCGCGTAGCAGGGGAAGTAAAAAGAACACTGTGTGGGACTGTATCCTCTCTGTGACCGGCCCGTGACCTCGCGGGGTCATACACTTCGCTGGCTTGTTCCTGTACTGTGCTCTTTTGAGGGAATCCCACCTCCCTCTGTTTGCTGGATCTGCGCGGGCTTCATGTCAGCCTGTGTCTATACTGAATACTTACCTGTCTCTCTAAAGGACAAGGTATTGTTAGAAAGCTTTATCCATCTTCACACATCCTATAATACAGGATACGATCGTGTTTCTTCTGGATGCAAAATATGTGTACTTATTTTACACCACGAGGTGTTTTCACTGTGCTGTCATATGTGTAAAGGACAACGCTAGCAGGAAAATGTAGTTTTTCTTAATTGAAAGATTTCATCAAGTGCAGGCATTTTAAATAGAAATGATGTAATGAAAAACTATACATAAACTCTTTGAGCCTTCTTTGCTCTCCATAGCTCCACCAGAGAGCAGACTTGTTGCGCCAGATGGGTCAGATCTTTCTTTATTTGTTCCAAGATTCTAAACAACATGCCCTCCCCCTGATAGAGCTATACAGAGCAAAGATTCTAAACAACATGTCCGCCCCCTGATAGAGCTATACAGAGTAAAGATTCTAAACAACATGTCCTCACTGATAGAACTATACAGAGCAAAGATTCTAAATAACATGTCCTCCCCCTGATAGAGCTATACAGAGAAAAGATTCTTAACAACATGTCTGCCCCCTGATAGAGCTATACAGAGCAAAGATTCTAAATAACATGTCCGCCCCTGATAGAGCTATACAGAGAAAAGATTCTAAACAACATGTCCACCCCCTGATAGAGCTATACAGAGCAAAGATTCTAAAAAACATATCCACTCCCTGATAGAGCTATACAGAAAAAGATTCTAAACAACATGTCCTCACTGATAGAACTATACAGAGCAAAGATTCTAAACAACATGTCCACCCCTGGTAGAGGTATACAGAGCAAAGATTCTAAACAACATGTCCGCCCCTGATAGTGCTATACAGAGCAAAGATTCTAAACAACATGTCCTCCCCTTGATAGAGCTATACAGAGCAAAGATTCTAAACCACATGTCCTCCCCCGATAGAGCTATACAGAGTAAAGATTCTAAACATGTCCGTCCCCTGATAGACCTATACAGAGCAAAGATTCTAAACAACATGTCCTCCCCCTGATAGAACTATAAAGAGCAAAGATTCTAAACCACATGTCCTCCTCCGATAGAGCTATACAGAGCAAAGATTCGAAACAACATGTCCGGCACTGATAGAGCTATACAGAGCAAAGATTCTAAACAACATGTCTGTCCCTGACAGATCTATACAGAGCAAATATTCTAAACCACATGTGTTTAGGGTTGCCACCTTTTCTTAAGTAAAATACCGGCCAGGTGGCAACCCTACATGTGTTCCGCCTGATAGAGCTATACAGAGCAAAGATTCTAAACAACATGTCCACCCCTGGAGCACATAGGACTCCATAAGGTACTTTAGTAAAAACTACTTCTATGTAAAACCTCTACTTTTGATTGCAATCTTTCAATTAAACATAGGCTCATATTTTGCTGACAATTGTCCTTTAATATGATGCTGGATTATTCTCATTATATTTCTCATGCCTTTCATCTGACTATCCATTTTACAAGATCCAAGAACTGCCTTTTAACTGGTGAGATGGCTCAAATCAGCCCTTCATATATGCACCATTCTTTATGTTAACCACTTGACAGACAAAGTGCCATTTTGATTAATCTACCTGGGTTTAGTTTACCTGGTCACTTATTTTAAAGTTCCTTCTACGTTGACATGTAAACAGTTAAAGCATTTTTTTGTAAAACAAATGTTATTCCTGCCAGTTATATCCCCCAGTGAACACCCCAGCCTGCCGCTCATAATCCCACTTAGAATTCCGAGGCGGGAGATGTGGATGACTTATATGTCAAGCGCATACATCACAAGGGATGAAACCGCGCTTAGAACTTGACTGAGGTACTTCCAGCCCAAGGAAAGGCCCCATTTATCAATGCAAACTTAATAACATCTATCTGAATCTAACTAAAAATCAATATTTCATTACCAAATTGTTAGTGCGAATGAAGAAAGATTGTGGCAGACGGGCCAGTTTGGGTGGGAGAAGAGGCACCTGGCGTTCAGCGCACAGACCGGATGATTCATGAGGGCCACATCTAGGGTAAGGTGAAGGAGGCTTTGGAGAGAGCCCTCTCATGGCTGACCTTGCCAGCAGTTAGGGGGGTGGGGGGTGTACAGGAAATGAATGACTGTCAATTCCAACACTGATAGTAAGATCTATAAATCACCCTGGAAGATTGTGTTGGGTGACGGTGTCCAGTGTCCTGGTGATCTTAATTTAACTCACATAATTTGTGATTCTAGTGTCTTCATCCTCGAATGACCCAGTCAGTGCATGCATGGTGATAGATACAATGTATCAGAGTATGGTTCGCGAGATTGATAGGGACTGTTTTTTTTTGCATCCCAATTAGCCGTCCGATAATCATGTCCTTCAGCCTTCCTCTTCGGTGGGAAGTCGTCGTATGTGACACGAACGTAAATCATTAGGTACGCGCGCGCGCGGCTCTAATCTATATAATAATTTATTATTTTTTTGAGCTGAAATACTGGGGAAATATAGATGTAAGGACACTACTATTTCCATTACCGGGATATTGATTTTGAGCTCAAGAGTTACAGCTTCAATCTACAGCACCGAGGAAATCCGCACACTTTACGAGATCTTTAGTTTTGCATACTTTTACCAATCTTTTTATTTCTTTTTATTTAAAGGAAAAACCTTTTGAACTCACGTTTTTTTTTTTTTAGAACAAAGGCCTTCAAAGGCCTGATGTGAGGAAATAACAAAGTACTTGTTAATACAAAGTCTTGTTAATGTGGACACATTAACGAAAGATGGAATTACAAGGATTCCGTCAGATGTAGATTAAGATACAACCATCAGTTTTGAACGTTCACAGGATTGACGGGCACTTGATGATCTATTTTTTTTTTCCTCCATAGGTTGTTTATGGGCCATGGAGCCAGCATGTATTAAACTATTGGCAAAAAAATAACTTTGTGTAGGTATAGAAATGCTTTAATGAAAGAATATAAATAAAGTACCTTATTGAGCCCCCTTTGCCTGTATGGGGGCAGACATTTTGTTTAGAATCTTGGGTCATATGAAGGAAGAACTAACCTGAGGTCCCCGCCCCCTGATAGAGCTATACTAACAAAGAGAGCTCTGCAAGGTACTTTATTTGTATTCTTTCAATAAAGCATTTGTATTTTTAAATGACCACACTGGGTGCAATCTTTTAATTCCATTTCTGCATACAGTTGTCCATTAAGTGTTGGTGTGCTGCTTTGATCCTATCCTATGTGTAAGCATGTAGTATAGCATACAGTATAACTTATACTTATTATAGATTGAACGCGCTGGAAGAGATCCGCGCATGAGCGGATAGCGCCAAATACTCTGCGTGCGCCTCCGTATAAATCAAACTGTGCAGAAGACACAGGGAGGCCGGGCGCCACATTTAGGAAATGGTGTTAAATGGGAGGTACTCAGGGCATCCTCCCAATGTTTAGGAGAATTCTGAGAAAGAAAGTAATCGGGAATCTGCGCCACCTGTGCTGGTTTCACAGTTCCGGCTTGTTTTGGCCCCCGGCAGGGCCGCCATCAGAAATAGTTATTTACATTTATTTTTGTTTGTTCTGTTCGCCTAGCTTGTACCTTCCTTTTCAGCAGTATTACTCTCCCTTTCTCCTTTTCAAGCTGATTTACCATTACTATTTCACATTATCTTTGGAGAGTCGGGGGAACAAGTCTCTTTAGTGAGCAAAGCTGCATTTTCCCATCCTTTCCCCTCATTGGTGCATGTCTCCCCTGTGTCCGTCACATGACAGGTGCACGTTAAATGAATGTCTGCTATCCAATCCCCAAACAGAACATGTTACTCACTGTGAGATACTTTCCCTGAGCTCTAACACACGGCTCTATCATTCTCTGCCAGGAAGGGTCTGTAAAGTGACTTAGCGTGCATGTGGCTTGTGGTGTTCCCCCAATGCCCTGTTTTTTATAGGATTACAGTAGTCCTTCCAAGTTAGCACCGTATTAAAGTAACCCTAGGTGGGGATGCATCCTACAAACAATCTCCCTGAGCCTATTCTGCAAGTAAAAGAATTTAAAAAGACACTAAAGGCTCTTTTGCTGCCAGTTGCCATAATTCTTTGCAATTTAATACTTTGTCTTTATTCTACACGCAGATAACTTTGTTGCTTATCTGACTAAAATATGTCTGCAAAACTCTGAAAGCTTTTTATAGCGCTGTGTTTGATGTAGTCCAAAATGTGACACCTGGGTCTTTAATAATTCACTGCTTGTTAACATTAAACAACTGTTAACATGCTCAAATAATTAGTTATGCTTGCTTGACATGTTTGCATGTTTAATAATTGATGCATTTATCTTAATTACTGATGGGAAAGCTGGAGCAATGTGCATATTTTTTTGCATCTTAACATTCAAACAAAAGGATGACTTTAAGCCAATGACTGTTTGGAAAACGGCTTTCATTATTTATTATAATTAATTCACAAGAGGTTGCCTGTTATTGACAAAAAAAGAGTCTCCACAAAATCCATTTCTGAAGGTAGTTTACATTTTAAATCACATAGTAAAGCTATTTTGTATGGATTACAAATTGCTCTCTTCGAAGTGATTCCAATTTAATAAGTCGGCACAGGGTAGGAAGTATTCTGTTTTAGGGTTATCTTAATGCCGCCCAAGCCTGTTACCTGTCTCCTTTTAACCCACAGATGTCATGTCTTTGGCTATTTAAGTAAATCACAGGATGCTTTGCAATTAAAGGTATTTGTGAGTTTGACCCATTAATGAACAGCAGATTAATAAGTCCTTTGTTTTGATGTGTGTGTATAAATATGTGTGTGTGTATATGTGTGTGTGTCTGTATATGTGTGTGTGTGTATATGCGTGTGAGTGTGTATATGTGTGTGTGTGTATATGTGTGTGTGTGTATATGTGTGTGTGTATATGTGTGTGTGTGTGTATATGTGTGTGTGTGTATATGTGTGTGTGTGTGTGTATATGTGTGTGTGTATATGCATGTGTGTGTGTATATGTGTGTGTATGTATATGTGTGTTTGTGTATATGCGTGTGTGTGTATATGTGTGTGTGTGTGTATATGTGTGTGTATATAAATGCGTGTGTATGCGTGTGTGTATGTGTGTGTGTGTATATGCGTGTGTATATGCGTGTGTGTGTGTGTATATGGGTGTGTGTGTATATAAATGCGTGTGTGTGTGTATGCGTGTGTGTGTGCGTGCGTGTGTGTGCGTGTGTGTGTGTATGTGTGTGTGTGTGTGTGTGTGTGTGAGTGTGTGTGAGTAGAAACAAAACATAACATAAAACTTCTATATTACTGAATAATGCTTGTTGTGTAGATAGCATGGGACATTCAAACAGTGATATGGGTCTGGTATCTGCATTAGTACTAGGTCCACAGATGTGTTTTAATAAATCTACACCTGCTTATATAGGGGAGAAGGTTGTATATTGTGAATATATGGTAAGCTGTGATCAATAGCAAAACATCTCCAGTACTGTGTGCAATACTCCAAGTGATACTCACCAGTACTGTGTGCAATACTCCAAGTGATACTCACCAGTACTGTGTGCAATACTCCAAGTGATACTCACCAGTACTGTGTGCAATACTCCAAGTGATACTCACCAGTACTGTGTGCAATACTCCAAGTGATACTCACCAGCGCTCTGTACAATACTCCAAGTGAGGTCTCACCAGCGCTCTGTACAATACTCCAAGTGAGGTCTCACCAGCACTCTGTACAATACTCCAAGTGAGGTCTCACCAGCACTCTGTACAATACTCCAAGTGAGGTCTTACCAGCGCTCTGTACAATACTCCAAGTGGGGCCTCACCAGCGCTCTGTACAATACTCCAAGTGAGGTCTCACCAGCACTCTGTACAATACTCCAAGTGAGGTCTCACCAGCGCTCTGTACAATACTCCAAGTGAGGGCTCACCAGCGCTCTGTACAATACTCCAAGTGAGGTCTCACCGGCGCTCTGTACAATACTCCAAGTGAGGTCTCACCAGCGCTCTGTATAATACTTCAAGTGAGGTCTCACCAGCACTCTGTACAATACTCCAAGTGAGGCCTCACCAGCACTCTGTACAATACTCCAAGTGAGGTCTGACCAGCGCTCTGTACAATACTCCAAGTGAGGTCTCACCAGCGCTCTGTACAATACTCCAAGTGAGGTCTCACCAGCACTCTGTACAATAGTCCAAGTGAGGTCTCACCAGCACTCTGTACAATACTCTAAGTGAGGTCTCTCCAGTACTCTGCACAATACCATACCTCTCCCTATGTAATCAAGAATTCTGATAATACCTCTCCCTATACAACCAAGCATACTGCTAATACTCTCCCTATACAACCAAGCATTCTGCTAATACCTCTCCCTAAACAATCAAGGGTTCTACTAATACATCTCCCTATACAACAAAGCATTCTGCTAATACCTCTCCCTATGCAACCAAGCATTCTGCTAATACCTCTCCCTATACAACCAAGCATTCTGCTAATACCTCTCCCTATACAACCAAGCATTCTGCTAATACCTCTCCTTATACAACCAAGCATTCTGCTAATACCTCTTCCTATGCAACTAAGCATTCAGCTTATACCACTTCCTATACAACCAAGATTTCTGCTAATACCTCTCCCTATACAACCAAGCATTCTGCTAATACCTTTCCCTATACAACCAAGAATTGTGCTAATACCTCTCCCTATGCAAATAAGCATTCAGCTTATACCACTCCCTAAACAACCAAGCATTCTGCTTATACTCTCCCTATACAACCAAGCATTCTGCTAATACATCTCCCTTTACAACCAAGCATTCTGCTAATACCTCTCCCTATACAACCAAGCATTCTGCTAATACATCTCCCTATACAACCAAGCATTCTGCTAATACCTCTCCCTATACAACCAAGCATTCTGCTAATACCTCTCCCTATACAACCAAGCATTCTGCTAATACCTCTCCCTATACAACCAAGCATTCTGCTAATACATCTCCCTATACTTCCAAGCATTCTGCTAACACATCTCCCTATACAGCCAAGCATTCTGCTAATACCTCTCCCTATACAACCAAGCATTCTGCTAATACCTCTCCCTATACAACCAAGCATTCTGATAATACCTCTCCCTATACAACCAAGCATTCTGCTACCATTATATTATCTACCTATCACTCAAATAATTACCCCTGAAGTCCCTTTCCTCAGATTTTGAGGTTAGGACTGTATCACATATTGTATCCTCTGTCCTTGGGGGTTTACGCTCATGCATTAGATTGGAATTCTTCTAATATAATGTGTAGATCATTTTTGATGTATAAGAATTGTCTACGTTCACAGGACAAACAGTCTTTAGATGACTTTAATTTGGTCCATGGCTGCAAAGTAGATCAGAAAGGCGAGTAAGTGTCTGTATGAATGCAGCATTAATACACACAATATCCTCCACATCTGGTATGGTATCATGTATTGTCACGTGTAATAGCTGGCTGGATATCCTTTGTAGGCTGATTACCTCTATTTCACGTATGTACTAAGAAATTCTGGGTAATGAGGAGGTCACAGGGTCATGAATCCACTGAATGCTTGCATGGTCAGTGAAACAAAATGGAATCCAAAAGCCAGGATGCATGTCGCCACCTACCCCAATACATTCGCCATTTCTTCCATTCGCACAGCAACGCTTCCTCCTTCTTCTTTATTTTTAAACCCTGGGGCGGTTACAAGATTTAGCCAAAAGTTGTAAATGTAATATCATTACTAATGATTTCCCCCTCTTTTAATTCCTGGAATTTAATCTAGAGGAAACATTTTTTTATCAATCCCTAAAGAGTGCACGTCACGAAAAAAGACATTGACTTCTGCCTGACCCGTATCTCTCCGCGCTGGCCACTGCCTAGGGTGGGAGATACTGAGGACATTTACTACATGTTGATGGTTGCCTTGTCTTCTCAAGCAAAAAAAGCAGGATCGTTCCTCTTGGTTAAGAAGCCAGCAAACTGACTTATCGAGTTTGAGCAGTAAAACAGGACGAGCTTAGAAGAAAACCGTGTGACCTCATGGTGTGATGTTATACTGGTCATGGCCATACCTGTTTAGTTGGTTAAATATTTTAAATATTTATTTATTGGTGCAATATTGCTAACTCTTAAGCACAGTCCCATTTCTTTTACTCTCTCTCTCTCTCTCTCTCTCTGTCTCTCCCTCTCTGTCTCTTTCTCTCTCTCTCTCTCTCTGTCTCTGTCTCTCTCTCTGTCTCTGTCTCTCTCTCTCTCTCTCTCTGTCTCTCTCTCTCTCTCTGTCTCTGTCTCTGTCTCTCTCTGTCTCTCTGTCTCTCTCTCTCTCTCTCTGTCTCTCTCTCTCTCTCTCTCTCACTCTCTCTCTCGCTCTCTCTCTCTGTCTCTGTCTCTCTCTGTCTCTCTGTCTCTCTCTCTCTCTCTCTCTCTGTCTCTCCCTCTCAGTCTCTCTCTCTCTCTCAGTTTTGTTCTAGGGGTGCACCTGGATGGTGTGAAGGGGGCTAGCATATTGCCATCCTCCTACAAGAAATCTCTGTCTGGCACTGGTAAAGTTTTCCACCTTGCACACCGACTGTCCTAAAACATTATTAGGTTTCAGGGACTTGGGAGATGACTTTACAGACCCCCTGATATACAAAAAGTAAGTTGCTGTAACTCGTCCAAGGCAGACGGCGTGCGTATGTTTGCTGTACTTCAAGCCGCAAATAGATTGTATAACATTATTAAATAAAAGAATGATGTCTTTTGCTGTTGCTTTCGCACCTAATGAGAAAAGCCGAAAGAAGTATAAACTTTTCCCTTTTTTTTTTTTTTTCTTTCTGCGAGACCCATAACCGTGTTTCATCGTACTTCTTCCATGATCAATGAATTTAATATAAAATTATTACTCCATTGTGTGTGAGACTGAACAGTCTATTATGACCAAAAATAGACTAAGGCTGTTTGTTATAAGAGGTCATGTACAAAAGAAACATGGATTTCCAAAAGAGATGGCCGGAAAATAATTGGAATATATTTGATGTACAGTATTGTCACTTTTATATCAGTGGAATTACAGTCAGTTTGCGGGAATACATGACCACAGGCCATATTATTCGTGTTGTGAGATCTCACTTCTGTGACCATTTTATTATGGATAAGAGAAGCCATGCTAATATTTGCACACATTGGGGGGTTTTCAGCAGACATTTTCTCCATCAAGTCGTAGAAGTGAGTAAGACATTATGTTCGCAGGCAGGGTCACATATTACAGCCATCCTCCTGTCCTGCATCTCGGTTTTTGGAGATTGTAATAAAGTTCATGTCTGACTGATTAATCCGCTAAGAAATGTGGATCTGGAGCATGTTATTTAGCACTAGCTTGAGACATAGTGCTGCTTGAAGGATCTAATTAAGGAAATCATCTAGTATGGTACTAAACCGGTACAGTTTGCCAAGCACTCTGGATTCTTATAAGATCCTTGTTCTCCCCCTCTATGCTAGCAGTACGTAAAACCTTCTCACCTGCTGGCCTTCAATTTAAACGCCTAGAACACACATATAATAACCTCTGGTCAGACCCAAACTCCCACTTCGGTTTGCCACCTGGCCAGTATTTTACCGGCAGGTCGGTAGAAAAATTACCCCAATGTTAAGTCTATGGAGATAGTAGCATGGCCGGTATTTTTTTTAAGTAAAGGTGTCAACCCTACTCCCACCCCAATACAATACTACTGACATCACTTTCATTTCTTCCCCTTATGTGTCTTTTGTTCCCCCTCTCCCTGTTAGAGTTGCCACTTGGCAAGTCAGTAAAAAATTGGCTTGAGAGCAATATAAGTCTAGGCAATCCCCCCATCCGTTAACCTTACTTACAGCTAACACTATCCCAACAAAGATTACAAGTGAACATCCCAGTCTGGGCCTACCCCTGTAATTCTTACATCCAGGGCCATGGATGAATGTAATTAAACACTGAAACTTTATTTCTTGCGAGACTGTCATCTTTTGAAACAAATCTGGCTGCAATGCTGAAACCACAAACTTAACGTCTCAAGCAAACTAATCAGATGGTATTTACAATTATCGCATATTTACAATTCCCAGCCATGACCATTCTGAAAGTGCTTATAACCCCCCTTTCCCCCCACTCTCCCGTACGCTCTCTTATCAGAATATTCCTCAAGCGCCCATTACTTTGGACACAGTAGCAGCCAGTGGGTTAATATGTAAGATTATATTTACATCAGTTTCCAATAACACTACCTGACGGCACCAATGAGCACAAGGCTCGCTTTCTCAAATGCCACAAATAACAGATTTATGGATTTCTCTAAATACGTTATTTTAGCTTGACAGCATTAATCATTCATGCGCCCTTCCTTCCATTATATATATATTTTTTCCCCCTTCTCTCTCTCTCCTTCCGACGGATTATTGAAAGAGAATATAAGTACAGGCAAAGCTACAAGGGGTTTATCAGGTTTGCAAATGTCAAGTTTGTACTTACCGCTGTATGTTCACAGACGGGGTCAAGGGCTTCAATTATTTGTATATGTACAGAGCGAAACCTACATGAAAGTGCTGTCACCTGCAGCTATTTCCTAACAGATTAAAATAGGAGTGATATTCACCCTGCACAAAAATATCAAATACTAAGAATACCGGTGTCAGGAGCTCAAATATGAACTGTGTGATTGGTAGGTGTAGCTGCAGGCCATGGCATATATTGTAATACACGTAGTGTAAATGACATCATGCTGTTCGGATCTGCTCTTTTTAATACGATCCAAATACAGGATTAAAGCACTTAAGCTGACAATACACAGCCTCTAAGTGTTACATTGCTGCTGTTGTATATTAGCCCCCCCCCAGCGTCCCCCCAAGCCCCCCCCCCCCCTCCAAGCCCCCCAGACATATATTTCCTTAAAACAAGCTTGTCTCCTTGTTGGGGAGTAGCTGCTTCATAGCTGCAATCCAATGAATCAGAGGTTAAAAAGGAGTTTTTCCTTTTCTGATAAATATATTGCTACGTAATAAAGGGTTCAGTCATCCACAGCCATCTTCATCGCTGTGAAATAAATCAAATATCGTCTAATAATCTAATAACAAGTGTCCTTTTGGTTTTTAGGAGAATTGGTGTTTGCAAAGATATCACAGACCTTTACAGCAATAAAACCTGTAGTAATGAGGGTTTGAACTGCGAGCGACATGTTTATAAATTAGTTTGTGTAAATAGTTCACTTCATGTAATGTAACTTTACAGCCAACAGACGAGTACGTTAATAAACTCGCCTTAGAAGTGTGCGACTGCCCAATTTCTGATCACTTCCATAAAACCTCCATGGCCCCCTCTGGGCCACATAAATGTTGAGAGCTGCGCCTTACTGTACTTATTCGCGACTCGTCATTTGCCGGAAAAGTCTTTTGTTGTATTGCGTCACGGAATTGCATCTTTAACCCCCCCCCCTTTTTCCATGAGCACAGCTTTCTTTCCAGGGGCCTGAACTAGGAATTGCAAGCCCCCGATTTAAACATGTCTATTTAACCAACCTCATATTTAAATAAATCTGGCTCCACTTCACATTCAGTTCCCACAACCAGCCCTTTTGAATCTGAAATCTAAAAGATAAGACATTGGAAGAATCAGCACAGAAGACTTATTGATTTGGCAAAAATACCAAACAAGGAAAGGTACCTTGTACTCCTGACCCTGGCCCTCTTTATTCTGAACAATATACAATAAATAAGTCCCCAAAACCAAAACATTTACATGACCCCCCCTATAAAGCATCTTCTGTATGACCCTACTGCCCCCCAACTTCTCTTTGTATTTTCCCAAGAGGCTTCACAGAAGGATGCTATGTCATTGCTTGAGAAGAAGTCACTGGCCGGTTTGGGATGTTGCACGGTCCGTTTAACTGCTGTGCCCAATCTCAACTACACCCTCTATTGTCAGGCCCCTGTATCCTTAACTCTTCCCCCATGGCTGCTTCTCTAGTTGCTATTGGCAGGCTGAGTGTTGACTCAGTGCTGGGTGCCTTTGGCGTTCACCTGGGGTGTGTCGCGTGCGCCGCTGAGATCAGAGAAATCTCTAGATCTCCGACAAGGCGTTCATCGACCATTCGACCCACTTCCAGTTCCTGTGCCTTTCATTATGCCAGCCCGGTCAGACTCCGGGAATGATGTTATTCATGAAAACCAAAGGCTTCCCCTGGAGAACACGCGCCGCATTCGCAGACACCGGCACAGTGTCCAGGCATTAATCATCTCTCGATAAAACATATTGAATGAGAAACAGCACCTGGAAAATAAAATCAATCTGCACTGAGGGCCGATTCATCTCGCTTGATGTTTTGATCAAAACGCACTGTTGAGAACGTCTCAGATCCTGGAAGATCCGGGGTGTATATGATGATGAGAGCTATGTACAGACACGCTGATAAAACATGATAGCATTCAGAGTATTACAGCCGTATGAAAAGACTGAGCCATGTGGGGCAGCTTTCCTACAAATCCCTAATAAAATGGGGAAAACATTTCCAGACAGTATACCCACTGTGTCATCCCTTGCACCCAGTTCATAGACGGTCATCGCGCCATGCTGTCTGATTTATTTATTTAATATTTTAATGGTCGGGACACTCTGGATTTCCTTCCTTTTTTTTCCCCTTTCTTCCATCTTAATTTCTTCTTTTTTTTCATATTTCTTTCCCCTTTTCTCCTCTTTCTATTTAAAAAGTAAAATAATAAGAGTTTCAATAAGCCGAACCAATGTTAACCGACATTAGCCTTTTTTTCGTTTTTTTTTCAGGCCGCGCTTCCCGTTTGTTAGGATATCAGCAGATCCGACTCCTTCCAAACCCTGGCCAACCATTTTCTTGGTAGGAAATAATTTCATTAAAAATGCTATATGTCAGAGCAGTGTTGAGGTGGTTAACTTTGACTGAGTATAACCACTTGGCATTTAACTTGAGAAATGACTTTCTGCTCCACCTGTCAGCGGCACAACTCCCATCAAATAAGAGAGCGAGGAATAAAACATTTTTATTTTATTTTTTTTTAAATTTCATTTTTTTTCGGAGGCACTGACACTACTTCTCCCATACTTAAGCAGTTTAGGCAAAAGCACGTGTATGTTTAGGTATTCATGACATGCTTCACACTACATGCTACTACAACGGCTTCTTGTGTTCAAAGGGTAAAGAGATGCACAGATCTTTCTCCAAGGGTTAGAAAAATGTACTGCAGAACATGGCCGATCAGGTCTGCGGCTGACCTCACTTTCAGTGTGTAGAATGTCAAACACGGGTTCTTTCCTTGCATGAGAGGTAATATGAGGATAGAGCTTTCTCATCATGTCATGTTTACTTCTTATGCAGTAAGATTTTGTTACTTGTATCACGTGAAAGACTTGCCGCAATAATGAGTAACGTGCCATTGTTGGCACAGGGATTTTGGGTCTTGATCTTCCCTCCTATGATGGCTTTAGCCCACTGTCCCCCAGGGATTATAATTACGGAGCATAGCAGTGAACTGTCCTCCTTGGCGAGGGGGGAGTATCCATTACGACTCCCCAAATGATAACTTTTGACTCCTGCGTGCTGGGAGGTGTTCACACTTGTACGTCCATTAATGTTGTGTCACAGTGCTATGACACACTGTCCTTTTTCTACCTTGTCATCTTTTGGCGACTCGCTCCTTAACACATTGCGCTGGTAGGTTTTACACAAGTCGATAAAAAAAACGCGCCTGACCTTTACGCTGGCGGCTGTTGTGTAAGTCGGATTGCAAGATCCTGTGAAGTGGAAAGGGGTCCGTAGTGTGGCCCCCTATCACTACTCTGCAAGATGCCCCCAACTGCAAACCACTCAAATCTATAAGCTGACGATTGAACCCCAGGAAACAAACACGTTTGTTGTAAGGACTTGTGTTTCTCAAGTGTTCGCCAAAACGGAAGAGAAATAATGCCTCACCCTGTTGGCCCCCGACGGTCGTCTCATGCTGGGTGCGTTTTACAAGGTTTGAGCCACTGCCATGTTGGACTACAGAAGGCTGAGGAACATGTCTCCCAGCCCTCGGGACAAAACTGTTTTGCGGTTTGCAGATGTCCTACCAAGGATTGTGCTTACCTGACCTGATCCTTTTACACGTTACCATTGTGTTCTGCTGCTCTGTGTATGATAATCGGTAATAATATACAGCAGAGACCATGCAGATACACAGTGCGGAGACCAGACAGGAACAAACTGTCTAATACAGGCTGATACAATACATTGTCTCATTCTTTTTTTTTTTATATATATAAATTCTATCTCCTTGGGTATTATAGGTTTTCAAGGTCTCTTTGTGTATTACCATTTTCCATTCAGGTACTTTTCTATTCAATTAGGAGTTAAAGCCATATCATATAGATATGAACTATTCTTCCGCCTCCCTCCCCTCTCCAATTCTGTTTATGCTTCCTAAGTGCATAGTGTGGCCTTGGCTACCCATAGATGCCCTGTCTTCCTAGTTATCTCTGATAGGACAGAAACCTAAAAGCTTTAAAAGAAAAGTTCCCAAATGGTGCTTGTATTATTACAATAATCTATGCCAAACTCTTGCACAGAAAGGGAAGTCTTTAATGCATGTGGTGTTAGCTTCTAGCAGCAAGACACATAACAGTATTATTTAAAGGTGTTTTCAATTATCAGATTTTATTTGCCACAGAAGTATTCTCCTGACTTTAACACCTCTCCTGGAAAGCATTTTAAATTAGCAGATTTTATTTATCACACCACTAGACATTTGGCTGTTACACTTTATTTTTTATGTGTTGTTTTTTTTTTTTTTTTTTTTGCACAAAAGACAATAGCATTATGCAAATCATCTGGAGATTTATTAAAGATAAGAAAGTAATTTAAAAGTGTCTTTTCTTTCATTGATTAGGACATGGCGTTGGTGAACAGTTAAGACTGTTCTGCTGTTTTACTTTGGCAGTGCCCAATTTGGGGGTAGGGGTGGATTAGGTTTGCCAACCAGCTGGTATTTTACCGACAGGCCGGTAAAAAAAAAAATATCGGTATCCTGCCCCTGAGCAGGCGTGCTGCCAGCCCGGAGCACGCCTATCACTCGGAGGAACCAGGTCACTCGTGAATTTTTCGGAGTTTGTGTGCTGAGAACAGCCAGGACGCAGCCAGCCAAACCCCCACGAAATACACCAGTTACATCCGAGGGGTCTGCACTGCTTATGGAATCTATAGGACCCTGCTACTATATGAGCTGCTCCATGATATTCCAGGTGTACGAGTGTACCCTCTACCCCTGCCAGTGGGCATCCATAGCGGTGGCTTAATCACCCACCTCCAAAGTACTTTCCTTCTGTCCAAACCCTGTGACGTTAGTGGGGAGAGCTCTCTTTTATTAACAGTCACTTTTCAAGGAGCGAGCGATGTCCAAGCTTTTGATCCAGCAGCATTGCAGACCAGCAGGGAGATCCGAAGACTTGCGCTTGGTTCACAAGGAGCGTCCGGCACTTCCCCAATATAACTATATGGTCTCTGTAATAGTCTTTAGCAAATTACAGGGTTTACTGGGGAGCTGTCAAACCCCCCGTGTTTGTGATTCATTTCTGAATAGAGGAAACGTGCAGCCTGACCAAGGCATATTAATAGTCAGCAGTTTGCTAATTGACGGGCAGTATTGTAAGCGATAATGTTACAGAGGGATTAAACTCCAAAAATGTGTTTTACCCAGGCTGAAGTCCGCTTGTGTGGACTATGCTTTAACAGGGTGTCGGAGTCCATCACTAGATACAGTATGCAAATAGACAAGATAAAGTACTGCCTGGGAGATAATCTCTATGTTTTAGGTATTTTGGTTTCACAGTAGCACAAATCCCATTATACCAATAAGATATCTAATGAGCCTTTCTCCGCACTTCCGTTTTTATCCCAAAGGTCTAAAAAAAAAAAAAAAAAAAGCAAGTGCCACAATCTCCGAAATATCCAGAAAACATCATTTGCCGTAAAATGTCGCTAAAAGCAGGAATAAATTGGCAATAAAGAGCAGATAATTGTATCAGCATAGATCAGAAATCATTTCTCACAACTGATGGAATAGCTTACAGTATAGAGAGGGAACCTGTACCATCCTCTGTCTATTGTACACACTGTCAAAACAGTTCCCAAAGTGATTTTACCACCGATTACTTCTCTAATCACTTGTTCACATCTTTATTCACAGGAAATGGATCTCGGTAATGTACTGTTTCAGCCCTGAAATATAATTTGATTGGGAAAAGTTAGATTTCAGCAGCAGGGAAGGATTGATTGACGTTCAGTATGTGTCTCTATATAGAAAGCCATCCCTATCAAAACATGTACGCTTGAAAAGCAATATATATATATATTTTGAACCAGTAAAGACATGTAACTTAAAAAAGAAAAATAATAAATATTTTCACCAAATACAGCTCTACATTGCCAGGATCCAGGGATTTACACAGGTGATGTCATAAGCAATTTTCATTACATTATATTACCATTTATTTATATAGCGCACACAATTTACGTTGCACTAGATACAGACAATAGAAGGGAACTACATCCTAAGTTATAGGAACTAGAGCAGACTGGTACATGAGGTACAGAGTCCTGCTTGCAAGCTTACAATCTAGAGGGAATGGGGTACATGAAACACATAAGGGATTGAAGAGGACAGAGGGAATGTAGTTGTACTAACAGTTATGTGGATGGCTGGCACTAGGTGGGTTTGGCCAAAGTTTAATTGTGTGCGTTCTAGCTGGATCAGTTGTGAGCTATCTGATACTAACAGTGATTAAGGACAGCGAGAGCTAGGTGGGACTAGCTAGAGGTAGATCAACCGGTATGCTAGTTGGATGGGTAGAAAGCTTCATTAAAGAGATGAGCTTTGAGTGACTTTTCAAAGTTTGAAAAGGAAGGAGAGAGCTGGAGGCTCTGCGGAAGGGAATTCCAGAGAGAGGGGGCAGCTCGGGCGAAGTCTTGGAGGCGCGAGTGGGAAAAGGTGATGAGTTTGGAGGAGAGCTGTAGCGCAAAGGTCATGCAGGGAAGTATAGGGCCGAGGAGTGGAGGGCTTTGGAGGGTAAAGACATAATTTAAAATTTGATTAAAGTGGAGGGAATTGCATAGGGGTACCACTGAATCAGAGCAACTAGCAAGAAAGATGAGTCTGGCAGCTAATGTAGGCATTTGCTTGAAATTATGCTTAAACAATGTATAGCTCATTTTCAATATTTTTATATTTTCTACATTCACAGTATAAACTATGTTTAGGTGATGCTTACCAGGTTCATTTACGTATAAATAATTTTTTATTCTCTACAGTCATAGGATACACAATGTTTAGGTGACATGGTCCCTTTATGGGTATAGGATGGAGCCATGTTAGCCCTGGGGTAGCTAGGGTTTTGGGGGGAATCAAGTGAGATGAACATGGGTCTGGTGAGTTTCTCCTGCTAGAAGAACAGAGTAGGCCCTGTATAATGCATTGTTATAAAGTGACAGTGTGTAAAGATGTAACTCTGCATTATCCATGGCCAGCTGAGCTCTTCTATATATTCTATACATTGTGCAGGGTCTGGTGAGTTTCTCCTGCTAGAAGAACAGAGTAGGCCCTGTATAATGCATTGTTATAAAGTGACAGTGTGTAAAGATGTAACTCTGCATTATCCATGGCCAGCTGAGCTCTTCTATATATTCTTCTATACATTGTGCAGGGTCTGGTGAGTTTCTCCTGCTAGAAGAACAGAGTTGGCCCTGTATAATGCATTGTTATAAAGTGACAGTGTGTAAAGATGTAACTCTGCATTATCCATGGCCAGCTGAGCTCTTCTATATATTCTTCTATACATTGTGCAGGGTCTGGTGAGTTTCTCCTGATAGAAAAACAGAGTTGGTCCTGTATAATGCATTGTTATAAAGTGACAGTGTGTAAAGATTTAACTCTGCATTATCCATGGCCAGTTGAGCTCTTCTATATATTCTATACATTGTGCAGGGCCTGGTGAGTTTCTCTTGCTAGAAGAAAAGAGTTGGTCCTGTATAATGCATTGTTATAAAGTGACAGTGTGTAAAGATGTAACTCTGCATTATCCATGGCCAGCTGAGCTCTTCTATATATTCTTCTATACATTGTACAGGGCCTGGTGAGTTTCTCCTGCTAGAAGAACAGAGTTGGCCCTGTATAATGCATTGTTATAAAGTGACAGTGTGTAAAGATGTAACTCTGCATTATCCATGGCCAGCTGAGCTCTTCTATATATTCTTCTATACATTGTACAGGGCCTGGTGAGTTTCTCCTGCTAGAAGAACAGAGTTGGTCCTGTATAATGCATTGTTATAAAGTGACAGTGTGTAAAGATGTAACTCTGCATTATCCATGGCCAGCTGAGCTCTTCTGTATATTCTTCTATACATTGTGCAGGGTCTGGTGAGTTTCTACTGCTAGAAGAACAGAGTTGGTCCTGTATAATGCATTGTTATAAAGTGACAGTGTGTAAAGATGTAACTCTGCTTTATCCATGGCCAGCTGAGCTCTTCTATATATTCTTCTATACATTGTGCAGGGCATGGTGAGTTTCTCCTGCTAGAAGAACAGAGTTGGTCCTGTATAATGCATTGTTATAAAGTGACAGTGTGTAAAGATGGAACTCTGCATTATCCATGGCCAGCTGAGCTCTCTATATATTCCTCTATACATTGTGCAGGGTCTGGTGAGTTTCTCCTGCTAGAAGAACACAGTTGGTCCTGTATAATGCATTGTTATAAAGTGACAGTGTGTAAAGATGTAACTCTGCATTATCCATGGCCAGCTGAGTTCTTCTATATATTCTTCTATACATTGTGCAGGGCCTGGTGAGTTTCTCCTGCTAGAAGAACAGAGTTGGCCCTGTATAATGCATTGTTATAAAGTGACAGTGTGTAAAGATGGAACTCTGCATTATCCATGGCCAGCTGAGTTCTTCTATATATTCTTCTATACATTGTGC
The DNA here is from genome assembly GCA_036172795.1 of Pelodytes ibericus. Classification (NCBI taxonomy): domain Eukaryota; kingdom Metazoa; phylum Chordata; class Amphibia; order Anura; family Pelodytidae; genus Pelodytes; species Pelodytes ibericus. The sequence continues at coordinate 204,796,085 of CM069862.1, read as the reverse complement.
AGGGCCTGGTGAGTTTCTCCTGCTAGAAGAACAGAGTTGGCCCTGTATAATACATTGTTATAAAGTGACAGTGTGTAAAGATGTAACTCTGCATTATCCATTACCAGCCGAGCTCTTCTATATATTCTTCTATACATTGTGCAGGGTCTGGTGAGTTTCTCCTGCTAGAAGAACAGAGTTGGTCCTGTAAAATGCATTGTTATAAAGTGACAGTGTGTAAAGATGTAACTCTGCATTATCCAGTTCCTGTGGCAGGTTTATCCCTGTATATTGTATAGTTAAGTCAATGGGAAAGGAATACTCATCTCCCCTCAATTGACCTTTTAATGACTAGCTTTCCTGGTGTCTGCTCTCACTAATATTAAGCAATGCTCCCTGAACTCCAGGAAAGCCTTTTCTTAATTGTTTTATAAGATTTGGCCAGTTCTACGGAGGCCAGGTTAGAACAGGTGTTTGTTTTTTCCCATGATTCCTTTGTTACCGCGTCAGACGTTGCAGTGAATAGAGACAGGTTCGCTGAGTCTTGAATTAGTCTTGAAAATATTCCTTCCTTTTGTTCATTTCGTTACCACCAACTATTCCACTTAATTGTGTGCAGAAAGTCTCCTAAATCACACGTTTCTATATCCTTATTAAACAAATGAATGTCAAACTGATATAATATCTCATATTAAATAACTAAACCAAGTATTACATTTTGTCGCCTGCAGTTTTCCTATTTGACAAAAGCTTTATTTTCAATATAAAAATGTCCGTGTTTGTTATTAATAGGTACAATTCCGACAGAATATTGTGCCGTGTATATTTCCAAGTAAAATTAACATTATTTGTCAGTTGTGAGGAAGGCGCTTCCTGTGCGTTAAATTAGATCCATCTCACAGGTGTGTTATTATTGATATGATTTAAAGGCCGGATAAGAAAACTCAAAAATATGTTTTTAATACGGATACTCCCTGTACCATCTTGGTATATTCAGATTTAGGGGCCTATTCACAGTCCCGAAGGAATTAATCATGCATGCATCTCCCCCCCATGGAACACCATTTCCAACAAAGGTATAAATCAATAAAATAACATGCTAATTATTGTATGTTGTCCTGTGTTTCATTTCTAACATCACTATGTGGCACAATGCAAATTATCCACTAGACATGTGCATTTGTTTTCGGACGAATGCATTTTCGTCCGAAAATAGCATTTTCGTCCATTCGTCCGAAAAACGAATAACAAAAATGCTAAACTAACGAATGAACGAATGGTTAATAAACGAAAATCATTCGTCCATTCGTGCTATTGGCATTCTATAAACCGAAATAGAGTCGGTTTATAGAATACCAATAGCATTACATATACATTCCATAAACCGACATAATGAACGACTTTCGGTTTATGGAATGCATGTAATACTATTGGCTTTCTATAAACCGAACTAGAGTCCCCATTCACAAGAATTTCTTATGAATGGGGCTCTCGTTCGGTTTATAGAAAGCCAATATTATTACACGTATTCTATAAGACGAACGAATAAAACGAAACGAAAATAATGAACGAATTTCGTCTGAAACGAATGCAGTAATGAACGAAATTCGTTTTAGACGAAATAAATAACATTTTCGTCCGAATGGACGAAAACGAAACGAAAATTTTAGTTTTTCACATGTCTTTTATCCACTTCTTGAACTGTTTCCATACAGAAGGCACCACAAGGGTTTGTAATCCATTAAGCACAACACAGATTTGTTTATTTTTGATCTATACATTTTCTTTCTAGTTCCTCCCAGAGGTTAACTGGCAACTTACAAAAAAAAGAAGAAAACTGTGACTGTAAAGAATAATTTGCATTGAATGACACAGAAAACCAAGAATTGCAGTTTTTTATTAGATTAAAATGCTAGCTGTGATTAGATCAGATGTAAGTAACAATATCCCACCCATTGCAAAGTAATTTAAAAATATAATACTTTAATCTGCTCACGACAAAATCCTTAACCGCTGACAGAGGAGAGTGAGAGCCAATTAATCCCAAACATATTTCCAAGAAGAAAAACATCTTAATAATACAGGTGCACGTTCTTACTTCTGCCAATCAGAATAATCAAGCATTAGCCGTAGGATTATTTTATGATATCTAACGCTGTTGTACTCAGTGTGCTAGTTTGTCATTAATGCACATGGTTTGATACCTTTGAATCGAGACACCGTCATTAAGAGGTCTGCAGATGCCATGTTGATTGGGGGCAGCTGCAGGAAGGCATGACATTGAAAGCAAGAGGTTCTGCTCGGATCAGTGGGGCTCTCATATGGCAGCATTGTCCTGTCTGGTAGAAAATATACGATGTGATTGGGGTGTCAGATGGCCAAGGTTATATCTGAAAGTAAAGGGGTGCATCGTACATTGCAGTTAACTTAGCAAAACACACAGCTAACGTCAGAATAGAAGGGGCAAACCCAAATCCAGTTGGATTTCTGCCTGTCCTGGGCCAGGGCGGCAGACTGGAGGGGGTGACAAGTGCTGTCTGCAAAGGGCAATCTGGTGTAGTGTAAAAGTTACATGAGGAAGGGGATGCAACTTAAGGAGAAAAGGGTAAGAATCCTGGTAGTGAGCACAGCTTAGCGGACAGGACATGTATGAGGGTGGGGGAGTGATTCAGGTCATGGCTCGGGCAGGGGGAGGATCTGGGAGTTAGGGTATATAAATCTAGGATATCCTCCCCCTTCCAGCAGCCATCTTATAAAAATCCATAAGAACACTCTGGAAAGTTTCCCGCCCGCCCATCCCTGACTGTTATTTCTGATATGTTGTTAATATGTTTTTTTCTTGTCGCAGCAGGGGGGGCATGTCCTTGCCGGTCAGGTTTTTGTTATTGGGAAGGAGGAGTCCGACCCAGTGGTTTGAAGTTTGGGGCTCAGCCCTCCCCTAACCTCTACGTAAGGTGACCAGTCACCAATTTTACGTGCCCACCGAGCGAGGAGTCGGCTGGTGGTCAGCATTGGTAAGACAAAGGGGTAAGAGACCCTCGGACGAGGGGGGAGGGGAGTTATTACTTCAGGTTGGTTAAGGTTTTTTGATAGTTGCACTATGTATAGTTTAATTTAAGGTAGGCTGGCAAGGATTCAGTTTTTATATATTTTGGTTGTTAGGCTGTATCTACCAGAGATGGAGATTAAGGTGGTTGGCCAATACAGCCCTAACTTATTTTCTATTTATGTTTTAATAAATCGCTGTGGCCTATTTTTCACCATACATTACGTGTTGTGTCATTGTTTCTGGGATAAGGGGGGTTTCAGCCACTCCTGCACTATCCACACTCGATCATACACAACAAATGAGGATTTGGGATGTGCATAGGTCAGCACAAAACTTAAATACACAACTTATGATACTCCACATGCACCAACTGGTGCTTCAACTGGGGCTTCAACTGGGGCTTCAGTGTCAATTGTGGGTTTTTGCAAAACTGTAGCTTCTGGTTTATCTTTTCTTGCTGTTATTTGATAAATCCCTGTGATGGTTTTTGTAACATTTAACTCTCAATCTGCTTTAATAAATTACCAGTTAAAAAAAGAGAGTGAACATTTTAATGAGACAGGAAGCATCTTGTGAATTATGTCCCTATGTCACTAAGATGCATTCAAAATAAATCCCACATTTCTCTTGGAAGCTCCCGGGCTGCCAGATGGGATGTTGGCACTCTGTGACCTGATTGGTGTGCAATGTCGGACACGCCTCCAGCGGCAGAGGAGATCGTATCGCTCTGCTGTCATGGATAAATGCTCTGTGAGACGACAGCTCCCTAGTTTCTGCTCTGACAAAGACCCGGGAGAGAGAATTTTTGAATAGTGGACAAATGGCGCAGCACTCAAATTACATTTGTAACGAGGCGGGAGTGGCCTTCTGTCTCTTTAACAGAGCAATTTTAGGGTTTAGTCCTTTTTCTAAGACGTACAGAAATGACCAAAAAATGATCCAAGGGAATGTGACCAGGGAATAAACTTTTACCACTACTCATAGCCAACACTTACTAGGTTCCTGTTAGAATACCTTGTTTCCTGTCTGAAATCCCCCCTTTCCATGTTTACGACTTGCATTGCAGGCTGAATGCTACAGCATCGTTTGCAATATATAGCCTTTAAAAAAAATATTCTATTAGTTACAAGTCAGCAGTAGCCTTCCTTTGCCCATGTCGAACAGTGCCCTGCTTATTTAACGCAACTAATAATACCAGGTTTATTTTCTAAACTTTCTAAGAGGAATCCACAACCCCCTTTGCATGCAACCAGAATAGAGCGTGTCTGTAAACAGACCCCCGTAACTAGACTGCAGCGAATCCGAAAGGAATGGTTTTGTCAGACAGCAGTGATCTCGGAGAAGAAGAGGAAGGCTGTAATGAGGGAGCAGTCCATGCTAAATATTTAAAATAAGCAAATTCCTTCCCACTGTTTACAAACTAACTGTAAAGAACCCATTTTATCTTTTGGCCCAATACGGCACTACATGCAAACTCTCAACAAATCTGTCAGGCAGGTTTGGGCAGATGTGACAGACTATGTCACAAGCCGGGGCTGTGACAATGACAGAATACGCATTGACAAAGGAAACAGACTTGTTGTCGTCACAGAAACCTTTAAAATGTATCCCAAAATCTCAACACATGTCAGCATCCACAAGATTACAAAACACAGGGACCTGCGTTTGTGACATTTATTTCAGAGTACAGAATAATGAGAGGAATCTGCAGCTGGAAGAGACACTCGTTACGCAAAGGTGGCATCTCTCTGGGATGGATGCGGGGTCTGTATCATTCTTATGCTGACAATCGATATGTTTATTTTTTTTTTTTGTTTGTTTTGTTTTTGTTTTTAAATAAAAAGACAAATACAAATAAATTTAAATATTCTGGCGAGAGCAGCGCTCAAAGTCTGACAAATTGGCTGGAAACCTTGAAGAAGAAAAAAAAAAAAAAGACCTAACAGTGAAACGATGGGGAATTCAGATACACCGCCAACAGAAAGATTAACTTGTAGCCCAAAAAACCCCCCAAAAAACCTATTTTCTTACAATGTGGATTCCTCTCCTCTGACAGGTCTTACTTATCATTCCTCTTACCCATACATCAAACAGTATGCAAGTGCCAGAGGATTTATTGAAACGACTAGAGCAACAACTGACCCTGCAGTAAACACTCCTGGTTTTCTCGGTATCAAGTGAATCTGTCTTTGGTACAACATGCAGACGACTCGGTCAGCTTCGGGTAGCAGGGCAGCCTCGACTATTTCATCGCACCCTCCAATGTGACTGTTCAGCTTCCATGACGGCCGCGGAGCTGCATGCGTGGGCATCTATCCGTCCCCAAATGATGATGTCGGCATCCCACCATGCCTGGGGTGAGGGCAGCATGCTAAGTGTTGTGTGATACTCATATGGAGGCTGATGTGTACACATCCGTTGTGGAAGACCTATTCATAGATTATTATTTTTTTATGGCTGTCTCTTTGCCGTAAGCTGGTATGGAATGGAGCAGAGGGGGCTCAATAAGGTGCTTTGTTTGTATCTTTATTTAAAGTATTTCTATTTAAAATGTGTACATGTGATGCTATCCCTTAATGCTTTACTGCTTTGGAATTTGTCTTAAAAGGACACAATAATTTAATTTCTTTAAAGCACTTTTAATATTACATGCCAGGTTATCCTCTGACCAGCTTCTACCATGCCTCCCTGGGAACTAGGCTGCTGGTTGGCGACTTCCACTCTCTACCACTGCAGAGAGATACCTTCGTTCTTACATAGAATCAGAAGAGGTGATAACTCCATACAGACCCCGATCTCAGGAGTGGGACGGGGCCCCCTGCTCTGGTTGGCTATATGCGCTCCTTCCCAGCGGTCTCTGCATTAGCATTGAGCCAGGGAAAAGAGTAAGCCCGCGTACATCTACAATGATTTACTTTGTAAACCTTGCTTCTTCTACGATGCCCTCCAGCAGTGCAGGGCTAATCCGGGGGTCTTCATTCCAATGTTCGAATGCTAAATTCTTGGAGCCCCTTTAATAATCAATTCTGCGGTTGGAGGCTTGCCTGGGCCCATTAATTGTGGGTGGACGGCAATGATCTATGGAGGTTCTGCTGACCTGTGGCTGGGCACTCGCCACTGCAATAGATAAGAATGCAGGCAGGTAGTCACCTAGAGTATCCACCTAGCGTATTACTACAGCTGTATTCCTGTGCATGCATTGGAGTTCACTGCTTCACCGGAGATTTTTTCCTGCTTTACCTGTTAATGTTTGATTCATTTGCATTCAATGAGCTCTTCCTCACTTTGTGTGCTTGCCGGTTTGCCATAACCATGGTTATTAAAGTGAGTCTCTGTGATATGGGGTTGTGTGGAAGGTCTTCTAGCCGCACAAGTCTGCAGATGCGTCCGTTTGACCGCCATTGCTCTCCGACGGTGAAAAAGGGACAGCAGCTCAGAGCAGACTCTTCCTCTCCGCTGAAGGATTACAACGTTCGCACAGCCCCTAATGTACCCTAGGTGCCCCTTTAACGCTGTTCCGAGTTCATGGAGCTGACTGTCTACATGCAGCATATAATTGTCAGACAGTGACATTGCTGTCTGTAAGAGGCTCTTTAAATGGAGCATATTTCAGCCTTTGTCTGCTGATGCCTGTTACCTGGGAAGAGCCCAAGGCCATCTCAAAGGGCTTGTAGCCGCTAATTGTGCCTGTTAGGACTAGCAATTAGCTAGGGATCTCTTCACTAGGCAGCTACGACACCCACTAGCTTTCAGCTCTCTTCTTTCCTTTCAGATAACTTGCAATGCTATATAAAAGAGACAGGGGACCGGTAGGTGAGAAAGGAAGCTGTCTGGGTTGGAAATTAAACAATATTTTTTTTTTTTAAATTTAGAATACCGAGTAGTAGGGAGTCTTCGCTGGGAAAATCATATCAGAAAAAAATGCAAAAAAAAATAAAATAATGCAACTGTTTAGCGTCTTGTGCGATTCATTAAGAATCTCTCCAAATTCCTCTCTGTGTTGTTTTTTTTTCCCTGTGAGAGGACAGGGCTTGGCTAATTAAGATGAGGTCAGATCGGAGGCGTACAGTGGCAGTTACTATGGTGTAAACAGGGGTTCGGTGGAAACGTGGACGAAATAAGATAATAAATCTCTGCAGTTTGAGTAGAAATAACGAAGAACGAAAAAAAAAAAAGAAATGTTATGTTTGCCAGTTAATTAAGACTAATAGGATATAAAAAGTGCACAAGTGCGTTACTTTCTGAGAAATATAAATGTAATTATTAGCGGGAAGATTACGTTTGCTGCGTTTCATTTTATTATATATTTATATTTTTATATATTTTTTTTTCTGTGTAAAGAAAGGAAACATAAGTTTTGGGAATCTGAAATACCTGTTATTTTATTGACCTTTAAGGTGGGGTGCAGGTTATCAAGGTACACAGGGGTCCGGTGTTTGGCTGTAGTGTTTAGCCGGCTGTGTTTTACACACTAAGTTAATGGCACAGAGGGAAAGGGAGTCACGGAGGGTCAAGACCTGAGTTTTATGGCTGTCGATGGTTTTTAACCAAGTGCCTTGGACAGGGAAGAATTTGTATGGAACCAACATACAATACTGCTTCCTATGGGACCAAGCTGATGTACACTTTGCTCTGGTCCACCAGGACATGCATAGTTGCCAACATCGGCCGTGTTTCCAGGGACACATATTTGTTCCACATGCTGCAGAAAGAGCATGCAAAGTGCAGTATGTAGGATGGATATACGCACAGACACAATCCAATTAATGAATCAGGGTGGAGATCTCATATGACCTACCCTGATTAATTAAGCAGATTGTGTCTGTGCGTATATCCATCCTACATACTGCCGAGCTGCACTTTGCATGCTCTTTCTGCAGCATGTGGAACAAATATGTGTCCCTGGAAACATGGCCAATGTTGGCAACTATGGAGGGCTAGCAAGGGGGGCAGTGGGGCAATTGTTCCTTGAGCGGCTCTCCGACCTGACTCAATCAGGCCCCACATTTCACTTCTAAATGCTTCAGTGTGAAAACCTCTTACTATTTCGATCCAGTTGTCTTATTGGTGATTGTATGATTTGTGATATCCGGTCAGTGTATTACCCTTTGGGAAAGGCCTTAGTAAACTCTGCTTAATATTCAAAGTTCACCCAGAATTCCACAACTTCATAAGCAGCTGAACCTCATTGGGCCAATGGTATAAAAGCCAGTTGTGGGTCTGCATGTTAAATGTGGTCCAGTCACCATGGAAACCAATGGAATGTTCCTGCTGATGACATCAATTTTAGAACTTTGCCCCAGAATCACCATGGAAACCAATGGAATGTTCCTGCTGATGGTATCACTTTTAGAACTTTGCCCCAGAATCACCATGGAAACCAATGGAATATTCCTGCTGATGATATCACTTTTAGAACTTTGCCCCAGAATCACCATGGAAACCAATGGAATGTCCCTGCTGATGACATCACTTTTAGAACTTTACCCCAGAAATGACCGTTATACAGAACCCCCATTGTGCCTATTGCCTCCAAGGTGCGAATTGACCTTTATTGCATCTAAAATGCCAGTTATGGAAGGAATTACTGGCTACTCCGAGTCGGATGGGAAAAGGCTCTTTCTTCACTCTCCTTCACTCTCCTGCCAGAATCAAGCTTGTTATTTTGTACTTCACACAACCTGAGTTGTCTCGGATCAAGTGACCATTCGGGCTGCTGTGCTTGATTCCGACAACCCAGACTCGTGCCGCGGAGTTGGAGCCACTATCTGAATCACATTAATGAAAGCAGCGGCTCAGGCTCATTTAATGTCATCGTGTTGTGCATACCCCTTGGCATAAAGTGTACAAATTAACCGTGGAGGTGACGGGAGGCATGGATAAGTTATACGCCTCCAATATAAATAAGCCGACGGAGACACTTCTGTGCTGCTATAAAAGGAGGGCATATGCTTCCTGCAGGTTTTTCTCAGGGCATGACACAGAGTTTAGTAAACTCCGAGGCGGCTGCGTTTGCCCATATGGGAAGGCGGTCCCTCACTGATGATTCTGCAGACAGAAATTGCCCATCTGCAGTGTTTGCAGGTGTTTTGAATGATTATATTATTAGCTTTGTCTGTTCAACTTTGCTTTTTTATTGTGGCTTTAGTATTGCAGTAAATAAAAAAAAATAAAAAAAGAAATATATAAGCAGCCATCTGGATTGCCTGTGTATTATTTGATTTTTTTTTCCTGTTCCTTTTTACTAGCAGTCTTTGTCAAGAAAGAATAGTAAAATAATGCTATTTGTACAGCAGCTGCCAGTGTAGTTGAAATTTAGGCACTGCCATGCCTGGCAAACAATAGAACTGGGGCATTGCCCCCCTCTATTCAGACCTTGTAGGTTAAATGCTCTCCTTTTGATTTTAAGGCTGGATTTGATATGATGTGTCTTTAGTCCAGGCTTATCTCTGTCCCTGGGTGTGCTGTGGAATGACGCTTGGCAGAGTGCTCCTCGGGGGGCAGGTTGCAAGGCTATTTTTTCATTGGCTGATGGACAAATCGATTGGCTTGCATATATTTTGGGGTTGAGGCTGGCAGCCCCCGTAGATCTGGTTTGGCAAGAAAATCCAGCCGTAAAAACCATCATAATGAGTCTATTGGTTAATATATGGCTGTGCCGGGCCAGTTCATTGACTACAAACGACCTTCCTGTTTGAGAGACAAGTGATTAAATATCTCTACATGCCTTAATGCTTTTTCACTTGACATATTCGGTAATAACGGAGGCTCAGATCCAAATTCTCACTCAACTGCTTCAGAACCCAAAACATTCCACAGGGAGCCATGTGTAGCACTCCGCTGGTCCAATAATACAATCCGTCTGTATACAGTTACTGGTTCCCTTAACCCCTTCACCCCCTTTATTCTTACGCTCACTGTTTTTATTTTTTTGCTGTGTTTTTTTTTTTATATTGCCATTTTGGTTAATAGATTTTAATCCTGCCATATGCAAGGGGTCTCCAAAGATGGTGAGTGGCATTTCTTTGTGGTTACCGTACTTTGATGTAAAATAATGACCATTGAACATACGGATGCCTTACAAAAAGCCCCCACTAATGCAATTATCAACCTGACTGTCACGGTTTGAGCTGCTATCCAGCACTCCCTATCTTCGTGAATATTGCACCTGTGCGGAGGTGGGCAGTAGCACACTGAAACCCTCCACTCCCAAGCCCCTTCGGGAAGGGGAGAATGTTCGGAGGTAATGGAATGTGCTTAATTATTATAAAACATGCAGAATGGATTTATATAATACAGTTACGATTCAGACGCACAGACAATGCAGCCGCACGTACCTTGTGTAAGTTCATATTGATACAGTGCTGCACAAACTGAAAGGTAAAACAATCTCACTTACGTCAATAACGGTTCATTTATTGTAAGTAAGTGTGAGCTGTAGAGTGACGTGGAGCTGGGACATTTCAATCCAGTGTGTTTCCTATATCACTCCTGCCTTCTATCACCATGGAGGGAGATAAAAGGATTTTTTTTGTGCAATGTCTTCCATTTTATTTAACAAAACCACACAAAATGAAGATTGGCTGTGTCATAATTTAGGACATAGGTCACTGCTGTTGGGAGCAGAGCAGACACGTTTGTTTTGTTTTTCTTTTTAGCTCTAATAACGTATGAACTATTTGTGATCTGGGTGATCAAAATGTTTTCAGCTCACACAGAGTGCCGGCTGTCTCATCTACCTGTCTGCAGCCGACTCTCTGTATCATCTACCTGTCTGCAGCCAACTCTCTGTATCATCTACCTGTCTGCAGCCAACTCTCTGTATCATCTACCTGTCTGCAGCCGACTCTCTGTATCATCTACCTGTCTGCAGCCGACTCTCTGTATCATCTACCTGTCTGCAGCCGACTCTCTGTATCATCTACCTGTCTGCAGCCGACTCTCTGTATCGTCTACCTGTCAGCAGCCGACTCTCTGTATCGTCTACCTGTCCGCAGCCAACTCTCTGAATCATCTACCTGTCCGCAGCCAACTCTCTGTATCGTCTATCTGTCTGCAGCCGACTCTCTGTATCGTCTACCTGTCTGCAGCCGACTCTCTGAATCATCTACCTGTCCGCAGCCAACTCTCTGTATCATCTACCTGTCTGCAGCCGACTCTCTGTATCGTCTACCTGCCTGCAGCCGACTCTCTGTATCATCTACCTGTCTGCAGCCGACTCTCTGTATCATCTACCTGTCTGCAGCCGACTCTCTGTATCATCTACCTGTCTGCAGCCGACTCTCTGTATCATCTACCTGTCTGCAGCCGACTCTCTGAATCATCTACCTGTCTGCAGCCGACTCTCTGAATCATCTACCTGTCCGCGGCCAACTCTCTGTATCGTCTACCTGCCTGCAGTCGACTCTCTGTATCGTCTATCTGTCTGCAGCCGACTCTCTGTATCATCTACCTGCCTGCAGCCGACTCTCTGTATCGTCTACCTGTCTGCAGCCGACTCTCTGAATCATCTTCCTGTCTGCAGCCGACTCTCTTTATCGTCTACCTGTCTGCAGCCGACTCTCTGTATCGTCTACCTGTCCCAAACCAACTTTCTGTTTTGTCTAACTTTCCCTGGCTGACCTTAGGTATCATCTACCTGTCCACAACCGACTCTCTGTATCATCTACCTGTCACCAGCTGGCTCTGTATCATCTACCTGTCCCCGGCTGGATCTGTATCGTCTACCTGTCCCCGGCCCACTCTGTATCGTCTACCTGTCCCCGGCCGACTCCGTATCGTCTACCCTTCCCTGGCTGGCTCTGTATCGTCTACTTGTCCCCGGCTAGCTCTGTATCGTCTACCTGTCCCCGGCTGACTCTGGATCGTCTACCTGTCCCCGGCCAACTCTGTATAGTCTACCTGTCTCTTGCTTGCTCTGTATCGTCTACCTGTTCCCGGCCGACTCTGTATCGTCTACCTGTTCCCGGCCGACTCTGTATCGTCTACCTGTCCCCGGCTGGCTCTGTATCATCTACCTGTCCCCGGCCAACTCTGTATCATCTACCTGTCCTCGGCTGGCTCTGTGTCATCTACCTGTCCCCGGCCAACTCTGTATCGTCTACCTGTCCCCGGCCGACTCTCTATATCATCTATTTATTCTTCCCTTGTGCTATATATAATCTATTTATCCTCACCTGATGCTCTGTATCATCTACCTGTCACCAGCTGACTCTGTATCGTCTACCTGTCCCCAGCTGACTCTGTATCATCTACCTGTCCCCGGCCGACTCTCTATATCATCTATTTATTCTTCCCTTGTGCTATATATAATCTATTTATCCTCACCTGATGCTCTGTATCATCTGCCTGTTCCCAGTCCTTTTCCTGTGCCCTACAGATACACAAGTTAGACATAGCAGGAAGTAAATAATTTTAAACCAATTAATTTTTTTTTTTTAATGTACCATTTTATGATTGTCCACCTCCATTCTCGGTGACGCTCAATGGTGGTATATTAATACCAGCGGCTGTGCAAATGTTATTATGGTTTCAGTTAATTGTTATTTTCCTTTTGTACATTGTTTTTTTTTTTATTGTCTCTCTCCACCAATTTAAATAGTTTCTGCCATGATCGATCGTTTCTTTCTTTTTTTTTGCGATTCAATAAGCAAAAGGGACATAAACCTCAGCCGGTAAAAGATCAATCAGGTAGCAGGGCCCAGAACGGCTTTTCCTTCATAGGCGAGAATTACTTCCAGAGGGAGGTGTAAGGCCAACTTTATTAGGGAAATTTAAGGGCAGGATTGATAAGCAGCGTGTTTTACAGAGAAGGTCGTACCCTCTGCATCTGACGCGGCCAGTGATAAGCCAACGCTGATGGTACTGCTGATGGATGGCTTGGTGATTAGTTGATACAGTTCAAGGTGTTTCGCAGTAGTCCCATTGAAATGTATTCATCGTCTACTCATTGTTGGTTGATGTTCGTCATTTTTTGGGTAAGGCACTTGAGGAAAGCAAAGTGGTGACATGAGGTCCTGTTGAACTGCTTCTTTCCGCGCTGGCCGTACGTTCGCTGACTTCTGTTCCGGGGGGAAAGCCTTGACATTGCTCATGACGGAGATTTACTGGGGTCTAAGACTAACCCTACTGACCTTTACTGAACTTACCACAGACACTACTGACCTTGTGCAGACACTTTTGCTGTTGTCTGTTCTATTCAATGACCTGCGTTATGGGATCCCCAGTCTTTGAATATCATAGACTGCAACAGGCCATTCAAAAGAGTTCAAAATCAGTGATAAGTGAGCTTTCTCCCAATATCCCAAGTACAGGTAGACAGTACACACGTGGCAGGTGTCTATATATACATGTCTAGTGTGTGTGTATGAAGTGAGTGCATACACTGATATATTCTGACTGTCATTTGAGGCTGGCTGCAGCTAAGCCGATAACCTGTCTCTGGGAGTGTGCCGCTGACTGTACAACTGACTCAAAAACTTCTTTGGCCTTAAGTTTGAAATTTCCTTCTCAATTCCCTGCAATTCCTGTTTCATAAACAAGGCTCTTACACTATAGAAATGACTGCAGTCCTCGCTATATAAGTTATCTTCTGCTTGACAGTCGCCCAGACCTTCTAGCCTTTACTGCATTTGTTTCCTTACCCCCCCCCCCCCCCCCACAATGAATCATTGATTTGATTAGGGTTTCTTTAACTCCTTACTTACCACTTTCTCCTCTGTCTGGCAATCAGGGAGTTAAATGTCCCCCTGTCTTGGCTTACCTGCTGATGTGTGCATGAAGTGTGCTCATCACCAGGACCTCAGAAGTTGTTCCTGAGGGGACAGAGCTGCCAGTTTGTCTGTGTTTGTCTGTGTTTTTTTCTTTCATGCTCATATTTGAACAGCTCATCCCGTTATGTGATGGTGAAGGGACAAATGCGACTCAATGTGACAAGTGAAGGAAAGGCAGCCACCTGCAGCAAGACTTGCTCTAGAGCGAGGTGGGAGAGTCAAACACTCATCCTTTACCCTGCTCTGCATTCAAACGACAACTGTCCCCAAACAATAACGTTTAACTGGAAGATTGTATCAGGGTGCAGACAGAATAAATACAAATGCTTTAATGAAAGAACACAAATATAATACTGTGCTCTGTATAGCTCCATCAGGGGGCGGACATGTTGTTTAGAATCTTTGCTCTGTATAGCTCCATCAGGGGGCGGACATGTTGTTTAGAATCTTTGCTCTGTATGGCTCCATCAGGGGGCGGACATGTTGTTTGGAATCTTTGCTCTGTATAGCTTTATCAGGGGGCGGACATGTTGTTTGGAATCTTTGCCTGTATAGCTCTATCAGGGGGCGGACATGTTGTTTAGAATCTTTGCTCTGTATAGCTCTATTAGGGGCGGACATGCTGTTTAGAATCTTTGCTCTGTATAGCTCTATCAGTGGGCGGACATGTTGTTTAGAATCTTTGCTCTGTATAGCTCTATCAGAGGCGGACATGTTGTTTAGAATCTTTGCTCTGTATAGCTCTATCAGGGGACGGACATGTTGTTTAGAATCTTTGCTCTGTATAGCTTTATCAGGGGGCGGACATGTTGTTTAGAATCTTTGGTCAGATGAATGAATGTCTGACCAGTCTGAACCAAGATGTCTGCCCCTTGACAGAGTTTTACAAACAGAAAGGGCTTTTAAATGTATTTAAAAGCCAAAGTGATTAAAGGGCATATGGCTCTGTGGAAAGTGATGAGGGTCTTACATGGCACTGTGAAAAGTTATGAGGGTCATACATGGCACTATGGAAAGTGATTAGGGTCATACATGGCACCTTGGAAAGTGATGAGGAGCATACATGGCAGTGTGGAAAGTGATTAGGGTCATACATGGCACTGCAAAAAGTGGCAAGGAGCATACATGGCACTGTGGAAAATGATGAGGAGCATACATGGCAGTGTGGAAAGTGATTAGGGTCATACATGGCACTGTAGAAAGTGATCAGGAGCATACATGGAACTGTGGAAAGTGATTAGGGTCATACATGGCACTGTGGAAAGTGATGAGGAGCATACATGGCACTGTGGAAAGTGACGAGGAGCATACATGGCACTGTGGAAAGTGATGAGAAGCATACTAGTGTTTCGGACAATATTGGGCCTGTATTATATGTTAAATAAAATATTTGCAGCAGAATATGTTGCCTTAATATAAATAAAATCTGTCAGTGCCCCTCCTGAGATCAGACTCTGGATCTGCCCCTGATAGAGCAATACAGAGCAAAGAGCAAAGAGTTCTGCAAAACCTGCATGACCTCAGTGCGTTGGACAGCACCGACTTGTAAAAAGCACTGAGACTGCATGTTAAACACCGGGCATCTTGTCATCAGTGTAAGGTGGAGCCTGCCCGTCTGATCTCTGACCGTCTGTCGTAACCAGCGCCTCGCTTTGTCTTTGCACCTGTCTGCGTTCTCTTTAGTAATTCGAGTTGTTGAAGTGTAATTGTAATCTTAACATATTAAAAAGAATAAATCTCTTTGCTGACATGCTAAAAAAAAAAAAATTAACAATCACCCACCAAATCCTGTTTTGTAAATGATTTTTGCTGATAACAGTTTCTCACATTGTGTGAAAGTGAAATGTGTTATCTGCTCAGTAACACTTAGAAATGGATCAAGTTGTGATGTGCATTTCAATATCTTCTATTCTCCACCAGTGTTAGTTAATCGTTCCTTTTATTTCCCAGAGTCCTGGTCCAAAGCTTACTCTTTTTAATGTGCAGGTAATCTGCATGTCAGTGCATTAGATGTTTGCATGTGTATGTGATCTGCATGTCAGTGCATTGGATGATTGCGTGTGCAGGTGATCTGCATGTCAGTGCATTAGATGTTTGCATGCGCAGGTGATCTGCATGTCAGTGCATTAGATGTTTGCGTGTGCAGGTGATCTTCACGTCAGTGCATTAGATGTTTGCGTGTGCAGGTGATCTGCAGGCCAGTGCATTAGATGATTGCGTGTGTATGTGATCTGCAGGCCAGTGCATTAGATGATTGCGTGTGTATGTGATCTGCATGTCAGTGCATTAGATGTTTGCGTGTGCAGGTGATCTGCATGTCAGTGCATTAGATGTTTGCGTGTGCAGGTGATCTGCATGTCAGTGCATTAGATGTTTGCGTGTGCAGGTGATCTGCATGTCAGTGCATTAGATGTTTGCATGCGCAGGTGATCTGCATGTCAGTGCATTAGATGTTTGCTAGTGCAGGTGATCTGCATGTCAGTGCATTAGATGTTTGCGTGTGCAGGTGATCTGCATGTCAGTGCATTAGATGTTTGCGTGTGCAGGTGATCTGCATGTCAGTGCATTAGATGTTTGCGTGTGCAGGTGATCTGCATGTCAGTGCATTAGATGTTTGCGTGTGCAGGTGATCTGCATGTCAGTGCATTAGATGTTTGCGTGTGCAGGTGATCTGCATGTCAGTGCATTAGATGTTTGCGTGTGCAGGTGATCTGCATGTCAGTGCATTAGATGTTTGCGTGTGCAGGTGATCTGCATGTCAGTGCATTAGATGTTTGCGTGTGCAGGTGCTCTGCATGTCAGTGCATTAGATGTTTGCGTGTGCAGGTGATCTGCATGTCAGTGCATTAGATGTTTGCGTGTGCAGGTGATCTGCAGGCCAGTGCATTAGACGTTTGCGTGTGCAGGTGATCTGCATGTCAGTGCATTAGACGTTTGCGTGTGCAGGTGATCTGCATGTCAGTGCATTAGACGTTTGCGTGTGCAGGTGATCTGCATGTCAGTGCATTAGACGTTTGCGTGTGCAGGTGATCTGCAGGCCAGTGCATTAGATGTTTGCGTGTGCAGGTGATCTGCAGGCCAGTGCATTAGACGTTTGCGTGTGCAGGTGATCTGCATGTCAGTGCATTAGATGTTTGCGTGTGCAGGTGATCTGCATGTCAGTGCATTAGATGTTTGCGTGTGCAGGTGATCTGCATGTCAGTGCATTAGACGTTTGCGTGTGCAGGTGATCTGCATGTCAGTGCATTAGACGTTTGCGTGTGCAGGTGATCTGCAGGCCAGTGCATTAGACGTTTGCGTGTGCAGGTGATCTGCATGTCAGTGCATTAGATGTTTGCGTGTGCAGGTGATCTGCATGTCAGTGCATTAGATGTTTGCGTGAGCAGGTGATCTGCAGGCCAGTGCATTAGATGTTTGCGTGTGCAGGTGATCTGCATGTCAGTGCATTAGACGTTTGCGTGTGCAGGTGATCTGCATGTCAGTGCATTAGACGTTTGCGTGTGCAGGTGTTCTGCATGTCAGTGCATTAGACGTTTGCGTGTGCAGGTGATCTGCAGGCCAGTGCATTAGACGTTTGCGTGTGCAGGTGATCTGCATGTCAGTGCATTAGACGTTTGCGTGTGCAGGTGATCTGCATGTCAGTGCATTAGATGTTTGCGTGTGCAGGTGATCTGCATGTCAGTGCATTAGATGTTTGCGTGTGCAGGTGATCTGCATGTCAGTGCATTAGATGTTTGCGTGTGCAGGTGATCTGCATGTCAGTGCATTAGACGTTTGCGTGTGCAGGTGATCTGCATGTCAGTGCATTAGACGTTTGCGTGTGCAGGTGATCTGCATGTCAGTGCATTAGACGTTTGCGTGTGCAGGTGATCTGCAGGCCAGTGCATTAGACGTTTGCGTGTGCAGGTGATCTGCAGGCCAGTGCATTAGATGTTTGCGTGTGCAGGTGATCTGCAGGCCAGTGCATTAGACGTTTGCGTGTGCAGGTGATCTGCATGTCAGTGCATTAGACGTTTGCGTGTGCAGGTGATCTGCATGTCAGTGCATTAGACGTTTGCGTGTGCAGGTGATCTGCAGGCCAGTGCATTAGACTGATCACGTAATAGGTGGGTGCTACTGGTTTTGAGCGCTATCTGTTGAGCTATACATTTGGGTTAGTGGCCGACGGTGCAAACAAAGTTTATTTAG
The DNA here is from genome assembly GCA_036172795.1 of Pelodytes ibericus. Classification (NCBI taxonomy): domain Eukaryota; kingdom Metazoa; phylum Chordata; class Amphibia; order Anura; family Pelodytidae; genus Pelodytes; species Pelodytes ibericus. The sequence continues at coordinate 204,778,097 of CM069862.1, read as the reverse complement.
TAAATAAGATCAGGATTTGCAAACCAGAAAAGGTTTTCTTATTATTTCTCTGTTTGAAAGCCGTGTTCTACGTGACTGCACTGCTGATCTCTTCCAAGGCGACACATTAGGCTCTGGTTGGGTTCCCTGCATCTGGTAACTGATCTCATGCCGCTTTAAGAGAGGATTAGAATGTAATATGTGCATCTTACAGGCTGGTTACTAGCTCTCCCAAGGCGCTGAGAGAACACGGACACACAGCTCACATATAGACACTGGGAGCCATGCTCATCCTTCCATCATCCCAGGTAATGATCAGTTACTAGTGCTCTACAATACATCAATATGGTAACAAACGAGGCTGGATACAGGAGGAGACGGGTCCATAATATGGATGTGCTAAAGGTGGAGCAGTTACCATGGAAACACACAGAATGGTTTTTCTGATTGTTGCACTTTTAGAACTTTGTTCTGAAATCATTCTATATACATAGCCCCCCAGTGTTCATATAGCCCCCAGTGTTCCTATAGCCCCCCAGTGTTCCTATAGCCCCCCAGTGTTCCTATAGCCCCCCAGTGTTCCTATAGCTCCCCAGTGTTCCTATTGCCCCTAGTGTTCCTATAGCTCCCCAGTGTTCCTATTGCCCCCAGTGTTCCTATTGCCCTCAGTGTCCCTATATCCCCCAGTGTTCCTATTGCCCCCAGTGTTCCTATTGCCCTCAGTGTCCCTATATCCCCCAGTGTTCCTATAGCCCCCAGTGTTCCTATAGCTCCCAGTGTTCCTATAGCTCCCAGTGTTCCTATAGCTCTCCAGTGTTCCTATAGCCCCCATAGCCCCCAGTGTTCCTATAGCCCCCAGTGTTCCTTTAGCCCCAATGTTCATATAGCCCCCAGTGTTCCTATAGCTCCCAGTGTTCCTATAGCCCCAGTGTTCCTATAGCCCCAGTGTTCATATAGCTCCCAGTGTTCCTATTGCCCTCAGTGTTCCTATAGCCCCAGTGTTCCTATAGCCCCAGTGTTCCCATAGCTCCCAGTGTTCCTACAGCCCCAGTGTTCCTATAGCCCCAGTGTTCCCATAGCCCCCAGTGTTCCTACAGCCCCAGTGTTCCAATAGCTCCCAGTGTTCCTATTGCCCCCAGTGTTCCAATAGCCCCCAGTGTTCCTATAGCCCCAGTGTTCCTATAGCCCCCAGTGTTCCTATAGCCCCAGTGTTCCTATAGCCCCAGTGTTCCTATAGCCCCCAGTGTTCCTATTGCCCCCAGTGTTCATATAGCTCCCAGGGTCCCTAAATCCCCCAGTGTTCCTATAGCCCCAGTGTTCCTATAGCCCCAGTGTCCATATAGCTCCTAGGGTCCCTATATCCCCCAGTGTTCCTATAGCCCCAGTGTTCCTATAGCCCCAGTATTCCTATATCCCCCAGTGTTCCTACAGCCCCAGTGTTCCTATAGCCCCAGTGTTCCTATAGCTCCCAGTGTTCCTATAGCCCCCAGTGTTCCTATAGCCCCAGTGTTCCTATAGCCCCCAGTGTTTCTATAGCCCCCAGTGTTCCTATAGCCCCCAGTGTTCCTATAGCCCCCAGTGTTCATATAGCTCTCAGTGTTCCTATAGCCCCAGTGTTCCTATAGCCCCCAGTGTTCCTATAGCCCCAGTGTTCATATAGCTCCCCAGTGTTCCTATAGCCCCCAGTGTTCCTATAGCCCCAAGTGTTCCTATAGCCCCAGTGTTCCTATAGCTCCCCATAGTTTGTATAGCCCCAGTGTTCCTATAGACCTCAGTGTTCATATAGCCCCCAGTGTTCCTATAGCCCCCCAGTGTTCCTATAGACCTCAGTGTTCATATAGCCCCCAGTGTTCCTATTGCCCCCCGTGTTCCTATAGCTCCCCAGTGTTCCTATTGCCCTCTGTGTTTCTATTGCCCCCAGTGTTCCTATTGCCCCCAGTGTTCCTATTGCCCCCAGTGTTCCTATAGCTCCCCAGTGTTCCTATTGCCCCCAGTGTTCCTATTGCTCCCAGTGTTCCTATTGCCCCCAGTGTTCCTATTGCCCCCAGTGTTCCTATAGCTCCCCAGTGTTCCTATTGCCCTCAGTGTTTCTATTGCCCTCAGTGTTTCTATTGCCCTCAGTGTTCCTATAGCCCCCAGTGTTCCTATTGCCCTCAGTGTTCCTATTGCTCCCAGTGTCCCTATTGCCCTCAGTGTTCCTATTGCCCCCAGTGTTCCTATAGCCCCAGTGTTTCTATAGCTCCCCAGTGTTCCTATAGCCCCCAGTGTTCCTATTGCCCCCAGTGTTCCTATAGCCCCAGTGTTCCTATTGCCCCCAGTGTTCCTATAGCTCCCCAGTGTTCCTATTGCCCCCAGTGTTCCTATTGCCCCCAGTGTTCCTACAGCCCCAGTGTTCCTATAGCCCCAGTGATCCTATAGCTCCCAGTGTTCCTATAGCCCCAGTGTTCCTATAGCTCCCAGTGTTCCTATTGCCCCCAGTGTTCCTATTGCCCCCAGTGTTCCTTTAGCCCCAGTGATCCTTTAGCCCCAGTGTTCCTATAGCTCCCAGTGTTCCTATAGCTCCCCAGTGTTCCTATTGCCCCCAGTGTTCCTATAGCCCCAGTGTTCCTATAGCCCCAGTGTTCCTATTGCCCCCAGGGTTCCTATAGCCCCAGTGTTCCTACAGCCCCAGTGTTCCTATAACCCCCAGAAAAGTAATGTTAATAAAATAAAACTTGCATGGATTAAACTGATAAGCATTAAGCAGTAAGCACAGGTGTAGGATGGTCCCTGTAATGCTACAGATATTCCTCGCAGTGTATATATTCTGCAGTAACATTGTAACATTCCTGCTAGTAACTGAGTGAGGCCTGCGGTGTTGTTACCTAGCCCATATAATAATCCGTGAAGGCGTAGTGGCGGGCTGGATAAAAGCATTCATATAATAAAAGGATGGCTTGCTTGTGCTGTTTGATAAAACATTCAGAGCAGATGAAGATTTGCTGCTGTAACTATCCTGTAATGGTTCCCTGCATGTGTTAATGTTCTTGACCACTGGCTGTTTTATACGACTGTCCTCATTATGATCATCATCATCATTTATCAGCGGAAGTGCAATGGAAAAATGCTAATGTGTATACTGGCCTACATAATGTTTACATGAAAGAGTGGAATGGCTGCTAGCAGGGGTGCACAGAAGCCCCCCCATCTGCTCTCTATCACTTGAGCTTTCCCAGTTCGACCCACATGACTGCAGACCAGTACCTGTCCGCAGGATCATAGCATGGGGGGGGGGGGGGGGGGGGGTGGGATTCACTCTGCCCATCCTGCTTCAGGCCACCTTAGTTACTGTCTAGTTATGTCCTTGGCCCATTTCACAATCCTAGATAACGTTATTGGTTCAGAATGCCTTTTTGACGGGGCTCCCAAAATTCACAGCTCAGAAGAGATATCACCAGTAAAACGAAGTGTTCCCAATCCGTGACCATCGTTATGCCGTTATATCAGTCGTGTGTGACGTGCAGAGTACGCAGTCTGGCTGGGAAGAGATGCTTACCTCCTAGCAGTTGGGGTTTTATGAGGCGTAGCACGATGAAAGTAGACACACCAATGAAACACAAACCCAGGATCCAGGACCAGCCTGTGTAACCCGGGGAAATGGCAGTCCCCAAATCCTAATTTACTATTAAAGTATATCTCTCTCTCTTCCTCTCTCTTCTTAAACACAAGAAAGGGGTTTTTTTGCCTTCTTTTGGATCAAAAGCTGTAATGATAGGTAGAAGGGTTGAACTTGATGGACTTGTGTCTTTTTTCAACCTAAATTACTATGTTACTATGTTACTATGTTACAAGCGGATGGATCCGGTGCTGTGGTCTTTCTACCCATTTTTGGGGCCGATGGGTCTGTGAGTGGGCCTTAAACCATAAGGACAGGTGTTATAGGGAGTCTGTCAGCCTAAACACTGCTCGGACTGTGAATGCAAAACAAAAATACTGAAAAATAATCATTGTATTAGCAGAATTGCATGTTCATCCATAAAATAGAAAAATATGTATTGAACGTGCCTTTGGCTTCTCCTGCTTATGACATCACCTGTGGCTTGATATGCAAATGAACTAATTATCAGTGGGAAATGTGTAATTTGCATACGAAGCCACAAGGTGATGTCATAAGCTGGAGACCCTACAGACACATTTTAATTTATTTCTCCTATGGCATGCAACTCTGCTAACACAATGTATAGATAATGTGTATAGTCTTTGCATTCACAGGATTAATCCCTCCCTTCCCATGTCAGCCAATAACTTTGATGCCAACATGTCCATCTCTTCTCTCATTTAACCAGATCCCATCGTTATGCGTCATGATTTCTATACCAGATGGTTAGTTCAGTGTAACCCATCCACATTCCTTGTCACAGATCCGATACTGGAGCAAACCCGCGCCGGCTAATGTGCCCGACATTTGTATTCAGTTCCTACACCGCCTCGTCTTCACCCCGATCCCTACTGTTACCTGACATGGAGCAAATTAGCAGGGTAAACTTGCTGCTGCTTCTTCTCGTAGGAGAGAAGAAAAAAAAAAAAAACTTATTCTGTTGCTCCTTATCATTAGACGGACTCATTATTTTGCAAATTATTCATCAAAAGTAGTAATTGTGAAAAGACGCAGGCACTTTCCGCAGGTGGTCCTCAATTATCACGTTGGCTGCCGTATACTTATTAGGAGCATGCAAATTATATTCCAAAAACACTTGCAAGTGTAAAAAAAAAAAAAAAACCTCTTTAGGAAAGTTACGTATGCATGATTGTCTTAAAAAATGATAATCACGAGGTTAACAGAATGAGCTTCTTCGTTTGGCATGAATTGAATGCATCGCCCGGATTCTGCAGATACCATGACGGGGATGTGATGTATCATCTCTTATTAAGTAAAGGGTGTGACAGGGCATAACTGTCCAGCGCTGTTTTTTGAGGTCCTGTCCCAGTAAATTTGGGTTTTTCTTGTAATGACTGATGCCTGTCACCAGTACATATCTATGTTTCTATAAGTGAGCACCAGACAGCCGGTATGTGTCCCAAATCCCTTGCTGACCTCTTCAGTACAGTACACGTTACCGCAGGTCATCAGAAGAGACCGGTCATTGCTTGTTTGCTGCAAGTTACCCATATAATGAATCCATACCACGGCCACACTGATAAAAGACTTAGATTTTATATACTTTCCTTTATGTGTCCCCAAGGACTGTCGCTCTTATTTGATGAAACGTGCCGGACCCTCGGTGGTCTTTATTGTGAATATTATTCTTTTTATGGGGAGCGTTTTGTGGATGGCTGCATTTTAAGGTCTAGGTAATTGCTCTTACATGGGCTTGGGTTTGCTTAATACATGACTATTACAATATATTAAATGATACAAATAAATTATTAAATGACCAAACCTCCCTTTCAAGGTCACTGCTACTTAACAAACCAATCTATTTACCTTTTTTTACTTCCCTGCTGCATTATATATCTATTTAGACCGTTAACAGCTGCCTTTTATTAAACAATATATCAATGTCATCGAGCTGTTTGACAGGAACCAATCAATGATTTAATTCCTGGAGGGGGGGGGGGGGGTATCTCCATTCCTTGCACCCATTTTATTCCAGGGTCTAATTAGTGATCATTGTTCATTTCCAGAATTTAATTAAATATATTGTGCCGTTATTATTCCAAAAGACAAAGTATATGTGAAGATATCTTCATGGAAAATGAGAACCATTAAGGACACAAAAGCTCATTTTTATTTTGATATTTTGCATTATTAAGTAGACCTTCCAGATCACGTCTAAACTACTTTCTAATATGTAGATTCATTTTATTCGTATAACATTTAACTACAGACTTACCTGTACATATACAATGGTTACACTTCTTCGGTACACGTTTTTTTTTTTTTGTACCTCTAAATTCATTTTTATTCCAAAATAAAATCCTTTCTGCTGGCTATAGTTGTTCAAATATTCTGGGACTTGTCAAATGTTTGATATTCAGCGTCACCACTGTGGAATTAAACATATATTTAAATGATTTCACTATTCTTGCATTTTTCCGGTTCCAGTGTCCACATAGTCATTGTGAGACATTCGGCCGTGCAAGATTGGGGCTTGTCCTTTGTACCAGTGTAAGCCGTGTATCACCTGTGACCTCCACACTGAAGAGGGGGAAATTAGTGCAAATAACGGTAAGATACGCACTCACAGCATGATTTAAATAAGTGCTAATATTCTAAATTACACTCACAATTAGGAAGACAGATTCACACACTCTGATACATCAGCGTTAAAGAAATGTATGCTAGTTTTAAATGTGTCCAAGACATATTAAAATATAGTAATAGTATATAACTCTAGGTGAATCAAAGAGGGGAGTTTAAATTGTGGTAAATTACTATTACCTTGTTAATTGTCTTTTTCTTGGCAGATTTTTACGGCAGATGATTTAATGTGTTTGTAGAAGACCAGATGTGAGGCTGAAAGAGAGAGAAAAGTAATAACCGAACCTCACAGGGCTAAAAAAAGGAAACTCACATTGTATCGAGACATCCATGTCACCAGAAGCTGGAAAAGGCTGATGTTGGCAACTATGACTTAATTGGTTAACATTTGGGATTATATCGACCCCAGCAAAATTTCCTCTTGGACCAAATAGGATCAGTAACTTTTATATCCACTTACTGATCCCCTACCTAGAGGGACCACGCTTCTACTCCTTGGGGGCTTTATTAACTAAGGAGTATACCCAGAGCATGTCTATTGAGTGGGATACATTCACTTTTATATTATTCTTGTATACCTCTATATTGAAACTACTACCCTATATTTTCATATGTGTTTGTGAGTTGTATGTGTACATTTTTTTGGAAGACATCCTTCTCTTTGGAAAGTAATTATCACTCAGTATCAGTGTTGGCTTTGGTTTTAAAACCCATGTGCCCATTGATCTACAGGATATCAAGTTAAAGATCTAAAAGTGAGATGATGCTCTCCTCTCTCATTTCCGTTGCAGACTCTGCACCACTTCTCTCTTTGGTATTGTTCCCTTTTTCGTTTTTTTGCCCCATCTCCCCCGTGTGCTGCACTTACCTGATGTATCTCATATCCTCTCTGCTCAGTACTTTTCATCCAAGAATGTCACTTTTTGGGTGCTGATTTTCCTTCCGGAATAGGTGCTTGTTACTCTTTGCAGTGGCGGTTCTGAGGGTGGGAGTTTGTGATTATTCTCTTGTTTGACGGGAATATAGCAAGATCCTTCTTGAATATAAGGACAATTCCTCTCAGACACACAAGATAAAAAAACAAAGTCTCAATAAGTATAAAAAATAAATCAATCAAATGTTTTTTTTTTACAATAACCAAAATCAATATAAACATCTCAAGTGTCAAATATGTGAAAACAATACATATTAAAAACACTATTCTGGTATCAGTAGAGTATTTATCACAATATATGAGTATTGAAATGTCTGGCAGCCAGAGAGATCTTAATATCCAGGTCTGGGTACCACACTGCTTGACCTTCCTCATTCTTTGGTTGTAACAAGTGCCCCTTCCACTCACTAAGTGTGTGTTCCCAGGTCATAATATCAGGATAAGGACTCTCGCCCTACAACCCATGAACTTCATGTTTTTTTACTGCATGGGGTTAGGGGGAGACTCCATTTTGATTTGTTTCTCTGCAGAGAGCATGTACTCTGTAATATCCACCGCTCTCCATCAATCCTGCATCATTCACTGTGATTCAGTATTGTGCAGATTATATGTTATGTTTACACACATTTCAGAAATGGTTGACACTTACAGCATGTTCCTTCTCCTGGATTAACATCTTGAGCATTATGTATAAAAGCAATGTTTTCTTTAAATTATCAAGAGGGAAAGATGCTTTAACAATATAGACTATAATATGTTCAATTATGTAATATATATATATACAGGTATGTGCAAGCTATAATTTATAATAAGCTGTGACATATATGTGACGGTACCATTCACATTCCTCACTAACCGCTCTCATACGCCCTGCCATTATTAATTATTTGGATTGTCTTTGTGTATATACATCCTACATTCTGCCATCTCATCAGACCTTCCATGATTAGTGCATTGGATTGTGTCTGTGTGTATATACATCCTACATACTGCCATCTCATCAGACCTTCCATGATTTGTGCATTGGATTGTATCTGTGTGTATATACATCCTACATACTGCCATCTCATCAGACCTTCCATGATTTGTGCATTGGATTGTGTCTGTGTGTATATACATCCTACATACTGCCATCTCATGGGACCTTCCATTATTTGTGCATTGGATTGTGTCTGTGTGTATATACATCCTACATACTGCCATCTCATGGGACCTTCCATTATTTGTGCATTGGATTGTGTCTGTGTGTATATACATCCTACATACTGCCATCTCATCAGACCTTCCATGATTAGTGCATTGGATTGTGTCTGTGTGTATATACATCCTACATACTGCAATCTCATGGGACCTTCCATGATTTGTGCATTGGATTGTGTCTGTGTGTATATACATCCTACATACTGCCATCTCATCAGACCTTCCATGATTTGTGCATTGGATTGTATCTGTGTGTATATACATCCTACATACTGCCATCTCATCAGACCTTCCATGATTTGTGCATTGGATTGTGTCTGTGTGTATATACATCCTACATACTGCCATCTCATGGGACCTTCCATTATTTGTGCATTGGATTGTGTCTGTGTGTATATACATCCTACATACTGCCATATCATGGGACCTTCCATTATTTGTGCATTGGATTGTGTCTGTGTGTATATACATCCTACATACTGCCATCTCATCAGACCTTCCATGATTAGTGCATTGGATTGTGTCTGTGTGTATATACATCCTACATACTGCAATCTCATGGGACCTTCCATGATTTGTGCATTGGATTGTGTCTGTGTGTATATACATCCTACATACTGCCATCTCATCAGACCTTCCATGATTTGTGCATTGGATTGTATCTGTGTGTATATACATCCTACATACTGCAATCTCATGGGACCTTCCATGATTTGTGCATTGGATTGTGTCTGTGTGTATATACATCCTACATACTGCCATCTCATCGGACCTGCCATGATTTGTGCATTAAATTGTGTCTGTGTGTATTTACATCCTACATACTGCCATCTCATTGGACCTGCCATGATTTGTGCATTGGATTTTGTCTGTGTGTATATACATCCTACATATTGCCATCTCATTAGACCGTCCATGATTTGTGCATTGGATTGTATCTGTGTGTATATACATCCTACATACTGCAATCTCATGGGACCTTCCATGATTTGTGCATTGGATTGTGTCTGTGTGTATATACATCCTACATACTGCCATCTCATCGGACCTGCCATGATTTGTGCATTAAATTGTGTCTGTGTGTATTTACATCCTACATACTGCCATCTCATTGGACCTGCCATGATTTGTGCATTGGATTTTGTCTGTGTGTATATACATCCTACATATTGCCATCTCATTAGACCTTCCATGATTAGTGCATTGGATTGTGTCTGTGTGTATATACATTCTACATACTGCCATCTCATCGGACCTGCCATGATTTGTGCATTAGATTGTGTCTGTGTGTATATACATCCTACATACTGCCATCTCATGGGACCTTCCATGATTTGTGCACTGGATTGTATCTGTGTGTATATACATCCTTCATACTGCCATCTCATAAGTCTCATCTGTGTGTATATATACATCCTAAATACTGCCAAGCTGCACCTTGCATGCTCTTTCTGCAGCATGTGTTACACATATGTGCTGGTGACATCACAATATGACTATTCTCACGCTGTGTTCAGTCCAGGTCTGAGCATCTCCACGCACTGCATGTTCCACTGAACATATCATTTTGTGCTGCATGTTTTTGCTGCCAGCGATCACAGTTTGTAGCATGTTATTTGCGTGTTTAACATGTCCGTGAGATCTGGACAAGACACAAGCACTTTATTTGTGCATTCTCCAGCGCTGCGGACACAGTGCTCACATTATAACACAGACATGGTATATATGAATGCGTCTGTAATATGTTCATCTTGTATAACATGTATGGTTCCTGCTAACGCAGCCTGTGAAGGCCCTGCCCAAATAGTATTTAGATTGCTTAATAGAAATGCTCTCTACGCTTTCACTGTCTCCGAGCTAGCATGTGGCCAATGGTGGGTTATTTGGAAGGAACTAATGAAGGATTTGGGATGTCTAACTATTATTTTGCAAACTGTGTTCCTAAGAGAATTTCATTGAGCTGATTAGAGACAGAGTCCCCGGCTACCCCTTAATGTGTAAATGATAAATGTCTGGGCACACTGTGGAAAGAATATATGGTTGTTAAAAAATAAAAGCATTAATGTTTCCCTTATTCTGCACATTGCGTTTATTTAGGAAGCAGCCTCTTGTTCGCTAAGCTGTAAGCTTGATGTGCATCCCTGCCGTGAAGAGCTCACTACCAACCTCCCATGGCTAGGTCCATTATTTCTGATGAAAACTAATTTGTTTTTACCTCCTCGCGGTCCAGAATAATGTATCAATATCTTATTTATACCATCTACCACATTAGCCTGTGTTAGGTTCAGCGCTGCTTGTGGTTTCATTGTTGTACATATTATTTAAGCTGTGAGAAAAATGCTTTATGTTGGGATGAATAAGACAGACATTGCTCTGCTTGGTATTGTATAAGTTATCACAGTATAATGGTCTGCCTCCCAGCTCGCCAATTATTTATATATATATATATATATATATTTTGGACCAAGGTGAATTTATTGCACCTGTGCTGGTCTCTCCATCTACCAGTGCTGTCCTCCCGTCCAAACCAGTCTTTCTTTAAAAAAAAAAATTGTATTAGAAGCACAATCACGGTATCTAAACAAGGAATAAGTTGTATAAGTCCTGCTTTTTGGTAATGCATGCATACTTTTTCTTTATTATTATTTTTATTATAATTATTGATTCTAAATAATGAAACGTACATTATAGGTTTGGTTTTGTCTTTGTATGGCCACAATACATGCGCTGACTCTTTGGTGTTGAAACCTTTTTAAGTCAGCTCTACGAACTACCCTTGCACTATCCTGCCAATTCCATCCCACCCTCCATGTTTTATTCTATAGCTTGCTGTTATATGTTTATTAGTTGATTCATTTTACATTAATGCTTTATTTTACCAATCTATTGCATTCATTGTTTGTTTTTTAACTATTTTTATTACGATTTTTGTGTATTTTTTCGCTTTGTTTTTTTTTTTTAATTTTTTTTTTATAAGAGCCGGACAAACAATACAGCGTCTGCATTTTTAATTAGTCTTCTTTAAGGAGAGAAAAAAAAAAAACACACACAAAACCGCCGTTGATCTTTTCTAATAAAGACAGAACATCATTTCTCACTGGTTTAAATAACTGCTTGGTGTAGTATAAAATTGTAAGAGACATGATGCAGATCAGGATCCGGGTTTGAAGTGAAAAAGAGGAACAAGCAATGTAATAATAAGCAGAATTTAATGATTTACTATAAATCAGCATTTTTGCGCTGTCAGTGAGATTGAAGAGGCAGACAGCCGCTCACATGTGTGCTGAGTAAATGTCTACTTGATGAATCCTGGGCTCTCAGTCACTGATCACAACATCCAAATAATGAGGAAAGTATATACACAGAATTCTTATGCTTCATCTAAAAATGGCAGAGCGCCTTCCATTCCCGCGCGGCGAACACATGGTATCAGAAGTACGAGACCGTCGCTCGGCCTATCGATGAGCTGACATTAACTTGTTTTGGATGAAATATACTCTCATTGCCTTTGGACGAAATCTAATTGCCCCGTATGTGTTATTCTTATGATCTTGGAAGGAAGGAAAAAAAAAAAAAAAGGAGCAACCAGAGGTCACGGAGAAAGTAGCAAGGATTTGAGAAGGAAATCTTTAGTAATTTTGTTAAGGGAGCATATGGTGTGTTAGATGGGCACTCACTCAATAGGGAATGTTGTGGGAATTTATCAAGGAGCACTGCGGCGGGGAGGTTGAGTGCTACGGGGGTCCTCGTTGCTCAGAAACGGGTTATTTTGGTAAAATACCGGACTGACGAAGCATTTGCAGTTTATTTATTTTTTTGTTTGTTAGTTTTACGTTCATTTTATTTGGACACGTGTAATAGAAGATGTTTGGAGGGGTCTGCATGTTGTCAGCATGTGAATCTCCTTCCCGGATGGTTAGTTATCCGTGTAACCAGGGGGCTCAAGGTCACTCTCAGGCCTAACACATTGCAAGTAGGGTTTCTTCAGAAAAATACTGGCCTTGCTACTGTCTCTATAGTAGACATGTGCATTCGTTTTCGGACGAATGCATTTTCGTCCGAAAATAGCATTTTCGTCCATTCGTCTGAAAAACGAATAACGAACATGCTAAACTAACGAAAGACGAATGAACGAATGGTTAATAAACGAAAATCATTCGTCCATTCGTGCTATTGGCATTCTATAAACCGAAAAAGAGTCGGTTTATAGAATACCAATAGCATTACATATACATTCCTTAAACCGACATAATGAACGACTTTCGGTTTATGGAATACATGTAATACTATTGGCTTTCTATAAACCGAACTAGAGTCCCCATTCATAGGAATTTCTTATGAATGGGGACTCTAGTTCGGTTTATAGAAAGCCAATAGTATTACATGTATTTTATAAGCCGAAAGTCTATAAACCGAAGGTCGTTCGGTTTATAGACTTTCGGCTTATAGAATACATAGAATTACATGTAATTCTATGTATTCTATAAACCGAGACGAAAATAATGAACGAATTTCGTCTGAAAAGAATGCAGTAATGAACGAAATTCGTCTGAAACGAATGCAGTAATGAACGAAATTCGTTTTAGACTAAATAAATAACATTTTCGTCCGAATGGACGAAAACGAAACAAAAATGTTAGTTTTGCACATGTCTACTCCATAGTCCTAACATTGGCCTGGTGCCAACTAGGGTTTCCACCTTTTCCTCAGAAAAATACCGGCCTTGCTACTGTCTCCATAGACTTAACATTGGCCTGATGACAATTTTTTACCGGCCTGCCGGTAAAATACCGGCCGGGTGGCATCCCTTGTGCCAACCCTCATTGCCAGAAGGGGCAAATTAACACAAGGTGGGGCCTGGGAATGTTTAAATAAAACACATTGCAGTTACCTACTTGATAGAGACAGAGTTGCAGGGAATTGAGAAGGGAATTTCAAAGTAGCTGAGTTGGAAGAATTTTTCCCATTCCGCTGTACTGTAAACATTTTCCAACTCGGACACTTTGGCCTAAAGTCTGAAATTCCCTTGTCAAGTCCCTGCAATCGTCTCTTCATTGCATAGACACTTGTACGTGGTGTAATCTAGCGCTCAGGTAGCTTTAGGATTATTGTATATTCTACCCGTGACTTGGCGATAGATTTAGGGGCCTTGGCGCTTGGTTTTGTTTTACTTGAGAGTTTGAAGTATCGCTGAATGGGAGAATATTACCAGCTCTGCTACTTTGGCCTTAAGTTTGCGATTCCCTTGTCAATTTCTGAATAAAGCACTTGGACTGAATTGTCTTGGACATTGCCTTGGTTAGTGTCCTAACCCTGGAAGATAATTACTCCTAAAACTACAGCTGACCCTGTGACAATGTGCTCAGCCAATAGAATGTCTTCTCTTCCTGCGCTTCCTGTATGATAATAATAATGAATTAAAAGGATGTGAAGTCCTAATAATGAACTAGAACTGTGTGACATCATAATAACGAGCCCAAACTATAGCAGGACATAGGTGATGTCATAATCATTACCTCAAACTGTGTGATGTCATAATAACGAGTTCAAACTATCAGGACATAGGTGATGTCATAATAATTACCTCAAACTGTGTGATGTCATAATAACAAGCTCAAACTATATCAGGACATAGGTGATGTCATAATAATTAGCTCAAACTGTGTGACGTCATAATAACGAGCCCAAACTATAGCAGGACATGGGTGATGTCATAATAATTAACTCAAACTGTGTGATGTCATTATAACGAGCCCAAACTATAGCAGGACATAGGTCATGTCATAATAATTACCTCAAACTGTGTGATGTCATAATAACAAGCTCAAACTATAGCAGGACATAGGTGATGTGATGTCATAATAATTACCTTAAACTGTGTGATGTCATAATAACAAGCTCACAGGACATAGGTGATGTCATAATAATTACCTCAAACTGTGTGATGTCATAATAACGAGCCCAATATATATCAGGACATAGGTGATGTCATAATAATTACCTCAAACTGTGTGATGTCATAGTAATGATCGCAAACCGCGTGATGTAAAATGGTGAACAAGAGTTGGGAAAAGCATTCATGGAGCAGCTGTATGGACCAGGTCAAGCATGTGGGAGTAATGTGGGATACAGAGCAGGAATAATCCAGGTTACTGCTCAAGAGCTGCTAATGGGACAGATATTAAATATATCCTCTCCCAAGTACGCATCTAAACCCAGAGCAGCTCCCCCGGACTGAACAAATTCAACAGAGTTTTATTTCATCTGTTTTTTTATATAATGGATGTACGGTTTATTATAGACTTTATGCACTGTGTTATTTAGCTCTGTTTATCTGCTCTCAGGATTATCTGTAGTTTTCTGTGCTGGATTAATATAACGCCATGTGAATTATATATATCTATGCTGTGTCCCCCGGGTTTTCTCCATTGCATTAAGGCTTTGGACACAGTATGTCCTTTGTTATTACATTTCTTTTGCACCAACAAATACATATCTTGCGTCTCTAATATGATCATTTTTTTCCCCCACCTTATTAATGCGTCACAATTTAAGGAGACCAAAACAAAGCGTAAATCCAACATGCATCTAAACACGCCCCAATTCTCCCATCCCAGATCTGGGTAACTTGGTTCTCTTTCTGTCTTCCCAGTTTCCCCCCATGATATAGGATGTTTACTTCCATAGATTCATCAGGGAAACTGGCGCAGACCTGGAATCCATGTTGTCAGACATGTGCAATGGTTTGTTATGCAGGCGTGATAGAGGCCTAGCTATTTCCTGCAGCCATACTTACCCCTTAGTGACACAATAAATACTGTGACAGTATTTACCGTTTCCAACCAGGTATATGTTTTGAAGTTGGCGATGACAGAATGTCACAACATGTTACACCGTACACGGCAGAAGTCACGTTTGCTGATCTATATTTTTCGGAAGTGTTGACGGGAGTGTATCAACAGAAATTGCCTCTGATGGCATGCGTGGGACTGGTAGGCATGACAATGCCGGGGGCAGTTGGAGGGGGCAAAACTGATAAGAGATTTTCTGCACATCATCCCTGAGCACGGTAAGGAGTGTTCGGTTCTCAGAGAGCAGAGCCAGTACAGGAGATTTCATCTTAATGAGGCCAGTGAACTGGAACAGGTTACAGGCTTACCACCAGGTAAAGGATATCAGAAAATAGTTGATCGATAATATCCCATGATGTTATGCAAGGTTGCATGATCCTGCAGGAATAAACTCCAGCCCGTCCAGTAGCATGTATTGACGTGTAGACTGTCTAATGGACATGCATAGATTCAATGCAATGCCACCTGTATACAGTGCAAAGATGGTAACAATGCTAGGACAGCCCCCCTCTATAGAGCCTCTTTGAAAATGCAGTAGCAGTAAGAGTCCCCCGATTCATTCAGACCCCAATCGAATGAGCAAGGCGAGCCCCCACTGAGGCTGTGTGTTTGCTGTTAGTCTCCCCCGCCAGCTCTGCCTCAGCTCTAAGGCAGAGCCAAGAGTAAACCGTGTAACTATATAGATGCACATCGTTTACTTGGGGGAAAAGGACACTTTTTTTTAAACCCTTGTTTCCTCTAAGGAAGTTGAGTCAAATCTTGACTCAAATCTAAGGCTACTCGTCCATGTATATTGAAACATATTGTATTAGTGCCTTTAGCATTTCTTGGACATTAACTAGATTGAATGAGATTGTGTTGGTTGGTCCTGAGGAAGTTGTGCGTTATGACAGCAGGTCAGTCTTGCAGAGATATTCTCCATGATCGGCTCGCACTACATAAAGTTACAATTATTATTGTATTTAAAAACCTCTAGTACCAGTAGTCACAGCATAGAAATCTATTCTCCCCATTATAAATCACCTCCACCGTTCCAATACAGCATGTGTACGTACCTTGTCGGTATTTGGTTCAGGGTGAGAGAACAGGATTGCTGATTCCTTCGAAAATATAAATAAAATAAAAATCCTGTAAATGAACTGTTCCATTAGTGCAAGATCCCATCTCTTGCAAAAGCATAATTAGCTATTTATTTCAAATGTACTAAACTCTTTGCAGTAGCTAATAACATGCAGCCCATTTGAATATTAATATAATAAATGATTAAATTAAACAGCAAGATTCAGGCTCAGAAATAGCCCTTTATGGTTCCCCGAGGGTCACTAAAACTGCGTCTGGTTTCTCCCCGCAGCTTCCTTAGTGCCGGGGACACGGATGGATAAGACAATATTTGTCTTGTGAAACATGAAGCTTTGTATTGTTTCTTAAGTTTTATTTGTTCCGACGCGAGGGCCCTAGCAAGGGAGCTGCCAGATATATAAGTACCGTGAATCTTCTTCCGCGATGACCTCAAAATTACAAGCGTTACATGGCCCTATCCCTGGGGTACAGCACTGGCTAACGCTTTCGCATTCGCCTTAAAGATGCAGCCCCACCTAGCTTCTTTCCTGGATGTTGTACATGTTTCTAATGTATTTGTACATTACACTGTAGTTTTACATTGAAAATAATTTCTCCGGGGCTCTCAAATCAGTAAGATTCCAATAAGGAGGGGCTTGGGGAGATGGGCAGAACTGTTACTATAGCAACAGCAATACTTCTATTGCACGTTATATGCTGTTTTTAAGAGACAGGAAGACCAATCTGTTGGTTTTTTTCCCTTTTTTTTTTTTTTTTTTTTTTTACATGATACAATCTGCTGTGTCTCACATGCGACACACAGCAGTACCTGGTTGTCGTTTGTCAGCGTGCGCATAGCCAATCAGAGCGGGGGCTTGCCCCACTCTGACAGCTGAACGCGAGGGTCTCTCGCTGTTGGCATAGCAAGAGACCCTAGTTAAAGTCCCCCTGTTGATCGGATAGAAAAACGAGGGTCTCTCTCTGCACTATGGAAACATGGCAGCTGTCGGACAGAGGATAAACTGGCGCGTACTATCAAAAGTACTATCAAAAGTACACGCCAGTTCATCCTCACGCTAGGCACAACTCATTTTTTTTTTAGTATAGGGACAAAAATAAAGTTTAGCGTCCCTATACTTTTGGTAATTCTAGTCCAGGTGGAAGAATATCTGTATTGTGTTTGTAAGAGAGAAATTTGCTCTTCGGTGATCAAGACATCTCCGTCCAAGCAGTCCGCAGCCCACGCAGCAGGGGTGGGTTTAGTCTTTCCTGGCACCAGGAGCGCAGATAAAGTAATTATAATTGGCCATTATATCAATAAAGGTGTTTCCAGTTTTAAACGAGTCCATGAATACGGCACACTATCTAAATCCCATGAACCTTCGGGGCTGCTAATAGACAGCTGCTCCTGGGCCCTGCTTGGTTAGCATTCCTATAGCTGATGTGAAACAATAACATATCGTAGGCTTTGTTATGTGAACTGAAATTCTCCAACAATCCCAGCTTCTCTAACGTTATCAGTTTTACTTTTTATTTATTATTTTGGACTTGTTTTTTACATCTGGCTTCCAAACCAAGCAGCAGATCAGACCATGCCACATTGAGATCTGTTCTGTTGGATGCGGAATTGATTTCGGACTTTGAAAAATCAACTAAAAAAAAAAAAAAAAAAACAATAATACATTTTTATTGGGGAGTTTGTTGTTTTTTTTTTTACCATCAATCCGGAATTGAGGGTCTGTCATTGAGCGAGCTTGTAAAACCATGCGCTACTCCTATTCCTATTGGATGTTTGTGCATTTTTCATTTTCCTTCGTTAAACCCAATAACACCAGAAATCCTAAAGAAAGTAAAAAATATTATATTGTGAATGAAGAAAATGAAAAAAAATCGATATGTTGTGTTGGCAAAGTATGTTTTATATATGTCTACGGTGTCTCCTGTTGATGACATCACCTGTGCCTTCATATGCAAATGAGCTACATTCCTCAGGAAATGTGTAATTTGCATATCAAGATGATCTCATTAATGGGAATCATTTATATTGGTTTTGTTTTTTTTTTGCATGTCCGCTAGCACAATGTATAGATAGATAATGTTTTAACGAAGTAACAAAATTGTGTTTATTGCAATTACACAGGTGAAAAATAAAACAGCAACAACATTTCTAAATCGAGAAGCTAAATATGGAACCAATATGCACCTGTCTGTGCCATTTCTACACTGATTAACTAAGATGATATTTCTAACAAGTTAAATTGTAATCCCTCTTATTAGCACTAATGTAATCTAGATTTTAGTTTCCTATATTTGAAGGGTGGTATTAAATACTTGTCTTTTGCCCAATGCACTCGAACATAACCGCTTTTGCATGTTCTCTGCTCCCTCTTCTACTCAAGGCCCGACAGCTTGTGTAACTCCTCTGAGACTCTGGCTGCCATTCATCTCTCACTCATCGTTCACATTTTATTTCCAATTCACAAATACTTGCCCCACCCCTCAGCGTACTTGATTGAGACACCACCAACCGATGGCCGCTTGACTGGCTCAATGAGGCCGGAGCTTCACAAGATGATTTTTTTCTAAAAAGATTTCATACTTGTAGCAAAAATATCTCCAGTACATCCCTGTTTGCTTTACTGTTTTTGTTGGAGTTTAAAGTTGTGTTTGTTACCTACACTTTAACCTGACATGTGCCAGTATATAAATGGGATATGATTTAATACATGTTTTGTATGATAAACAGAAAGTGAAAAAGAACAAACAAAATAACACAGCTTCGCAACCAGGGGGATAAAGGATGTATAACAAAATAAACCAGCTACGTGCAAAGAAGGGTAACTACGGCCAGGATGGAGGAAAGTAAATCAAAAGAATCTCCCTACTAAACTTTATTCACATCTGTAGCATTTTAAAGAAATTAAGGTCGGCTTTGTGGGACTAATAGGGAGTTAAGGTTATATATCTTGGGCTCTATGACAATGCCGGAGAGGAAGATTTATACACTATGGTTGCAGATGCAGAAGAAAGATACGAGAGATCAAATGGAAGCGCATGATAAAAAAAAATGAAAAATAGTCCCCACAGCCCATAAATTAATTGTGAAAAGAAGGTTGTCATTATTTGAACATGCTTTAGAATAAGGTATGGGGTCCAGATGGCAGAGGGGAGATAGGCCAACAAAGTTTGAGTAATTGATGACTGAAAAATAAAACAAGATCTTAGAGAAATGAATCACGTAGGGAGAGGCGGGAAAGGAATATGAGATGAAAAGATTTTAGGATAAAAATAAATAATAATCTGTGAAAACTCTGCAACGAAACATTAACATTTCCAGTTACAGGAACAATTGTAGATGATTCCGGTCGTGCTCTTTGCTTGTGGCCGTGTTATAAGGGGGGGGGGGGGGTCTTCTAATGCACAGACTATAATTGGGGGGTGTTATTAGATGATGCTATAAAATGAATGGGCTTGTTATAGCAAGTGTTATATCCCTATCCAGGGACATCTGGACCATAAAGGAAGGCCGTCACTTAAACTATGTTTCTAGTATGAATGTAGATAATAAAAATATAACATGTGAACGGGACTGCAAGTCAGGGTATACATTACAAGATGTGTTTTTTAGTGGTGTCTCCTATATGTGACATCAGCGTGTGGCTTGATATGCAAATAGCAGTTTCCATAGAAAGTGGTTCATTAGCATGTCAAGCCACAAGGTGATGTCATAAGTAGGCGACACCCAGAGACTTTATTCTCAGGTGCTTTCACATATTGATCCTTTTCTCTGTTCTCTATATTCTCATTATAACCGGCGTCTAGGTGACTGAATCCTGTTACGTATTGAGTTTATTTCTTTTTTTTTAAATCCCTTGACAGCTTTCTATTTATTCAAAAGAAGCCCCCATGATGAGCCCCCGCCTCCATGATGAGACCTCATGATGAGCCCCCGCCTCCATGATGAGACCTCATGATGAGCCCCCGCCTCCATGATGAGACCTCATGATGAGCCCCCGCCTCCATGATGAGACCTCATGATGAGCCCCCGCCCGCATGATGAGCCTCCATGATGAGCCCCCATGATGAGCCTCCATGATGACACCTCATGATGAGCCCCCGCCTCCATGATGAGACCTCATGATGAGCCCCCGCCCGCATGACGAGCCTCCATGATGAGCCTCCATGATGAGCCCCCATGATGAGCCCCCATGATGAGCCCCCATGATGAGCCCCCATGATGAGCCCCCGCCTCCATGATGAGACCTCATGATGAGCCCCCGCCCGCATGATGAGCCTCCATGATGAGCCCCCATGATGAGCCTCCATGATGACACCTCATGATGAGCCCCCGCCTCCATGATGAGACCTCATGATGAGCCCCCGCCCGCATGATGAGCCTCCATGATGAGCCTCCATGATGAGCTGCCATGATGAGCCCCCACCTCCATGATTAGCTGTCATGATGAGCAGCCATGATGACCCTTCATGATGATCCTCCATGATGATCCTTCATGATTAGCCTCCATGATGAGCTGCCATGATGAGCCCGAGCCCCCATGATGAGACATCATGATGACCCTCCTTGATGAGCCCGAGCCTCCATGATGAGACCTCATGATAAACCTCCATGATGAGCCCAAGCCCCCACGAGGAGACCTCATGATGAACCTCTATGATGAGCCCAAGCCCCCATGATGAGACCTCATGATGAAACTCCATGATGAGCCTCTGCCTCCATGATGACCACCCATGATGAGATCTCATGATGAGCCCCCATGATGATCCCCCATGATGAGCCACCATGATGAGACCTCTTGATGAGCCCCACCTCCATGACGAGCCGCCATGATGATCCTCCATGATGATCCTCCATGATGAGCCTTCATGATGAGTGTCACAGTGGCGCCATCGTGAGCAGGACATCTCTCCCTCACCCCACTCACCAGTTCAGGGCTCTCCAGAGCCCTGATCTTCAGTCTCCTGGCCCTGCAGCAGGGGTCTCCCTCTGTCCAAGCCGCAGCCCCCGCTTGACGCACGCTTCCTCCGCAAAAAAAGTCCTGGGGGAATAAAACCGTTTATTGCAATAACCTGTACCTATTGTGCAAAGCCGTTCCAGCTACTACCAGAAACCTTACAGTTATCACAGGCCATGTTATGGAACCCGAGTATCTTCTAGACAAGATCATCAGAATCAGATCTTGGCCACACATACATCGCAGCTGCAAAGTCTCGATTGGAAATTGGATACAGTAACAGAATTATTAAGATCATTATCTACGACTGCTCCCATTCCATGGCTGCCCCTGAATCATCGGCCCACCTTGGCGCCCATGGAGCTGCAAATCCTCCAAAAATGCCAATCCCAGATAAATGTGCCGACGCTCCCAAAGAATGTAGAGACTTTCTTAATCCATGCCTTTCACAACCGCAGACCTTGCTATACACTCATCTCGTGTGTCTTTTATTATTAATCATCTGAGAGCCGAAGCACTGGCCTGGACATCTCCATTTCTTGAGAGAA
The DNA here is from genome assembly GCA_036172795.1 of Pelodytes ibericus. Lineage (NCBI taxonomy): Eukaryota > Metazoa > Chordata > Amphibia > Anura > Pelodytidae > Pelodytes > Pelodytes ibericus. The sequence continues at coordinate 204,756,312 of CM069862.1, read as the reverse complement.
ATTCTCCATTATTGGATGATGCTGAGGCCTTTATATCGGCTTTCCGTGCCATCTTCGATGCCCCCAGTAGACGAGAGTCGGCTGAATCTAGTCTCATGGAGTTAACTGAAGGCAAAAGGACAGTAGCACAATATGCCATAGAGTTCAGGACACTTGCTTATGAGACAGACTGGAATGTAAGTGCACTCAGAGCTGCTTTCAGGAGAGGCCTTAATGAATCTCTTAAAGATGCCCTAACTTACCGTGATCTACCTGACGATCTTGAGAGTTAATAGCACTAGGTTTAAAACTTGATGCTCATAATCAAGAAAGACTTAACGATAGAGAAAGGGCGCGAGACCAAAAGGAATATTAAGTTCAATCTATTCTCAACTCCAGACGTTCCAGGGGTCGTTTTCAATACCTTATTCACTGGCAGTGCTATGGTCCTGAGGAGAGATCATGGGTCGGCTCTTTGGATGTTCACGCTCCTGCTAGAGTACCATCGTCTCACAGTCCTTTTCCTGATAAGCGAGGCCCTGGGCAGCCGTACTGTGCCCATCAGGAGGGTGATAGTGTCACAACATCTCTCCCTCGCTCCACTCATCAGGGCTCTCTGGAGCCCTGGTCTTCAGCCTTCTGGCCCTGCAGCAGGGGTCTCCCGCTATCCAAGTAGCAGCTGCGTCCGCGCATCTCCGCCAGCTGTCCTCCAGCCAAGATGGAGCGGGCTCGAATTTGTCTTTTGCATCAATAAAAGCAAGGTTTCTCCTCCCAGTGTCACTACTGGCCAGTCACTACCTACACTATCCTGCTAGTCCTGACCACGTCTGTTTTCCGCCTGTTCTGACCTGTTTTGCCTGCCTCCTCTCCAATTGTTTGCTGCCAGCCTCGATCCTTGCTTGTTTGACTACTCTCCTGCCTGATCCTTTTCTACCTTCTCCTTGATCCTTTGCCTTCAGTTCTCAGTTCTCCTGTTGGTTTGGTTACACTTCGGTATCCTAGTAAGTGTCAGAGTGCAAAAGTCCTGGGGGAATAAAACCTGTGGCTCAACCATAAGGTGGATTTCCTTCAGGCAGAATAATCCTGTGCTTTTACCTGGGTCTGTTGCAATAACCTATATTTATTCTGCACAGCGGTGCCAGCTCCTACCAGACACTTTACAATGAGCCTCCATGATGAGTCCCTGCCCCCGTAATGAGCCTCCATGATGAGCCCCGCCCTGTGTTGAGCCCCGCCCCATGATGAGCCCCGCCCCATGATGAGCCCCGCCCCGTGATGAGCCCCGCACCCATGATGAGCCCCGCCCCGTGATGAGCCCCGCCCCATGATGAGCCCCACCCCGTGATGTGGTAGCTTAAGCAGGAGTTTGGATTGTGATTTTATTTGTGATTTGTTTGCTTTATACATTTCACCCAGTGTCCATGATCAGCGCTACATTCAGTAATAATACTTTGTTTCTTGTTCCAGCATGATTCCCAGAGGTCACTCCTGCACATTCTCTCTGTCTGTAAATAATCCATCAGTCATTCTTTGATGCTCTGATACCTTCTGAAGTTTCACGTCTGTGATACCATCCCGGAGAAGTGGCCACACAGTACATTCTATATTTATGACTTTTCAGTACATTAGAGCATTTAGTGAGACCCTCCAGCAGGATCTACATCAATAAAAACATGTTCTCCAGTGTGCGGAAAATGTGTGACTCTTACCGAGTGCCCTCACTCCTCCACGCTCACCCTCTGGCACCTCGCTACGCTGGACACTTACCGAGTGCCCTCACATCTCCTCGCTCACCCTCTGGCACCTCGCTACGCTGGACACTTACCGAGTGCCCCCACTCCTCCACGCTCACCCTCTGGCACCTCGCTACGCTGGACACTTACCGAGTGCCCTCACTCCTCCTCGCTCACCCTTTGGCACCTCGCTAAGCTGGACACTTACCGAGTGCCCTCACATCTCCTCGCTCACCCTCTGGCACCTCGCTACGCTGGACACTTACCGAGTGCCCTCACTCCTCCTCGCTCACCCTTTGGCACCTCGCTAAGCTGGACACTTACCGAGTGCCCTCACTCCTCCTCGCTCACCCTCTGGCACCTCGCTACGCTGGACACTTACCGAGTGCCCTCACATCTCCTCGCTCACCCTCTGGCACCTCGCTACGCTGGACACTTACCGAGTGCCCTCACTCCTCCTCGCTCACCCTCTGGCACCTTGCTACGCTGGACACTTACCGAGTGCCCTCACTCCTCCTCGCTCACCCTCTGGCACCTCGCTATGCTGGATACTTACCGAGTGTCCCTACTCCTCCCTGCTCACCCTCTGGCACCATGCTACGCTGGATACTTACAGAGTGTCTTGACTCCTCCTCGCTCACCCTATGGCACCTCGCTACGCTGGATACTCACCAAGTGCCCTCACTCCTCCCTGCTCACCCTCTGGCACCTCGCTATGCTGGATACTCACCAAGTGCCCTCACTCCTCCCTGCTCACCCTCTGGCACCTCGCTACGCTGGACACTTACCGAGTGCCATCACTGCTCCTCGCTCACCCTCTGGCACCTCGCTAAGCTGGATACTTACCAAGTGCCCTCACACCTCCCTCCTCGCCCTCTGGCACCTCGCTATGCTGGATACTTGCCGAGTGTCCTCACTCCTCCTTGCTCACCCTCTGGCACCTCGCTAATTCAAATGGTTCCAAATAGAGTGTGTGTAATATATAGTGAAGAACACGAAATCTGGAAAACTCATAAATAAAACCTTCCAGAGAGAAAGTATCTTTCAGTTGGCGCAATGAATGGGATGAAAATAATCCATGACATCCTGTAAAACAAACTGGGATTACAGTGATCAGTGAGACCAGGCTCGGAAAGCTGAGGGGCTGGGATATCTTTACGAGGGGAAGGATGCTTTCCAGCCATATTGATCCAAATTCTCCAGTCAGTGAGTTATTTCTTTCACGGCCCCCATAACACAGAGTTATTTGCAGACAGGTAGGGGGCTGTAATAAAGGTAAGGGTAAAGTAAATACTGAAACCAATATGTGAACCCACCCTGGCAAGTGACAATATGAAGTAAAAGAAGTGTCAACTAAAGGACTTGAAAAAGTTATGTTTAACTGAAAAAAGCTAGAGTTCTCTTTAATTGAAAGATTGTATCAATTTCAAATGGAAATCAAAGAACACAATAAAAGAGCACCTTACTGAGCTCTCTTTGTTCTGTATAGCTCTATCAGGGGTGGATATGTTTTTTAGATCAGTTCAGTTACAGTGGTTCCCTCGGGATGGAGTGCTGAGCTGTATTGCACTCTGTTCAGTTACAGTGGATCCCTCGGGATGGAGTGCTGAGCTGTATTGCACTCTGTTCAGTTAGTGGATCCCTCGGGATGGAGTGCTGAGCTGTATTGCACTCTGCTCAGTCACAGTGGATCCCTCGGGACATGGTGCTGAGCTGTATTGCACAGTGGATCCCTCGGGACGGAGTGCTGGGCTATATTGCACCATGTTCAGTTACAGTGGATCCCTTGGGACGTGGTGCTGAGCTTAATTGCACTCTGTTCAGTTAGTGAATCCCTCGGGACATGGTGCTGAGCTGTATTGCACTCTGTTCAGTTACAGTGGATCCCTCGGGATGGAGTGCAGAGCTATACTGCTCTCTGTTCAGTTACAGTGGATCCCTCGGGACATGGTGCTGAGCTGTATTGCACTCTGTTCAGTTACAGTGGATCCCTCGGGACATGGTGCTGAGCTGTATTGCACTCTGTTCAGTAACAGTGGATCCCTCGGGACGTGGTGCTGAGCTGTATTGCACTCTGTTCAGTTACAGTGGATCCCTCGGGACGTGGTGCTGAGCTGTATTGCACTCTGTTCAGTTACAGTGGATCCCTCGGGACATGGTGCTGAGCTGTATTGCACTCTGTTCAGTTACAGTGGATCCCTCGGGACGTGGTGCTGAGCTGTATTGCACTCTGTTCAGTTACAGTGGATCCCTCGGGACGTGGTGCTGAGCTGTATTGCACTCTGTTCAGTTACAGTGGATCCCTCGGGACGTGGTGCTGAGCTTAATTGCACTCTGTTCAGTTAGTGAATCCCTCGGGACGTGGTGCTGAGCTATACTGCTCTCTGTTCAGTTACAGTGGATCCCTCAGGACATGGTGCTGAGCTGTATTGCACTCTCTTCAGTTACAGTGGATCCCTCGGGACATGGTGCTGAGCTGTATTGCACTCTGTTCAGTTACAGTGGATCCCTCGGGACGTGGTGCTGAGCTGTATTGCACTCTGTTCAGTTACAGTGGATCCCTCAGGACGTGGTGCTGAGCTGTACTGCTCTCTGTTCAGTTACAGTGGATCCCTCAGGACATGGTGCTGAGCTGTATTGCACTCTCTTCAGTTACAGTGGATCCCTCGGGACATGGTGCTGAGCTGTATTGCACTCTGTTCAGTTACAGTGGATCCCTCAGGACGTGGTGCTGAGCTGTACTGCTCTCTGTTCAGTTACAGTGGATCCCTCAGGACGTGGTGCTGAGCTGTACTGCTCTCTGTTCAGTTACAGTGGATCCCTCGGGACATGGTGCTGAGCTGTATTGCACTCTGTTCAGTTACAGTAGATCCCTCGGGACGTGGTGCTGAGCTGTACTGCTCTCTGTTCAGTTACTATGGATCCCTCGGGACATGGTGCTGAGCTGTATTGCACTCTGTTCAGTTACAGTAGATCCCTCGGGACGTGGTGCTGAGCTGTACTGCTCTCTGTTCAGTTACTATGGATCCCTCGGGACATGGTGCTGAGCTGTATTGCACTCTGTTCAGTTACAGTGGATCCCTCAGGACGTGGTGCTGAGCTGTATTGCACTCTGTTCAGTTACAGTGGATCCCTCGGGACGTGGTGCTGAGCTGTACTGCTCTCTGTTCAGTTACTATGGATCCCTCGGGACATGGTGCTGAGCTGTATTGCACTCTGTTCAGTTACAGTAGATCCCTCGGGACGTGGTGCTGAGCTGTATTGCACTCTGTTCAGTTACATTACACATACATGGTATATATTTTTATGCTTTGTGGTTTTTTGTGACCTTTATGTAGTTTGTTGCCTTGATCAGTCACTTTGAAATGTGTATCTGAATTTACTCTGCTGTCACAGTGTTATGGACAGGGTTATTCTAATATTACCTACATTTTGGGACTTTTCCATTCACAATAAAAACATCCACACTTGTTTCAAAAGGACCACAGTCGGCAAGGAAATCCAATCTTACCCTTAAACATACATCATGTCCTGCTGACACTTTTAAACACACGCTATGAATAATTACTACAATCTTATGGGCTGCTAAAGGGCCAACTAGACTTTACTTTTCACTTGTGCTTCTAATATAACAGCAAAGGTGAAAAATGAGTTATCCCTAGTATGAGGATATTCTGGCCGGTACTTCTGACAGTACCGGCAGCTGCCATGCTTCCATGGGTGGGCAACTGGCTCTCTTTGGGTCTTAACTAGGGCCCATCTGCTGAACCCAAAAATTACTGTCTCTGTCTGCATTAGCAGAGACAGACCCTCGGACACTGCAGACCCCGAAAGACTAGCAGGGTGAGTCCCCCGGTTGTGATTGGCTGGGCGTGCACCGACACTGCCTCCAGAAGTACAATTCACATTTGCTTTTTCCCAGGCTCCGCCTATAATTATTCTAAAACATATTTTGGTTAATTAATTGTAATAAAGAAATAAATCTGAAGGTTATCTGTATTGTACACGCATGTGCATGCACTTATGTTTCCAGCAAAAGTTTCACATTGACATGAGCTGACATGTCTCCTTACAAACACCAGTCCAGTGAGTGAATAGCTCTGGGGTCGAGTCAGGAAAGGCCTTTTTTTATAGTTTGTAGCATAAAGTGAAGAGAGGAAATAACACCAGGACTGAAAATTATGTCCCATCCTTTCCATGCACTTTCTGCCAAAACTGTCAATCCCTATTCCATCTGAACCGTGATGCATTGGAGAGTTGTTACAATACAATACAATACAGAGCTCTCAGGTGCAGGCTCCTCGCTGGGCTATAATGTATTATATATATAATATAATCCCCACACTTGGTTACTAACACGTTTGCTTTCTTTCTGTTGCCTTAACTACGCAAAATTGATGTTTTGTGACCAAATATTTCCGCTGGAAGTTTCCTGATGTTTTGCCGTGGGCAGATTTACCGTTGAATATCTGAATTAAAGCTGATCACAAAGAGAAAGAGTATATAACACAGTCTTGTTTGTGAGAGTCTTGTGTATGACGACTGCGTCCTTAAACCTTCTGACACAGTCTGCGCCTGAAATGGTGGAGATTTGAAGTGCAATCTTAGCCGAGGTTGTATTTTTTAAATTTGTTTATAATATAATAATAAATCCTTTACACCCGTGTGAATAGTGCAGGGCATCCCAGAATTTCAGTACTGGCAGAGGTACCAAAACTCCCAACTGTTTCGGAGATGTCATTTACTTTTAGTTTGGGGATAGCGCTATACATTGACGCACTCAAGATATTGCACCACTTTTAGTTCGGGGATAGCGCTATACATTGACGCACTCAAGATATTGCACCACTTTTAGTTCGGGGATAGCGCTATACATTGACGCACTCAAGATATTGCACCACTTTTAGTTCAGGCATAGCGCTATACATTGACGCACTCAAGGTATTGCACCACTTTTAGTTTGGGGATAGCGCTATACATTGACGCACTCAAGATATTGCACCACTTTTAGTTCAGGGATAGCACTATACATTGACGCACTCAAGATATTGCACCACTTTTAGTTCAGGCATAGCGCTATACATTGACGCACTCAAGGTATTGCACCACTTTTAGTTTGGGGATAGCACTATACATTGACGCACTCAAGATATTGCACCACTTTTATTTCAGGCATAGCGCTATACATTGACGCATTTAGGATATTGCACCACTTTTAGTTCGGGGATAGCGCTATACATTGATGCACTCAAGATATTGTACCACTTTTAGTTCGGGGATAGCGCTATACATTGACGCACTCAAGATATTGTACCACTTTTAGTTCAGGGATAGTGCTATACATTGACGCACTCAAGATATTGCACCACTTTTAGTTCGGGATAGCGCTATACATTGACGCACTCAAGATATTGCAGCACTTTTAGTTTGGGGATATCGCTATACATTGACGCACTCAAGATATTGCAGCACTTTTAGTTCGGGGATAGCGCTATACATTGACGCACTCAAGATATTGTACCACTTTTAGTTCGGGATAGCGCTATACATTGACGCACTCAAGATATTGTACCACTTTTAGTTCAGGGATAGTGCTATACATTGACGCACTCAAGATATTGCACCACTTTTAGTTCGGGATAGCGCTATACATTGACGCACTCAAGATATTGCAGCACTTTTAGTTTGGGGATATCGCTATACATTGACGCACTCAAGATATTGCAGCACTTTTAGTTCGGGGATAGCGCTATACATTGACGCACTCAAGATATTGCAGCACTTTTAGTTCGGGGATAGCGCTATACATTGACGCACTCAAGATATTGCAGCACTTTTAGTTCGGGGATAGCGCTATACATTGACGCACTCAAGATATTGCAGCACTTTTAGTTCGGGGATAGCGCTATACATTGACGCACTCAAGACATTTAGGTGCTAATTCTGCTTGTGCCTCTTTTATACATCTCTCCTCAAAAGAGCCACAGTGGGCAAAAGAGACTAAAAGGGGGGCGGTGGGCAGGACATATGTTTCTTTTAAAAATAATTTTGTAATTTTATCAGAAACCGTAGTCACTGGATTTCTGTAGCATTGTGTATTTGAGACTTCGCATTGCGTGCACAGTGTAGTTTGTGTGTGACCTTGAACAGAGATGTAACCACAAAAATCCGAACCCTTCCTATTGCGCCGTGGGAGGATCGGCGGCAAAAATGTCTCTATTCCACTAAAGCTGGGCACATGAAAACTGACGTTTGTGAAAAGTTATTCTTTCCAAAGTATATAGATGCTTTTAATCAGTGATTTGTATTAATCATGTGATTCAGTATCTCCCAAACCAGCGACTGGATACAGTGCACCTCTTATCTTCCTGGCGCTTTCTCTCTCCGACTCTCCCCTGGAGATGTAATCTCTTGCCTAGAATCTCGGTGACATGAAAAATATATATTGTGGTAAATGATTAATGCAGTTATAAACTGTAACGGAGATAAGATATAAGTATTCATATTTCTATCATGTTAATACAAGTTGATAAACCAGAGAAGCCAAGTTGACCATTACATTTGTTATATTCTCTGCTGTTCAATTATTCCTTGTCCAAACTCACTTTAAGGCTGCGCTCTCGCTTTCTCTCTCTCTCTCTCTCTCTCTCTCTTGCTCTCTCTCTCTCTCTCTTGCTCTCTCTCTCTCTCTCTCTCTCTCTCTTTCTCTCTCTCTCTCTCTCACTCTCTCTCTCTCTCTCTCTCTCTCTCTCTCTCCCCTCTCTCTCTCTCTCTCTCACTCTCTCTCTCTCTCTCTCTCCTCTCCCTCTCTCTCTCTCTCCCCTTCTCTCTCTCTCTCTCTCTCTCTCTCTCTTTCTCTCTCTCTGTCTCTCCCTCTCTCTCTCTCTCTCTCTGTCTCTGTCTCTTTCTCTCTCTCTCTCTCTCTCTCACTCTCTCTCTCTCTCTCTCTCCCCTCTCTCTCTCTCTCTATATATATATCTGCGGGGACTGATAGATACATTGTGTACGTTGGTGGAACTGAAATAAGAAGTGTTACTGATTAATCAATGTGCTGAGAAGATGCCAGAAAACATATAAATAGTATTTATATTGAGAACGTGAATTTATTGCCATCTTAAATATGCTAATGAACACCTGAAAAAAACCCCGCCAGGAACGAACGACGCAGTCAATACCCCTCCTGGATATTTACTTTGGCAATAAAATGGATTCTTTTTTTTATTTTATTTTTTAACCAGATTTATTTTTACAAGGTTAATATCCCAGGTGCAAACATTCTCCAACCTGACTACGCCGGTCTGATTTTTGCTGGTCTCTGGACTCCTACAGTAAATAGACCAGTGGTCTGCTAGAAAGAAGCTCCCAATACAGCTGTCAGTAGGGGGTTAGGCACCAGGAGATGGTGAAGTGGCATTTAGCATTTAGTATACTTCAATATACTTTTAAAATGCTCTTATGTACAGGGGCAATTTGTTTTATCTATTGATTTCTTTAACCCGTGCACTCAATCCTGATGAATGGGAGACAATCTGCTCCTAATCACCCAATCTATTGTATTATTGGATGGCTTGTATCCATATCAATATCATAAGAACAGGGACAAATCTTCAAAATCCCAGCCAGGATGATATAGATTTACCAGTGATCAATCACTACCAATTCTTTATTTGAACCCCTGTGGACCATAATCAAGTGTGGCTTGTTTGTAGAAATATACCGGATTTGCTTGAATATGAGACAACTCTGATTATAAGACCACTGCCCCTCCCCCCCCCCCCCCCCCAAACTTTGGATGTTCCTTTAGGAAAAAAATGAAAAGCCTGATTATACGACTACCCTATAGGAAAGAAAACTGGTATATAGTCAAATGTAAATTGCTTTTTCATATTTAAAAGAAATGCATTTCTTGTTTTTATTTCATTTTATTTGCCCATCGGCCCCCAGACGTAGCCAATTCATCGCCCTCACAGCCATCTGCCCCCTCCCCAGACATAGCCAATGCATCACCCTCACAGCCACCTGCCCCCCAGATGTAGCCAATGCATCGCCCCCACAGCCATCTGCCCCCAGACGTAGCCAATGCATCGCCCCCACAGCCATCTGCCCAGACTTAACCAGTCAATGCTGCCCCTATCCCCCCAGACTTAACCAGAGCTGCTTTCCCCTCCCTACCAAGCCTTAGCCAATGATGCCTCCCCCCTCCCTCAGACTTACACAATGCTGCCTTTCCCCCCTCCCTCAGACTTGCCCAATGATGCCTCCCCCCTCCCTCAGACTTACCCAATGCTGCTTTCCCCCCTCTCTCAGACTTGCCCAATGCTGCTTTCCCCCCTCCCTCAGACTTGCCCAATGCTGCTTTCCCCCCTCTCTCAGACTTGCCCAATGCTGCTTTCCCCCCTCCCTCAGACTTACCCAATGCTGCTTTCCCCCCTCCCTCAGACTTGCCCAATGCTGCTTTCCCCCCTCTCTCAGACTTGCCCAATGCTGCTTTCCCCCCTCCCTCAGACTTGCCCAATGCTGCTTTTCCCCCTCTCTCAGACTTGCCCAATGCTGCTTTCCCCCCTCTCTCAGACTTGCCCAATGCTGCTTTCCCCCCTCTCTCAGACTTGCCCAATGCTGCTTTCCCCCCTCTCTCAGACTTGCCCAATTCTGCCTCATCCAATGGCTGCTTGCAAGGGGGATCCAGGTCCCCTGCCGCTCTGTGCAGGACCTGGATCCCAGTGTTATAGTCAGACCTATATCTGAGGTCAGATTATAAAACGAATCTTGAATATAAGATGAGGGGCATTTTTCGGAGCATTTGTCTTATATTGGAGCAAATCCGGAAATCTATTAGATTTTATTTTTTTCGATCAGTTCTGTAAGTGGAACAATGATGGGACAAGGTTCTAAAAGTGGTCCAGTCGCCATGACAACCATTGGAATGTTCCAGCTGATGACATCACTGTTAGAACTTTATCCCAGAAATGACCTTCATACCACATAATCCACCAATCAGAGGAGATGGGTCTGTGAAGGTCCACAGAAAATGATTATCTCATGCAGCACATGTCCACCACATGTATGTGGGAGATCCCTGCACCGGATGTCCCTGCACCCGATGTCCCTGCACCCGATGTCCCTGCACCCGATGTCCCTGCACCCGAAGTCCCTGCTCCCGATGTCCCTGCTCCCGATGTCCCTGCACCCGAAGTCCCTGCTCCCGATGAGTCTTCCACCAGACTGCAAACCCATTTCCCCCTTTTTTCCCAACCCTCGTTGTAAGTAACCAAGTAACAGTTTAATGACAGAACGAATGACAAAACAGGACAGCTGCAAAATGGAAATCACCCCAAGGAGAGTTAGAAATAGATAAAGTTTCTTTTTTTGTTTTTTTTTCCCCGACAGTAAGATTTTTACAGACTGCTGACTGGAGAAAAGAGTCATATTTTAGTCTCCGAACAGAGTTCACTTCAATCTTGTACAAGTCCCATGCACCGGCATCACACAGCTGCAATCTGTAAACAACAAACAAATCTATTTCCACCAGCCCTGCTGATGCTGTGCGGGGAAAAAAAAAACGCCGCAACAGAAGATCTGCACAGATGTAGCGTCTCACCTGAGCCTACTACTGCCCTCCATTTGGCCTCTCTAACTTAGTATCGTCGTTGCAAAGCTATTGGTCTCCTGGTAGGGAGCTGGCTCAAAACTGAGTCTCCTCTTCCAGCTAATCTGACAACTCCCATCCAAGAAGCATCAAGGGTCTAATTAACAAGACGCATCTTATCAAGGAGCTTATTTTGCATAACAGAATACAAACGACGAATAAAAATTTAATGTTTAATAACTTGGTACAAAGAGGGCCGTTGATATAGGATGCCTGGGATTTTTATGGGGGGCTGTCAGGCTCATGATAAAACTGTTATATTGGAAGCTGTTGGCAAGATGTAGCGTAGCTTCTCTCGGTAATGGTGTGTGCCTGATATTGCAGTCATTCCTGATAGGAGAGTTACAGGGAGCTGGGGACGGTGCCAGTGGAGTTTCACTGGAAGATGTCTTTTTATTTTTTATTTTTTATTGAAGGCGTCTAAATACATTTTAATGAAACGTACCTTTACAGTACTACATGAAAGCCTTTGTGCGATTACTAAAGTCTGAACCGAAATACCTGGATCTCCCATGACGCCTTACCTTTGCGCGATGGCGCTGCGCCAATCCCTGATTTGGAGGCTACACAGCCCAATAACTTTCAGGAAATGCCATATCCGACGTCCAAATCCACCAATTAAAGACAAGGCTGAAATGAAACAAGCAAACAAAACCAAAAAATAATGGTCTCTTAACGGCGGATCCAGTTAAAAGAGCCAAGGTATCGAGGATGCATTATGTACGTTTGTTATAACTTTAGGGCTTTTGTCTTTCCTGTAGGACCTGGGAAGGTGAGTCTCTCTCGCCCCTGGGTGGGCAGATGAGATGCAAGTGGTCCCTAGTGCTTGTAACCTTGTATCTGCAGCACAGGAGTATCATTTTATCATAGTGTTTGGAACTGTTAGAGCATTGATTAACATAGTCGCCATGGAAGCTAGGGCCATGTTCCTGCTGATTACATCACTTTCAAAACTTTTGCCGCAGAAATATTTTTATTTTTTTTATGTAATCCTCATAGTGTCTTTGACATCAGGCAAAGTGCATCCCCTACACCCTGACTGTTCAACATCACTGCAAATCACACAATCCCTGCATGAACAGGCCTGGTTATAACTGGTGAATTTCATGGTTATTTTGTACAATGCGGCGGCTTAGAGTAGTGATTATCTGTGTTTCATTTGGTCGATCCATAAAGTCTGATAAGGGGTGCGTATTGTGATCAGTGCATCTCTCTGGCACCAAAGGGCACAGAAGCCACTATCTTTGGCCTTTTGGTGCATATAAAAAACACTATTAATCCAGGGATTTCATGAACATAAATCTTCATACAAAACATTCATAGTTGCCAACATTGGCCATGTTTCCAGGGACACATATTTGTTCCACATGCTGCAGAAAGATCATGCAAAGTGCAGCCCGGCAGTATGTAGGATGGATATACGCACAGACAGAATCCAATTAATTAATCAGGGTGGAGATCTCATAGGACCTACCATGATTAATTTATTGGATTCTGCCTGTGCGTATATCCATCCTACATTCTGCCGGGCTGCACTTTGCATGCTCTTTCTGCAATATGTGGAACAAATATGTGTCCCTGGAAACATGGCCGCTGTTGGCAACTATGAACATTCTTTGCAAAACTAAGGCAATACAGAAGCTGTATTTCGGTGATACACGGTTTAAATCGTCCTAATTCTCCTGCTATTTCAGACGGATGCACTGTATGTGTTTAAGTCTCACCTTGATGTATATAAATGTGCCTGTGGCATTTAGCAGCCTGATCCTTGTGCACAGGGGAGAGAGTCCTGTATCTCTGTGTTCAGGGAGCGTTGAGAGCTTGGCTTGCGCTGTGCAAGCTGTGGGTGTCTGAATCTCCCGAGGGGGCTCGGTGTGTGTCATGTGATCTACGCAATGTTTATCTTAAACGCTTCCTCTTCTTAAACAACAATGAATCAGTATTAATAGGCTCCCTGACCTCGTTTGTAGTATTATTTAAACTTCTTCCAATAACTCCAAAGACTGTAAATCCTTTCCAGCAGTGCTGGATAGACACGTACATACACATATATAACATATACATATATCTGGGGATATAGCGGAGGTGTTCAACATCCGGCACAACTCTTAACTACTCATTTCGTTATCAGTCCTTTAAATATTTTGCTGATTTCCACAATTTTTTTTAATATCTAAAATAAACATACATTCTTCACCATTAGTGTAAATAAAAAGAAATTGAAATGACTCTATAGCACATATGCTTTTCAGATTATGTGGCCCACTTGGACCCCCCTTGGTATTTAAGAAACCTTACTGGACTTATGTGCATGTTAACAAAGATCCCTGTGTGTCCCCCCCAAGCACACTAACAGGGAACATAAAATAAACATGTCAAATTACAATAAATATATCCACGGATATACGTATATATGCATACACATTCCCAGAAATAATGTCATATTTTCTCTGTCCCTTTTTAAACAGACTGTCTAGTCCCCAAAATGCATCTTCCAAGTATTAATGCATAGTAAGGTGCTTTCAAAGTACTTTAAAATGCATTTCTTACAATATTTTGCATTGCTTAAAATATAAAATACTTACAGCTAGAAGAAATTGTGAAATTACAGCAGTTTGCAAGAAGCAAACTGCCCACACTAGCTGAGTAAAAGTCATTTCCTTTTTTCTTTTTTTTTTTTGCTGCAGGAACCAATAGGAATAATGCCATTCAAATGAATGGAATATCCTGTCTGGCTAGTGGTGTTTGTTGCACTGTTAAGAGATCCTACTGTGTACAAGAGCAAGGTCACTCATAGGCCACTCAATAGACTCAGTTTGAGGGGGACAGGAAGTGAGTATATGAAACAACACTTTATTTCCTCAGTGTCTATATACCGTATTTGCTCGATTATAAGACGACCCTGATTATAAGACGACCCCCCAAACTTTGTATATTCCTTTAGAAAAAAAACAAAAAGCCTGAATATAAGACTACCCTATAGGAAAAAAAAGTTTAACTTGTATATATGTAAATTGCTTTTGATGGAAGGACCCGGCTTCATCATAGAAGTCCCGGCGGTCGTGCCGGGCGGCAGCAGGGGGAGTCTGCGATCATCTTAAGAGAGGGGGATCCAGGTCCCCTGCAGCTCTGCTGTGGACCTGGATCCCTGTCTTATAGTCTGACTTCGATTTGAGGTCAGATTATAAAACGACCTCGAATGTAAGACGAGGGGTATTTTTCAGAGCATTTGCTCTGAAAAAAACCTCGTCTTATATTCGAGCAAATACGGTAATCAGTGCTGCCGCACCTGCAATAACCATGCAGAGTAATCACTGGGGAGGGCTTGAGTCAAATATTAAAAATGTGATTTATCCAGAATGCCTGCATCAAATCACACAGGGATAAAAGCCTGTGCACTATACAAGCAGTGATCTTCATCTTGCACCACTGCTCCCACAATGCATCATTTTATAATATAATACAGGTTATCTTTCCTAGAACATTACATTCAGGAAGTGACTCCATTTACAGTCATATGATATGTTTATTATTTAACATTTCAAAGCCCCATTTTGTCGTCTCCCCCCCACCCCCACACACACAATTCTTCCTCATAAAGGAGTCTTTCTGCATCTGATCCCCCAGCTACTGATTGCCCCTTATGAGGCCGAGGGGTAAAGTTTGTCTGCACGGCTAACAGTGTAAATAAAGGCAAATCTAATAAAATAGGAGGCTTTTCAATTATTAGCTGTTATTTAGTTCCCGGCTTTCTGATGGGAGCGATCAGTCTGACCTATAGATTAGCCTCAGGGCTATTCTAACCTTATGCAGTCACTGCCATCAAAATTATTTAAATCAACATGACACTTATTTGTGGAAAGATTACAGCACTAAGTGACGGCTTCCCTGTGTCTGTGGCTACATCCTCAGATATCCTGTGCTGTGTGGCTACATCCTTAGATCCTCAGATATCCTGTGCTGTGTGGCTACATCCTCAGATATCCTGTGCTGTGTGGCTACATCCTCAGATGTCCTGTGCTGTGTGGGGCACAGATACTGATCCATGGTGAGTTTGAAACACACACATTAACATCCAAAATGCCTCACTGCTTTTTCTTTTCTTATCTTTGATTATTATTTTTTATTAAAAACATGACCGGGTTAGAGACTACTGGCCATCTTAAAACCTCAATTAATAAATATGTGCATGCATAGTGTATAGCAATGATCCATTATTATCAGATTATTTTTATTCAGTTTGACTTTTCTGTTATATGTAACGCTATCCTGACATTTAAAGTCCCAGCTACTACTCACTGTAATGTGCAGTGTGTGAGTGTATCACAGACTCCACAGCAATAAAACACACAGTAATGTGCAGTGTGTGAGTGTATCACAGACTCCACAGCAATAAAACTCACATTAATGTGCGGTGCGAGTGTATCACAGACTCCACAGCAATAAAACTCACAGTAATGTGCGGTGCGAGTGTATCACAGACTCCACAGCAATAAAACTCACAGTAATGTGCAGTGTGTGAGTGTATCACAGACTCCACAGCAATAAAACTCAGAGTAATGTGCAGCGTGTGAATGTATCACAGACTCCACAGCCATAAAACTCCCAGTAATGTGCAGCATGTGAGTGTATCACAGACTCCACAGCAATAAAACTCCCAGTAATGTGCAGCACGTGAGTGTATCACAGACTCCACAGCAATAAAACTCCCAGTAATTTGCAGTGTGTGAGTGTATCACAGACTCCACAGCAATAAAACTCCCAGTAATGTGCAGTGTGTGAGTATATCACAGACTCCACAGCAATAAAACTCCCAGTAATGTGCAGTGTGTGAGTGTATCACAGACTCCACAGCAATAAAACTCACAGTAATGTGCAGCATGCGAGTGTATCACAGACTCCACAGCAATAAAACCCACAGAAATGTGCAGTGTGTTAGTGTATCACAGACTCCACAGCAATAAAACTCACAGTAATGTGCAGTGTGTGAGTGTATCACAGACTCCACAGCAATAAAACTCACAGTAATGTGCAGCGTGAGTGTATCACAGACTCCATAGCAATAAAACTCACAGTAATGTGCTGCGTGTGAGTGTATCACAGACTCCACAGCAATAAAACACACAGTAATGTATAGTGTGTGA
The DNA here is from genome assembly GCA_036172795.1 of Pelodytes ibericus. Lineage (NCBI taxonomy): Eukaryota > Metazoa > Chordata > Amphibia > Anura > Pelodytidae > Pelodytes > Pelodytes ibericus. Next base: position 204,739,810 of record CM069862.1, on the reverse strand, counting down.
GTGTATCACAGACTCCACAGCAATAAAACTCCCAGTAATTTGCAGTGTGTGAGTGTATCACAGACTCCACAGCAATAAAACTCCCAGTAATGTGCAGTGTGTGAGTATATCACAGACTCCACAGCAATAAAACTCCCAGTAATGTGCAGTGTGTGAGTGTATCACAGACTCCACAGCAATAAAACTCACAGTAATGTGCAGCATGCGAGTGTATCACAGACTCCACAGCAATAAAACCCACAGAAATGTGCAGTGTGTTAGTGTATCACAGACTCCACAACAATAAAACTCACAGTAATGTGCAGTGTGTGAGTGTATCACAGACTCCACAGCAATAAAACTCACAGTAATGTGCAGCGTGAGTGTATCACAGACTCCATAGCAATAAAACTCACAGTAATGTGCTGCGTGTGAGTGTATCACAGACTCCACAGCAATAAAACTCACAGTAATGTGCAGCGTGTGAGTGTATCACAGACTCTACAGCAATAATACTCACAGCAATATGCGGTGTGTGAGTGTATCACAGAGTCCGCAGCAATAAAACTCCCAGTAATGTGCAGTGTGTGAGTGTATCACAGACTCCACAGCAATAAAACTCAAAGTAATGTGCAGTGCGTGAGTGTATCACAGACTCCACAGCAATAATACTCACAGTAATGTGCAGTGTGTGAGTGTATCACAGACTCCACAGCAATAAAACTCACAGTAATGTGCAGCGTGTGAGTGTATCACAGACTCCATAGCAATAAAACTCACAGTAATGTGCTGCGTGTGAGTGTATCACAGACTCCACAGCAATAAAACTCACAGTAATGTGCAGCGTGTGAGTGTATCACAGACTCCACAGCAATAATACTCACAGCAATATGCGGTGTGTGAGTGTATCACAGAGTCCACGGCAATAAAACTCACAGTAATGTGCAGTGTGTTAGTGTATCACAGACTCCACAGCAATAAAACTCAAAGTAATGTGCAGTGTGTGAGTGTATCACAGACTCCACAGCAATAAAACTCAAAGTAATGTGCAGCGCGTGAGTGTATCACAGACTCCACAGCAATAATACTCCCAGTAATGTGCAGTGTGTGAGTGTATCACAGACTCCACAGCAATAAAACTCTCAGTAATGTGCAGTGTGTGAGTGTATCACAGACTCCACTGCAATAAAACTCACAGTAATGTGCAGTGTGTGGGTGTATCACAGACTCCACTGCAATAAAACTCACAGTAATGTGCAGTGTGTGAGTGTATCACAGACTCCACAGCAATAAAACTCACAGTAATGTGCAGCGTGAGTGTATCACAGACTCCATAGCAATAAAACTCACAGTAATGTGCTGCGTGTGAGGGTATCACAGACTCCACAGCAATAAAACTCACAGTAAAGTGCAGCATGTGAGTGTATCACAGACTCTACAGCAATAATACTCACAGCAATATGCGGTGTGTGAGTGTATCACAGAGTCCACAGCAATAAAACTCCCAGTAATGTGCAGTGTGTGAGTGTATCACAGACTCCACAGCAATAAAACTCACAGTAATGTGCAGTGTGTGAGTGTATCACAGACTCCATAGTAATAAAACTCACAGTAATGTGCTGCGTGTGAGTGTATCACAGACTCCACAGCAATAAAACTCACAGTAATGTGCAGCGTGTGAGTGTATCACAGACTCCACAGCAATAATACTCACAGCAATATGCGGTGTGTGAGTGTATCACAGAGTCCACGACAATAAAACTCACAGTAATGTGCAGTGTGTTAGTGTATCACAGACTCCACAGCAATAAAACTCAAAGTAATGTGCAGTGTGTGAGTGTATCACAGACTCCACAGCAATAAAACTCAAAGTAATGTGCAGCGCGTGAGTGTATCACAGACTCCACAGCAATAATACTCCCAGTAATGTGCAGTGTGTGAGTGTATCACAGACTCCAAAGCAATAAAACTCACAGTAATGTGCAGTGTGTGAGTGTATCACAGACAGCACAGCAATAAAACTCCCAGTAATGTGCAGTGGGTGAGTGTATCACAGACTCCATAGCAATAAAACTCACAGTAATGTGCTGCGTGTGAGTGTATCACAGACTCCACTGCAATAAAACTCCCAGTAATGTGCAGTGGGTGAGTGTATCACAGACTCCATAGCAATAAAACTCACAGTAATGTGCATTGTGTGAGTGTATCACAGACTCCACTGCAATAAAACTCACAGTAATGTGCAGTGTGTGAGTGTATCACAGACTCCACTGCAATAAAACTCACAGTAATGTGCATTGTGTGAGTGTATCACAGACTGCACAGCAATAAAACTCCCAGTAATGTGCAGTGTGAGTGTATCACAGACTCTACATCAATAATCCTCACAGTAATGTGCAGCATGTGAGTGTATCACAGACTCCACAGCAATAAAACTCACAGTAATGTGCAGCATGTGAGGGTATCACAGACTCCACAGCAATAAAACTTACAGTACTGTGCTGTGTGTGAGTGTATCACAGACTCCACAGCAATAAAACTCACAGTAATGTGCAGTGTGTTAGTGTATCACAGACTCCACAGCAATAAAACTCAAAGTAATGTGCAGTGTGTGAGTGTATCACAGACTCCACAGCAATAAAACTCACAGTAATGTGCGGTGCGAGTGTATCACAGACTCCACAGCAATAAAACTCACAGTAATGTGCGGTGCGAGTGTATCACACACTCCACAGCAATAAAACTCACAGTAATGTGCAGTGTGTGAGTGTATCACAGACTCCACAGCAATAAAACTTACAGTAATGTGCAGCGTGTGAGTGTATCACAGAATCCACAGCCATAAAACTCCCAGTAATGTGTAGCATGTGAGTGTATCACAGACTCCACAGCCATAAAACTCCCAGTAATGTGCAATGTGTGAGTGTATCACAGACTCCACAGCAATAAAACTCACAGTAATGTGCAGTGTGTGAGTGTATCACAGACAGCACAGCAATAAAAATCACAGTAATGTGCAGTGTGTGAGTGTATCACAGACTCCACAGCAATAAAACTCACAGTAATGTGCAGTGTGTGAGTGTATCACAGACTCCACAGCAATAAAACTCACAGTAATGTGCAGCATGTGAGTGTATCACAGACTCCACAGCAATATAACTCACAGTAATGTGCAGTATGTGAGTGTATCACAGACTCCACAGCAATAAACTCACAGTAATGTGCAGCGTGTGAGTGTATTACAGAATCCACAGCCATAAAACTCCCAGTAATGTGCAGCATGTGAGTGTATCACAGACTCCACAGCAATAAAACTCCCAGTAATGTGCAGTGTGTGAGTGTATCACAGACTCCACAGCAATAAAACTCACAGTAATGTGCAGTGTGTGAGTGTATCACAGACAGCACAGCAATAAAAATCACAGTAATGTGCAGTGTGTGAGTGTATCACAGACTCCACAGCAATAAAACTCACAGTAATGTGCAGTGTGTGAGTGTGTCAAAGACTCCACAGCAAAAAAACTCACAGTAATGTGCAGCATGTGAGTGTATCACAGACTCCACAGCAATATAACTCACAGTAATGTGCAGTATGTGAGTATATCACAGACTCCACAGCAATAAAATTCACAGTAATGTGCAATGTGTGAGTGTATCACAGACTCCACAGCAATAAAACTCACAGTAATGTGCAGTGTGTGAGTGCATCACAGATTTCACACAATAAAACTCACAGTAATGTGCAGTGTGTGAGTGTATCACAGACAGCACAGCAATAAAAATCACAGTAATGTGCAGTGTGTGAGTGTATCACAGACTCCACAGCAATAAAACTCACAGTAATGTGCAGTGCGTGAGTGTATCACAGACTCCACAGCAATAAAACTCACAGTAATGTGCAGCATGTGAGTGTATCACAGACTCCACAGCAATATAACTCACAGTAATGTGCAGTATGTGAGTGTATCACAGACTCCACAGCAATAAACTCACAGTAATGTGCAGCGTGTGAGTGTATCACAGAATCCACAGCCATAAAACTCCCAGTAATGTGCAGCATGTGAGTGTATCACAGACTCCACAGCAATAAAACTCCCAGTAATGTGCAGTGTGTGAGTGTATCACAGACTCCACAGCAATATAACTCACAGTAATGTGCAGTGTGTGAGTGTATCACAGACAGCACAGCAATAAAAATCACAGTAATGTGCAGTGTGTGAGTGTGTCACAGACTCCACAGCAAAAAAACTCACAGTAATGTGCAGCATGTGAGTGTATCACAGACTCCACAGCAATATAACTCACAGTAATGTGCAGTATGTGAGTGTATCACAGACTCCACAGCAATAAAATTCACAGTAATGTGCAGTGTGTGAGTGCATCACAGACTCCACACAATAAAACTCACAGTAATGTGCAGTGTTTGAGTGTATCACAGACAGCACAGCAATAAAACTCACAGTAATGTGCAGTGTGTGAGTGTATCACAGACTGCACAGCAATAAAACTCACAGTAATGTGCAGCGTGTGAGTGTATCACAGACTCCACAGCAATAATACTCCCAGTAATGTGCAGCGTGTGAGTGTATCACAGACTCCACAGCAATAAAACTCACAGTAATGTGCAGTGTGTGAGTGTATCACAGACTCCACACAATAAAACTCACAGTAATGTGCAGTGTGTGAGTGTTTCACAGACAGCACAGCAATAAAAATCACAGTAATGTGCAGTGTGTTAGTGTATCACAGACTCCACAGCAATAAAACTCACAGTAATGTGCAGTGTGTGATTGTATCACAGACTCCACAGCAATAATACTCCCAGTACTTTGTTGATAAACTCCAGTAAGAGTGTGTGTGCTTTAAATTTGTTTTTGTAAAATGTTAGTGTTATTTTAAAAGACCTACCAAAGTCACTTAAAATATTCTGGTGATGCCTCGCTCATAGCCACACCTCCAGTCACTCCCCAAAAACAAAAACCATACCACCTGTGGGTTGGGGGTATGCATGTCATTTGTATTACCCTGTGTTATTAGCCGTATACCAACCTACACACCCTACAAGATCCATGTAGTTAAATGATGTATCTCACAGATTCTCCAGTTTATTTCATTGGATTTAGAAGTTCCCAATACGCCATGTCTTTTCTATTTTTCTTCTCTCGGCAGTATAACAGAATACAAATACAAACAAAACACATAAGGGTCAAGGCTGCTAGTAAATGAAACAGTCAGTCATACTGAATATATTGATGCTTCTCACATCACCCTCCCTAGGGTTTACCAATCTCATCTTCATACATAATATACAATAAAAATAAAAATAAACAAAAAAAATGGGAGAAAAAAAGAAAAAATAGAAAGAGAGAAGAGGGAGACAAAATAAATATATATATATAAACGACCCCTAAATATCCCTCCCTTTCCTTAAACATATCCCTACCCTCTCCCTATCCAACGCTATCTATCCCTATAGCTACCTCGAAACAAAACTAACTCCTCTACACCCTATACTAGTCCTATACTGCCCCTCCTCTATAGCTCTATCTATAACCCTAAGCTACCCCTACTCTGTCTCTAAAAGTGAAAAAGAAAAAAAAAATGGGGGGGGGGGGGAGTTCATAAATAAATAAAAAAAATAATAAATAAGAGGGTAAGTATACTAGTACTAGCCCTATCCAAATAGCCGAGAGTCCTTATGCCCAACTAAATATGAGCACCCTTGCCTTTCAATTCCCTGCCACCCCCTCCCAAGCGATAAAGGGAGAGGATGGGAGAGAGAGCAAAGAGTGTCATCCTCACCCTATGTGACGCAAAACATTAAAAATAAACATTTTTTTAAAAATCGTATTTAAAATAAAAGCAAAAAAAATGTAAATTAAATTCATATGTCACCGCCTTTCCAGTATATTGTTAATTAGGACTGTCCTGGTATTTTATCCAATTACCTAAGCTTTATAATGACCCATCTACATTAATTCTCCCCATAACTCCTCTTTTTTGGGGGGGTCTTTATCCCATTCCGTCCGCCATAATCTATTTAGTTCGTTAGTAACTCTATCATGATGAATTAAAAACTCAGGTTCTTTAAGTTGGTTAACTTGTATTGAGTCAAAGTTGGAGTTATACCTTTTTTTCCCCCAGTAAGACACAATGAGGTCTTTGACCCACGTTACTCAATCTAATCATTGAAGATTTCTACAAGGCTTCGATAGGGCTTTCAGTGGGTAAATTACCACTAGATCAGGGGAAAGGTGGATTCAGAAAACCCATGATTTGTTCCATCTTCTCCCAGAGAGGCCTGATTTTAGGGCAATTCCAAAATGTATGAAGTAAGTCCTCTTGATAAATATATGCAAAAAATCTACGATTTTTCTTGAAATTTCACAGCTTCAGATATAGATCTTCATAATTCAAAACATTTACCCCTTTGTACGGTATTTAATGTAATTTTTAAATCATTTCCCCATAACTTAGTAAAATATGGGAAATCGAACTGCTCTAGGTTAGTCGGAATTGTAGAAGTTTTTGAGAGGGGATGTGTTAGTAGATCCTGCTGCTCACACAAAATTTCAAAGGGGGACTACGTTAGCGGTAATTTAAAACTAGGCCCAATTGAGAAGATGTAATGGTGCAATTGCATATGGAAGAAGGAGAGCAAACCTTTATTAAATTCTAGGGAGTTATCAATATATCCTTTAAGGGGAGATCACCTGTCACTAGATTTATTATACTTCCGAGTCTAATACTTAGGGCACCTTCTCTCGCGTTTTTAAAAAAGAATTTATATATGGGACCAGGAATAAACTATTTATTGTCTGTAATAGAATGTAGTAAGGTGGGGGGGGGGGGGGGGTCATTCATTATTAAACCTTAGTTACTAGTTTTACGCTGTGTGTTTTCTGTACATCCACGGATTCGAGAAATTAGTCCATAAGGTAATTACGTGTCCAGTGCCACTTAAATCTCCATTTGGAAACCATAAATTAAGAATGTTACTGTAACTGTGCATTTGGCCTGAGTGTTACATCTCCTGAGATTTCTCTTGAATTACCCTCCCTCATAATTGCCTCCTTCGCACAGATACAGCAGTTAATGACATGTACAGAGCCGGTATTAATGTATTATATATCCTTCATTTGTGATGCTTTGGTCTTAAACTCCCAGGAATCTCTCCTTCTTGGTCAGGCCCCCCTTTTTTTTGAGCAATGGTGTATTGTAAACGAAGACCCCTTCTTCCTTTTTGAAACCGTCTCCAGCTAAATGTTACTGACGCTTTCAATTTTTTTTTTTTTTACATCATAATCAATAAAGCCTGCTTATGCACACTTTGCAAAGCCATCAGTTTAGAAGTTTGAGAAATCTGCATATGGATGCATCTTGTGACGGCCTTAAATCGTCTGTGTTAAAGTTTTACTGGTGTGCTAGGGGTAAAAAGTGCCCTGTCAGCCATCTGCCAGTTCTTCTCTACACATCCATATTTCCCAACCCTTGCTAAATATTTCGAACACTCGGCCACCAGAGGCCACCTCCACAATTAAGCTACTAAGATTTGCAAGAAGACACAAGGGCATGTCAAAATACAAACTGTCTGTTATTAATTTTAAAGGTCCATAAAGGAGAGATACAACCCTGTCAGTTTGATGACCTGCCTGTTCAATGTCTAATAAACTGTTAATCGACGAGCCACGAGCGAAAAATAAGGCATAAAAACAAGAATGCCTCTCTTCTAAACCCTCGTAGAGATGCTAATTGTGACTTATTAATCAGGCTGTGACTCCACTGATCCAAAAAGGTTGCACAGTCAGTGGTGTAAAATGAACATGTTTTTCTGAGTCCCTTTCCATTCAGTGACCCCGTCTCTTCACTGACGTGGCTTTCTGACGTTTACCCTCCGTAGCCATTAGTGAGTCTTCTATCATCTTTGTTGCATTTTTTTTCCTTTCCTCGTTTCTGCTTTAAAAAAAAAAAAAAAAAAATCACCGTAAGCGCATGCAAGCAATACAATCTGCATTTATTAAAGCCACTGCATGGTATTAGCAATCAGAAAATTATACTGCCACGTCACAGGCATGAAGCTCTGAGGATTGAGATCAGTATGATCGGGTAGGAGTCATGAACCAAAAATAGCATTGCTAAGGCTGTTTTGGGCTGTTTGCTGTTAGTGGAGACCAATGTCTGCTGGAATTTAAGAAAAATGACTTAAATAAGTGCAAAATAAAATCTACGGGACGGGAATGTAGCTACTCTCAGTTGCTGAACTGATCGCTGGAATGGCAGCAGATCCATCTCCTATAATGGTTTTAAGTAATGCATTTTCTCTATTGGTGGAATAAGACTCTCTCCTGGTGGGAGCTGAATGTCTTCTGAGCCAAGCGGGCGAAACGCGTAAGCTGTTACAGTATCACATCGATAATTGCATGCAAAAGTACTCTAATGGGAAAGAACCCTTGAGAAATGCTGTAGAGAGTTCACATTGCATTATCCATGGCCAGCTGAGCTCTTCTAGCAGGAGAAACTCACCAGGTTTGTCCCTGTACAATGTATAGTTATAAAGTGAGAGCTTTGTCCCTGTACAATGTATAGTTATATAGTGAGAGGTTTGTCCCTGTACAATGTATAGTTATATAGTGAGAGGTTTGTCCCTGTACAATGTATAGTTATATAGTGAGAGGTTTGTCCCTGTACAATGTATAGTTATATAGTGAGAGGTTTGACCCTGTACAATGTATAGTTATATAGTAAGAGGTTTGTCCATGTACAATGTATAGTTATAAAGTGAGAGGTTTGTCCCTGTACAATGTGTAGTTATATAGTGAGAGGTTTGTCCCTGTACAATGTATAGTTATATAGTGAGAGGTTTGTCCCTGTACAATGTATAGTTATATAGTGAGAGGTTTGTCCCTGTACAATGTATAGTTATATAGTGAGAGGTTTGTACTGTGTACAATGTATAGTTATATAGTGAGAGGTTTGTCCCTGTACAATGTATAGTTATATAGTGAGAGGTTTGTCCCTGTACAATGTATAGTTATATAGTTATAGGTTTGTACTCTGTCCAATGTGTAGTTATATAGTTATAGGTTTGTCCCTGTACAATGTATAGTTATATAGTGAGAGGTTTGTCCCTGTACAATGTATAGTTATATAGTGAGAGGTTTGTCCCTGTACAATGTATAGTTATATAGTGAGAGGTTTGTCCCTGTACAATGTATAGTTATATAGTGAGAGGTTTGTCCCTGTACAATGTATAGTTATATAGTGAGAGGTTTGTCCCTGTACAATGTATAGTTATATAGTGAGAGGTTTGTCCCTGTACAATGTATAGTTATATTGTGAGAGGTTTGTCCCTGTACAATGTATAGTTATATAGTAAGAGGTTTGTCCCAGTACAATGTATAGTTATATAGTGAGAGGTTTGTCCCTGTACAATGTATAGTTATATAGTGAGAGGTTTGTCCCTGTACAATGTATAGTTATAAAGTGAGAGGTTTGTACTCTGCATTATCCATGGCCAGCTGAGCTCTTCCATGGCCACACGAGCCCTATGTTTACAGTAAGCAGAGAAACCTAGAATGTGTCGGCAGATGAGAACCATTCGGCCCGTCTAGTTTGCCCACGGCCCGTCTAGTCTGCCCACGGCCCGTCTAGTCTGCCCAAGGCCCCTCTAGTCTGCCCAACCAATGCTCTTTCTTCTTAATTGCTCTAGAAAATATGGTTTGGGTTTTCCAAGTAGAAGAGATTATTAATACCAATGAACAGAATCCTAGATATTTTGAGATAGCTTGTTAAAAGATGTATTTGAAGAGATGTCTATCTTATTGAACTGGCTAGCCCTCACCACCAGTAGATTGGGCTACTACACCATTCAGAATGACCAAAACCGATGTGACTAGAGCTTGACTCCATCAAGAACACACAGACACTTTGTGGCAGTTCAGCTGTTTGCTCCCACAGACCTTTACTAGCCAAGAACTTGAATTTGTCAAGCCTTAATCATCAGGTCCAATCAGTTATTATGACGGCATGCACAAGATTAAAGAATTGCCAAAAAAGGTAACAATGTCCCGTGCTTGTCCAAAATGCAGAAAAAGTATCAGGAGTTTTTAGTGGATTAACCTGATATAAACCACTGACATTTAGTATGCCTCTAAATGCTCAGACAACATGAAACTGCCAAAGAAATATGCAAGGCGTAGAGCGTAAGCTCTTTGCTCTATTGTGAATTATTGGGACATCTCTCTGACAGAGTGTCTCAGACTGACAATGGGAATCCTAGCCAAGAACAGACGAGGTGAGCAGATCCAATGTCGTATAGCTGACCACGTCTATGATATTTCAGTCAAGTTTCAAACCGTTATATACAGAGATGGTAGGTCTACAAGGAATGGATTTCTTTATTCATATCTCAAGATGCACTTGAATTGTAAACTAGGAAACTGTTCCAGCGCTGTGCGTTTTTAATGAATTCTGTAATTTCAATAGTGATTGCATTTGGGTGCTACGAATATTCATATATATGGATGCAACATCAAGCTAGGCAGTGGAGACTGCCTCCAAGTTCTGCTTGTGACTCTTTATTACCTTTTTAAAAGCTATACTCAGCCCGCTGTGTTATACGAAGCACTGGGCCACACTCCAGTACACCAAATGATACATGTGGAATAATACATAAAATATCTGTACACAACCATAAAGCTGATATCCTAGAGATTGAATCACACAACATGGCTAAATCATGCTTAGCCCATCACTGTGTCAAATGGGGATACACGCTTCTGAAGTGACCAAAACTTATACACAACATAGTTTGGCTACATCAGCAGCACTCTGTATTAAATACGCTGTTTTAAGGATTGTGCTCCCCATTCCCTTGTATTTGCCTTTGATGTTTGGCCCTGTATAGTCCATCAGTGATACTGTCTCTATTTACACTCTCCAAGTGATGTCTAAGTGATAGCTTTCCCCACACGTCTGTTCCTCTGAGTTTTCAACATGATTAAAGAGCACTTCTAATTAAAGGACAACACTTGGCAAAAAAAAGTACTTATGTTTAATTGAAAGATTGTATCAAGTGTAGGAATATTCAATGTTTTAATGAATAGATACAAATAAATGGCCTTATTGAGCCCTCTCTGCTCTATTAGGGGGCAGACATGTTGTTTAGAATCTTGGGTCAGATGAAGGAAGATGTGACCCATGATGTCCGCCCCCTGTTAGTGCTAAACAAGCACTTTATTTGTATTCTTTCATTAAAGCATTTCTATTGGAAATGCCTGCACTTGGTGCAATCTTTCCATTAACCAGAACCTCTTTTTTTTTTTTGCTGACAGATGTCCTTTAAGTAGCCTTTATTTTATACCCTGTTTGAGTTACTACAGATCTGCTCCGGCTTGGGTTGGACAGTTATAAGCAGGGATAGACAGTGTCCAAGGTCACCAATTTCCATGGCAAGGTCAGTGATGGTGCCACAGAGCACAATTAAACTGTCCACTATGAACATTGTGGATGCCTACTCCTGGTTACGAGTGGTCATGTTTGATAGTGGATTCAGACCGTGTCTTCTAGTGCCAACAGTGTGATTCAAAAGTTCATCCTTCCAGCTACTTGATACAAGAGTATCCTTAAGATGGAAATCTCATGGGTCCACAGAGTAATAGGAACTACTTTTAATAAGCCACAGAACAGAACGTTTCTTGCTTCATCTGTTGTGTTGAAGCCTTTAGTACCAACCAAGAGTCGACAATGTGTCTAGTGTCCCCTGTTTATGACATCATCCGTGACTTGATTTGCACATTAACCATTTTTCATTGGGAAATGAATTATGATGTCATAAACAGGTGACACCACAGACACTTTTCCTCTTAAGTGACATTTCAGGGGGAATGGGGGTGCATTCAGTGAGCACCTGGGCTTTTGTCTATCACTTCCCAGATGCTGATTGTGTTTTAAGCTGTGATAAACCAGATCTGTGTAGATCTTAAGGAATCTAGCATGGTTAGGAGGCGTTTTTGTGTGCAAATGTGGAGAAGTACTTTTTTTTGTCTTGTTACCACCTGGATAGAAGATATGCGACTAAGGAACCTTGATAGAATCTAGAACCCATCTTGGATCCATGCTGGAAAACAGGTCATGTTTTTATTTGAATTCCCTCTGGGCCTAGTATGACTAAAACTGGTTATTTCTAAGGGGTTTCTCTGCCACGCTCAAAGATTTACTGGCCAAGGGCGTCATACAGTCAGATAAACCACCCCCTGCATCTCCGAGAAGGAGTTACATTTATTCGGGTGGGAATTCGCTGATACTGTTAACTGGAAGTTGGCTTGTTTGGATTCTTCCTTGCTTTTTTTTTATTTTTTTTTTATTAAAGCGGCTATAAAAGATTTCTCTCAGGTGGATGGCAGCCCATCACTGCTCCCTGACATGTGTCCGATAATTAAAACCCAACTGATTTAGTGACTGGCATCAGCCATCACCGCACAGTCAGATGATTTCCATCTTTCCCAAGGCTAGATTTACTCGATGGACAGGGGCCAGCCCAGCTTCCGGCCCAAAGCCTGTCATTCAGCCGGTTGAAGAGACCATAAAGATCTCTAACAGAAGCCCCAGCCAACCATCTCCAGTTTATTTTATTCCTATATTTATTGCCACCCAGAACATGAACATAATACAGACCAGTTAGTGAAGAGCACCAGCGCCCATGATTTGTGACTCTCCGGCTCGCTGAGATCAAACCCGGCTTCTATTCGAAAATAATCTAGAACATCTCCTAAAAAGTAAAACAGACTCACCAGTTTATTTATACAATCAGTAATGGGACACAATTTATTATGCTTTAAACAGGGGCCGAGACGGCTTTTGGAAAAAACTTTTTTTTTTTTTTTTAAATTAAAAAAAAAATTAATTTGGAAGGTAACTAATTAGGTCCAGAGGGAGGCAGGCTGGCTGCGGTGGGATTTTCTGTGTGGAAGGTGGGTTTGCTTTTTGCCTGCTTTGCTGCAGATAGTCACTGTGCTTAAATTAGAGAGTGATAAAGCTTTTCTCCGTGACAAAGCACTATGTCTAGGAGACAGGGTTCTGTATACACAGCGAGATTCCTTGAGAGCTACAAGGATCTGGTTTATCACAGTTACTTACAGCACTCCCTGCGCAAATTCAGCATCTGGGAAGAGATAGACAAAGGCCCAGGTGCTCACTGAATGCACCCCATCTACCCTCAAATGCAAATCACTAAACCTCTATAGCTACTGCCTTTAAAGGGGCTCTTGTCATATAAACATTGCTTATACTGTGACTGTGAAGAATAAAAATGAAAAAAAATGTATATATTGTATAGAATAATTGCAAACAAATGCATCACGTAAGAGAAAAATGTGTGTCTTACGTGTGTCTGTGGTGTCGCCTGTTTATGACATCATTTGGTACATTTGCCTTTCAAGTCACATGTGATGTCATAAAGACATCACTCAGACATATTTTTGTTTCTAACACATTGGGGGTGATTCATAGACACGGCGGACACTCGGTGTGAAATACTGGCGTAATCTGCGTTTGTAGCGCTGCTGCGCTGCCTCCAAATATCTGGGTTGCGCCGCTGATCAGTACGCCGGCGCAGCCCGTGTATATAGAAGCAAGCGCTGGAAAAGCAACTTATTAGTGTCAGAGAACCTCAACCAATCAGGGGTTTTCCCCTGCACTGTTAAGTGTTGGAATGTATGGAAGAGGCACAATCACCATTCTATATCATTTTTTGTTACTTCCCAACACTTTACTGTGCAGGAGTTTTTAAACATCAGACCCAACTTGTAGATCATTTTTTTAGTCCTCTACAGTCACAGTCACAATAAATACATTTTAGGGGACAAAGACCCTTTTAAGGCGAAGGGACCACAACCTGCCCATCTATGGATGAAGTACCGTAGCTACATCTTGTAGTCTGTGTATTTATTTAGCAGGAGACAGATCTTTTCAGATCCGTATTGAACCAAGAGATTACCGTGGAGAGTGAATGACAGGACTCTAGATTTATCACAAAGACGGGTAAGTAAATGCTCCTTGAATGTAACTCACTCTCTCTTTATGAAAAGTGAGTTAGAAACAAAAAGACAGACCACAGTCTGTACTTCCACAAGTTAATTATTTCTAATGCCCACAAGAAATGCTCTCCCCTAGTTAAAGTTTATTTTATGGTGGTGATTTTACTGCAGAGTTAAAGCAAACTTTAAATCTACCCCAAGACTGCATAATCTATATTTATTTTGAATTAAATTTGGAAGTGCAGTGAGTAATGTTAGTGGTTATAATTTAAGAGGTCGGTAATAAAGACCCTTTTCTTCCACTGTGTGTTGTTCTTGTGTGCAGGAGATCTCACGGATGGTTTATTCCTGATAAAAAGAGCAACTGGAACCTTATATTGATCCCAACCACCATACTGGCTGCATCCATCTCTGGGAGTATGGCTGAATCCCTGACCCTAATAAAAAAATTTTTTTTTTTTAAAAACCCAAAAGAAGAGTGTTTGAGGTGAAAGCTTCACAAGCAGGGTTAGATTTTCATGCATCCAGAGCATTGCTAAAATATCGGATGATCAGGAATGTATCAGCCTTATTTCTGGAATGATGATGGGGTAATGGGTGAGTTAGTGGGGGGGGGGGGGGGGGGGGGGGCAGAAGAACCCTAAAATATGTCATTTGGCTCCCTAATGCTTAAAACAGAAAGGAGAGCTGTGTAATAAGGATATTACTTGTGGAAAGTGTTAGTATATATATATATATATTACTTCAAACACTGTGGGACGCAGATCTGAAGCTAAACATCAATAGCGAATCTAACTTCATCATTTTATCTTTGTTGCCTTTTCTTTTTTTTTTCCTTTATCACGACATGATGGTTTAATCAAATCTAATTGCGCTAAAATTTATTAAGTCGTCCTCCCCCCTCCGCGCACCCCCCCCCCCCCCACACCTTTACAGGATCCAGACAGACATTCACCCTCCTCGTTCTCATCTTCATCAATGCATCGAAATCACACACTGTAAGCTCTCCGGTGTCTGGTGAAACAAGTTGGCAGCTTGTACTGAAGTTGGACGGAAGATAACACAGTGAGAAGTTCAAAGCTGCGATTTATGTTTAAAATTAATTTTGGAGTCTGCGGAGCATTAGGAGACCATGTTTGCCATGCTGCCCACACTGAACATATGGAGGATAAAGACTTATTGTTTGAAAGCACCGAAGGTTTGCGTGCTCTTCCAGGCACCCCCTACCTGGAGTTCACGGCCCCTAATGTAATTGGACAGTTTTGTTTGTGAAAAGCGGCCTGCCAAATGCTGAATTCCTAGCTTTGACAGACATATCACTTTTCTGATGTACTGTAAGTGTGTTTTGAAGTGAGCTGACACACTATCAAGTTCAATTAATGTCCCTCAGCTAGGCTGACAGTTGTCCGGCAGGGTCTATTGCTGTACCCAACTGTCAGCAGTCAGAGAACATTTCTAACATTTCATGGCACAAACACATAAAAAAAAAAAATCAAATATGTATACCGGAGTTTTGTTTGGACTTGTTTGTTTGGAGCTATGAATGCATAAGGGAGTATTTTATTATTTTTTTAATTTTTTTTTCTAACATAACTGAATGCTTTTACTGGTGTCCAAGTTTTCCGTGCTGTGAGCTGTATTCTCTAAATGAAAGTCAACACTAGACCTTATTTAAATAGTACTTGAGCTGTGGCCCGTCGGGTCGACGGCCATCTTGGCTGGATGTTGCAATCTCTTGAACCCATGCTGAACCCATATTTGCACACAGCCAATAGAAAGGGAGGATTTAAACATCTCCTCCCCAGCTGGAACTGCACACCAATCAGAGCTGGCGAACCCAGCGAACATGGCTCCGCAACATGACAGACTGGAAGTTTCCCAAAGACTTCCACTTCTCAG
Organism: Pelodytes ibericus; assembly: GCA_036172795.1. NCBI lineage: Eukaryota > Metazoa > Chordata > Amphibia > Anura > Pelodytidae > Pelodytes > Pelodytes ibericus. The sequence continues at coordinate 204,723,896 of CM069862.1, read as the reverse complement.
TATACAGTACACTTCTGTCTGATTAAGGGTTGTGATGGGGTTAGTCTCTCCCTATGATGGTATAGGACAAGTGACAGATAACTAATGTATGAAAACAATGTCATTTATCAGCCTGGCTTGGCCCTTTTTTCTTTATCAAGCAAGTAAGTGGGTCAGCCAGACACGGTTATCTCTCATTAATCAATGTGGAGGAAAGGTAAAGACGACGCCTATCTGAAACAGACTAGTTATTAATCCTCGTACATATCCTTCATCCAAAGTCAAAAGATTCCCCAGGGATGCACGGCAGTCCGGTGTTTAGATCGAGGCCCGCATTCCTGACTTCTAACGCTTTCCGGGCTCCCATGAAGCTGTTTATATGGTTACCTGTCTGGACTGGGCCCATGTGCTCGTCCTGCTCCTTGGGCAGCTGGCATCACGATTTCCCGTTTTGATAGAGTTGTGACTCTCGTTTGTGTTCTAACCAGAGTTTCGGCGCCAACCAATTCTTCATGGTGGACATCTACTGGGGTCTTTGCTCTATGGACCATCACAGACCTTGCCGTGGACACTGGTGACACCTTACTCTCATGGTCACACCACAGGCAGCACATACAGACGGACAATAACGGGACAATAAACAGAGTCCAAATCTTGGTGATGATAAACTGGCCACTTTTAGAGTGCACCTCGCCTTGGGGCGTGCTAATAATAAGAAGGGTTTCTTAAATCAGAAATTAATCAGTGCATGACAGCTGTGTAATCCATCATAACTGAATATTCTCTTGTGTTGCTCTTTGAGCATATTAATTATAATAATTTGAGGGGGTTTTTTTTATTTCTTTGCTGCACTCTTTACACATGTGCACTCTGGGCACTGGAAAAAAAAAAGTGAAGGTAGCTGGCCAAGTCAAGATGGATTGTAAGGTCTCCCTCAGCCCCCCTTTCTTCTTCTAATGTCCCTCTTTTCTAGGAGTTCAGAATATTTGTTGTATATAAGTCTATCACAGAGCTCCAGAGTAATAATAATAAAAAAATCTTGAATTCTAAAAGACTTACCAAGCCGCTCTCTCTCCTCGCGTGTGGCCGACTCTTTGTCACATTTGTCTTTTCTCTCATTGGTTGCAAACCATCTCTTTGTTTGTCACATGTCTCTCATTTGATGCAATCATTTCCTGCCACAACAAAGCAAAACTCCGATAGAATATTTAAGGAAACTGTAGCTTTTTGTACTAGTAATAAAAATATGAGCTAACAGAGTATGAAACACTTAGTAATTCTGGAGATATCCATCTCCTTCCTCATTCCTATTCTCACATGGTTTATATATTTGTGACTGTGTGTGTGGATATATATATATATATATATAACATTATGTGTACTGCTAAAGGTGCCAGACGCATCTCTGAAAATCAGCTAGACTGAAAGCTGTTTTTAGTAGATCAAGGCTGATACCCGCTATAATTCACCATCCCTAGGTACCTGGACCCGTAATAAAGTTTAAATGTCAGACATCTCAGGCAATGCTCTGAATATAGCCTATCAGAATAAGTCTTTAGCCAAAAAGCAACAGAACACAAGCCAAAAAACACGTAGCCTACTGTACAGCCGATAATGATTTCTTTTAAAAACCAAAGGAAAACGAATCATCTGCATGTAAGCAGGGGAATATCTTAAATGTTAATATGTAATGCAACCTTTAGCCACTTTTTCCTGGCATACTTAGAAAAATGTCCCTGCATCTTCAGGGAAATGTTACAAAGGCACGGCCATTTTAAACCCCATGTGTTAAGAGTAGTGTTGAGCGAACCCGAACTGCACTGTTCGGGTTCGTACCGAACATAACGGTTTTTGGACCCCGGACCCGAACACGGACATTCCACTGTATGTTCGGGTTGGAGTTCGGTGTTCGGCGATTACATTGGATGTAATGCTATTGGCTTTCTATAAACCGAAATAGAGTCCCCATTTATAAGAATTTCTTATGAATGGGGACTCTATTTCGGTTTATAGAAAGCCAATAGCATCACATGTATTCCATAAACCGAAAGTCTATAAACCGAAAGACATTCTTGTGTCTTTTTTCAACCTAAATTACTATATTACTACTATGTTACAAGGGTCATAACAAGCCCCTGCCCACTCAAACACTTCCACTTGAGCCCAAACTCAACCTCAAGAAGAATGAAGCCTGCCCACTCGATAATGTTCATGGCATGATGTTACTCAGGTAAGTGGTTTGAAGACAGAGATGGGAAGCTGTTTGCGGATACAGGTAGCACTGGAAAACTGTTTGGGGACAATGATGGCACTAATAAGCTGCTTGGGGACACCATTGGCAATGGGAAGCTGTTTGTGGACAACAATGGCATTGTTAAGCTGTTTAGGGACATAAATTGCATTGGGAAGCTGTTTGGGGCACAAATATGGCACTGACTAGCTGTTTGGGGACAAAGTTGACAGAGGTAAGGCTGAAAGAGGAAGGCATGTGACCGAAAGAAAAAGGGGTTGAACCTAAATAGGAAGAGGTATGGGCTGGACAAAAAGGGGTAGGGAAAATTAAGATTAGGGGGTAATCACAAAACCTAAATACACAACTGGTCTGGATGCTTGCTATGCTGCTTTCTATAGGGGTCTTTTAAGTGCATTTCCAAGGTATGCACAGGGTCCCATCTACTCAAAGGGTTAACCAAAAAGTGGGGCTTTAACCTTTAATCTGAGTGTCCGTTACTGCGCAGTCTACACAGAAAAAGACAACGTTTGTATTGAAGTAAAATTATGAGTTGACACTTCAGAACTCAATAGAAACGTCACCCTGTAGCATTTTAAATCTGTCCAATCTGCAGGGTGGTAATTCCTCCGTACAAAAATGGCTCAATAGTGCTTCGTACTTCAGGGGGTCGGCAGGAAACCTTTACAGATCCCATTACATGCAAAAGAAAAATAAGTAACATTGTAAAGACAGTAATGAGAGCGGTTGAGGTAAAGAGCCTCTTAAGAGGAATTCTAATAAATCCTCCCATTCCTTGTCTTCTGGCAAAAGCGCTCCATTTAGAATAAAATCAATGATCAATGACTGCAAACAGCCGGCATCGGACTCGCACGCCTCTGGAGCCGGGAGAACTCGCAAGACGAAAGATGACATTTAAAGGGGGAAAAAAAATCTGACGCGGACTCAATCACTGTCATTGCTTCTGCCATAAACTAGACTCAAATATTAAAACATTTTTCATCTGTGCTGCATTATTGGCACCAGAAATTGTTTTCTCTCTGTTTGATACTCACTTGAACTGCATCAGTGGTCCCCGGGGGCTGGAGATTGTTACCGAGGCCTTATAACATATTGGCAGCTGATGTGCTGCTCAACATGTACACTTGCCACTCAGAGAGAGAGGGGGGGGCTCATCCCTCCAGAGGGGGGGGGGGGGGGAGGGAATGTTTGGGAAGGCTTTCGACTCCAGTGACCAGGAAGCCAGGCTTAATGCACATTGCTGGAGTGTGTTCTTCACATCCAGATGCATATTTAAGTGAACTATTAACACTGAGCAGTCCACTTAAGGCTTTTGTGGAAGCAAGTCAGCAGTGTAATACAATGTGTTTACAGTGAGCATGCCAGGGAGTCATAAAAATGACTTATTATGAACAAAAAATAACCTATGTGATTCAGCGCTGTGCAGCACCCTTTTGACGGAGTTGATCCGTGTCGATCAAAATGTAAATGTATTATTAGGAAAAACCTTGTCTTGGGCTTCAGACATGGAGATCTGTGCTAAGCCAGGCTTCTTCTCTTCTTCTAAGGAAGCAAGGGGTAAAGAAAAAAGTGAAGTTATCCTTTTAGAGATGGGAATAGTGTACCAGGTGGAGGGCTTTGCTCTCTTGTACCAGGTGGAGGGCTTTGCTCTCTTTTACCAGGTGGAGGGCTTTGCTCTCTTGAACCAGGTGGAGGGCTTTGTTCTCTTGCACCAGGTGGAGGGCTTTGCTCTCTTGTACAAGGTGGAGTGCTTTGCTCTCTTGTACCAGATGGAGTGCTTTGCGCTCTTGTGCCAGGTGGAGGGTTTTGCTCTCTTGTGCCAGATGGAGTGCTTTGCACTCTTGTACCAGGTGGAGGGCTTTGCGCTCTTGTGCCAGGTGGAGGGCTTTGCTCTCTTGTGCCAGGTGGAGGGCTTTGCTCTCTTGTGCCAGATGGAGTGCTTTGCACTCTTGCACCAGGTGGAGGGCTGTGTTCTCTTGCGCCAGGTGGAGGGCTTTGCTCTCTTGTACCAGATGGAGTGCTTTGCTCTCTTGTACCAGGTGGAGGGCTTTGCGCTCTTGTGCCAGGTGGAGGGCTTTGCTCTCTTGTACCAGGTGGAGGGCTTTGTGCTCCTGTGCCAGGTGTAGGGCTTTGCTCTCTTGCACCAGGTGGAGGGCTTTGCTCTCTTGTACCAGGTGGAGTGCTTTGCGCTCTTGTGCCAGGTGGAGGGTTTTGCTCTCTTGTGCCAGATGGAGTGCTTTGCACTCTTGTACCAGGTGGAGGGCTTTGCGCTCTTGTGCCAGGTGGAGGGCTTTGCTCTCTTGTGCCAGGTGGAGGGCTTTGCTCTCTTGTGCCAGATGGAGTGCTTTGCACTCTTGCACCAGGTGGAGGGCTGTGTTCTCTTGCGCCAGGTGGAGGGCTTTGCTCTCTTGTACCAGATGGAGTGCTTTGCTCTCTTGTACCAGGTGGAGGGCTTTGCGCTCTTGTGCCAGGTGGAGGGCTTTGCTCTCTTGTACCAGGTGGAGGGCTTTGTGCTCCTGTGCCAGGTGTAGGGCTTTGCTCTCTTGCACCAGGTGGAGGGCTTTGCTCTCTTGTACCAGGTGGAGTGCTTTGCTCTCTTGTACCAGATGGAGTGCTTTGCTCTCTTGTACCAGGTGGAGTGCTTTGCTCTCTTGTACCAGATGGAGTGCTTTGCTCTCTTGTACCAGATGGAGTGCTTTGCGCTCTTGTGCCAGGTAGAGGGCTTTGCTCTCTTGTACCAGGTGGAGTGCTTTGCTCTCTTGTACCAGGTGGAGGGCTTTGCTCTCTTGTACCAGGTGGAGGGCTTTGCTCTCTTTTACCAGGTGGAGGGCTTTGCTCTCTTGAACCAGGTGGAGGGCTTTGTTCTCTTGCACCAGGTGGAGGGCTTTGCTCTCTTGTACAAGGTGGAGTGCTTTGCTCTCTTGTACCAGATGGAGTGCTTTGCGCTCTTGTGCCAGGTGGAGGGTTTTGCTCTCTTGTGCCAGATGGAGTGCTTTGCACTCTTGTACCAGGTGGAGGGCTTTGCGCTCTTGTGCCAGGTGGAGGGCTTTGCTCTCTTGTACCAGGTGGAGGGCTTTGCGCTCCTGTGCCAGGTGGAGGGCTTTGCTCTCTTGCACCAGGTGGAGGGCTTTGCTCTCTTGCACCAGGTGGAGGGCTTTGCTCTCTTGTACCAGGTGGAGTGCTTTGCTCTCTTGTACCAGATGGAGTGCTTTGCTCTCTTGTACCAGGTGGAGTGCTTTGCTCTCTTGTACCAGATGGAGTGCTTTGCGCTCTTGTGCCAGGTAGAGGGCTTTGCTCTCTTGTACCAGGTGGAGTGCTTTGCTCTCTTGCACCAGGTGGAGGGCTTTGCACTCTTGCACCAGGTGGAGGGCTGTGTTCTCTTGCGCCAGGTGGAGGGCTTTGCTCTCTTGTACCAGATGGAGTGCTTTGCTCTCTTGTACCAGGTGGAGGGCTTTGCGCTCTTGTGCCAGGTGGAGGGCTTTGCTCTCTTGTACCAGGTGGAGGGCTTTGCGCTCTTGTGATAGGTGGAGGGCTTTGCTCTCTTGCACCAGGTGGAGGGCTTTGCTCTCTTGCACCAGGTGGAGGGCTTTGCTCTCTTATACCAGGTGGAGTGCTTTGCTCTCTTGTACCAGATGGAGTGCTTTGCTCTCTTGTACCAGGTGGAGTGCTTTGCTCTCTTGCGCCAGGTGGAGGGCTTTGCGCTCTTGTGCCAGGTGGAGGGCTTTACTCTCTTGCACCAGGTGGAGGGCTTTGCTCTCTTGTACCATGTGGAGAGCTTTGCTCTCTTGTACCATGTGGAGAGCTTTGCTCTCTTGTACCAGGTGGAGTGCTTTGCTCTCTTGTACCAGGTGGAGGGCTTTGCTCTCTTGTACCAGGTGAAGGGCTTTGCTCTCTTGTACCATGTGGAGAGCTTTGCTCTCTTGTACCAGGTGGAGTGCTTTGCTCTCTTGTACCAGGTGGAGGTCTTTGCTCTCTTGTACCAGGTGGAGGGCTTTGCTCTCTTGTACCAGGTGGAGTGCTTTGCTCTCTTGTACCAGGTGGAGGGCTTTGCTCTCTTGCACCAGATGAGGGCTTTGCTCTCTTGTACCAGGTGGAGGGCTTTGCTCTCTTGTACCAGGTAGAGGTCTTTGCTCTCTTGTATTCTTGGTGTTTGTCCTGGGAGTACTGACCCCTCACAATAGAGAATGAGAATATCAGAATATTATCACAAGACATGTGTAGAAAGGTATTAAATGGACATTCGTAATGTTCTCCACTTGCTACACCTCTTAATGTCTATATCTAACCGTCATTTCCTCTGCAGATACATATTTAAATTGTATTTTCCCGCAAGTTAACGAAACGCTCAGCTGTAAAGTGTTATTATTTATTCTCCGGACGCCGCTACGCGTTGCACAGACAGCGCTGTCTTCCAAATTGCAATGTTTAGGGAAGTTCACCAATAAGGCTATAAAAATCCATATCTCAAGCAATCAATCCACAAATTAAAATGGATTTTCTGCAACAATATTTTCTTCCACTTAAATGTTCTCCGTCCCTAATACAATCCACCCCTGGGTATCACTATTAAGAGTAAACAATGTCTGTATTATGCAGGGGTCCGATATGATACTATCAGGGCCTGCTAATAAAGGATTTTTGCCGCACTAGGCAAAATAAAAATTGCCGCCCCCCCCCCCCCCCACATTATCATATTATTATTCCCCTCAATATCCCAGGATTATGCCCCACAATATGCCAGGACTTAGCCACCCAATATGCCAGGATTATTCCCCTCAATATCCCAGGATTATGCCCCTCAATATGCCATGATTATGCCCCTCAATATGCCAGGATTATGCCCCTCAATATCCCAGGATTTTGCCCCACAATATGCCAGGATTTAGCCACCCAATATGCCAGGATTTCCCCCCACAATATGATAGGATTTAGCCACCCAATATGCCAGGATTTCCCCCCACAATATCCCAGGATTTAGCCCCTCAATATGCCAGGATTTCCCCCCACAATATGCCAGGATTTAGCCACCCAATATGCCAGGACTTTCCCCCACAATATGCCAGGATTTAGCCACCCAATATGTCAGGATTATTCCCCTCAATATCCCAGGATTATTCCCCTCAATATCCCAGGATTATGCCCCTCAATATGCCAGGATTATGCCCCTCAATATTCCAGGATTATTCCCCTCAATATCCCAGGATAATGCCCCTCAATGTCCCAGGATTATGCCCCTCATTATCCCAGGATTATGTCCCACAATATGCCAGGATTTAGCCACCCAATATGCCAGGATTTTCCCCACAATATGCCAGGATTTAGCCACCCAATATGCCAGGATTATGCCCCTCAATATGCCAGGATTTCCCCCCTCAATATGCCAGGATTATGCCCCTCAATATCCCAGGATTATGCCCCACAATATGCCAGGATTTAGCCACCCAATATGCCAAGCTTATTCCCCTCAATATCCCAGGATTATGCCCCTCAATATCCCAGGATTATGCCCCTCATTATCCCAGGATTATGCCCCTCAATATGCCAGGATTATTCCCCTCAATATCCCAGGATTATTCCCCTCAATATCCCAGGATTATGCCCCTCAATATCCCAGGATTATGCCCCTCATTATCCCAGGATTATGCCCCTCAATATGCCAGGATTATTCCCCTCAATATCCCAGGATTATTCCCCTCAATATCCCAGGATTATGCCCCTCAATATCCCAGGATTATGCCCCTCAATATCCCAGGATTATGCCCCTCAATATGCCAGGATTATGCCCCTCAATATGCCAGGATTTAGCCACTCAATATGCCGGGATTGTCCCCTCAATATGCCAGGATTATGCCCCTCAATATGCCAGGATTTAGCCACCCAATATGCCAGGATTATTCCCCTCAATATGCCAGAATTTTGCCCCTCAATATGCCAGGATTTTCCCCCACAATATGCCAGGATTTAGCCACCCAATATGCCAGGATTTAGCCACCCAATATGCCAGGATTATTCCCCTCAATATGCCAGAATTTTGCCCCTCAATATGCCAGGATTTTCCCCCACAATATGCCAGGATTTAGCCACCCAATATGCCAGGATTTAGCCACCCAATATGCCAGGATTATTCCCCTCAATATGCCAGAATTTTGCCCCTCAATATGCCAGGACTTTCCCCCACAATATGCCAGGACTTAGCCACCCAATATGCCAGGACTTTCCCCCACAATATGCCAGGATTTAGCCACCCAATATGCCAGGACTTAGCCACCCAATATGCCAGGACTTTCCCCCACAATATTATTTAATAATCCTAAATCCTGGCATATTGTGTGGCATAATAATCATTATTATGCCACACAATATGCCAGGATCCTCACACCTTCCCTTACTTACCTCCTCTCTGCTGCTCTGTCTCCGGTGCAGATCTATCCGTTGCTGTGAGGGAAGCGTTGTGCGCTCCCCTCCAGCCAATGCGCATTCAATAAAGTTTGTTTAAAAAAAAAAAAACTTTACTGAATGCGCATTGGCTGGAGGGGAGCGCACAACGCTTCCCTCACAGCCATGGACCTGTACCGGAGATAGAGCAGCAACGACGAGGTAAGTAAGGGGGAGGAATTTTTTTTTAAAGCATGGTTTCGGCGCCCCCAGCTAAGATGCACCCAAGGCAGCTGCCTAGGTCGCCTTACTGGTGGCGCCGGCCCTGGATACTATCATACGTCTGCCTCTGTAAATATCCCAAATCAATGCAAAAAAAAACACTGTATAATCTGCTCAAACGCCACAGAATGTGCTTTTAATTGGACATTTCACACTGTGTGGCAAGTAAATAGCCAAGAGTCTCTTCATCTGCACAAAGTGATAGTCTGAGAAGCTTTCAGCACTGTGCACTGGACACCCCTTCTCTATTGCATGGGGGGCTTGTTGGCATGTACGGGGGAAGCGGGTAACAAACCTAGTTATATGAGAAGCAATTGGCAAATGGCAATTGGCAAATTGGAATCTGTTTTGCAGAGAAGGTTCAACACTGCATATCCACAGGTGCTACCCAGAATCCTTCACTATATTCAAGTATGACGTTTTTTTTTTTCTTTCTCTCATCCTTGGGAGTAGTAAAGTCTCCAGTTCATGACATCACCGGTAGCTTGATATGCAAATTACACCTTTTCCATGGAAAACTAGTTAATTTGCATACCGTGCCACAGGTGATGTCATAGACGAGAGACTCCACAGACACACATAAAACACATGAATTCTCCTAGGTTTGTTTGCAGTTTTGCTAACACAGTGTATAGATCATTTTCAATCATGTTTATTCTCTATATGCACAGTATAAGCTATGTTTAAGTGATACAGTCCCTTTCAGTTTGAAGGTCCCACCTCAATTCCCTGAATAAAGCCCCTTAGTGTCACAATACAGGAACAAAGGCAAAACCACACATGAAAGGTTAGAGTGCAAAAAGTATCTCGGCCTTGCACATTCATGCACTGTGTTGCCAGCATGTAGACTGAGACACTGTGTTTGTAATACATCCTGTTTTATCAAGTTTGACTGCAAACTGCTCAAAGGCAGAATATAAAACATAAGCACGTTAGTGGATCAGGCTGGCTATATTTGGATTATCAGGCCATTTAGAAATAAGGGAAGGAAAAACTAGACCACACAGGGAGAATGCCTCTCTATCACCATCTGCCACAACATTGCAAGTCTCCTTGCAAACTGCCGCGCAGGCCTCGCAAGGCCCGAACACGTCAAATGAATCAATCAATCAGGGGGGGGGGGGAAATCCTCTGAAACTTAATCACGGAGGGTCGTGTTAGGGAGTGGGGAACAGATTAAATTACCATGGTATTAGATACGGGAAATGATTTCTGTCAAAACCATCTTTACTGCAATTATAATATGTTAATTATGTATTTCATTAAGTAAGTGGATTAGAGACTGCACAGATGAAATCATACTGAAGGCTTTGAATCACTCGCTGACTGGTGGGAGGATTCGGGGAGCCAGAACCCAGTCAATTTCCCAAACTTTCACTTGACAAACATGTTTCTGTTCTGCTCCTCCCTCTCCTGTTCAATCCTAGGAAATGCCTCTCAGACTGTAGCTATATAGATATCAAGTTTAAAGTACAATAACCTAACTATATGGAAAGCTTGCATCAAGTATAGACTCTTTTAAACAGCAATGCTTTAATGAAAGAATACAAATAAAGCAGTAATTATTTATTAAGCCATTTGCTCCATGTAGCTCTATCAGGGGGCGGACATGTTTCCAGTCTTGGGTCAGATGAAGGATGATCTAACCCAAGATCGCGAACATCATGTCTGCTCCCCAGATAAAGCCACAGAGAGCAAAGAGTGCTCGATAATATACTTTATTTGTATTTATTTCTAGAATTTCTACAAAAAAAAAGTTTTTCACTTTATGCCATTTTTCAATGAAACAGAAGTTATATTTTTGCCAACAACTGTCCTCTAACCTTAGTGATGTAACTGTGATCTGGACCAGCCGTGTGGCGGGGATGCAGAGTATGTCAATCTATTTGTGCATCGCCTCTCCTGTAGCTTGATGCATCCTTACCTAAGAGAAGGCTGACTGCTAGAGGAAGAAAGATGCAATATATCCGCCATGCAGTCTCATCCTTGTAGTAACACCAGCTGAGCAAAAAGCTGCAGTTACAGTGGAATCTAGCAAATCACACTGCGCACATGTTAGTAAAAATCGATTTTATTTGTATTCTTCCATGTGCATCGAGGGTCTGCATCTCTGTTTAGTACCAACGCCTGCTTTGCAGTAACACTGGGACATCTGATGGATGCCTGGCTTGGCTTTATGTGATTATAGTCCTGGGAGCCAATCACTCGTCTGCCATTTGCATACAGGTTTGCAACACATAACTCAGTGTCTGTGCTTCATTTCTATGGCACTTGACCTTTAAGAATGCCTTTGCCAGTGTTACAACGTATCGGAGACATGTAATCCGCGTGCTGGGTAGACGTCTACATCCTCCAAGGGATGAAATATTTATCTGATAGATTATTAATGAGAGAAACTGTTGCAAAAATGTTGGTGTTTTTGTTGCATCTTCACTGAATTTCAAATGCCGTACACTTTTGTTTCTTTCTGCTTTGCTTACATGTGTTTTAGTGAATAGCAGTTGTCATCTTTGCTGGATATTTTTTTTTTCTATTTCATAAACTTTTGTAATAACTTTCCTGGCTCTTTCAGTCTGAGCAACTTTTAAAAATGGGATTAATCTCTGAAAATGTTTCTTCCCACCTGTCCCCCCCCCCCCCCCCCCCCAAACTAGGATGACCACGGGACCATTCACAAAATATTAAGATATTCCACGTAAATCAATCCCCTAAGATCATTGTTGGCTGTGATATAGTTGAGATGCCATAAAAGGACCTATTTATAGAATTCCAGGGCAAGGTTCTAAAAGTGAAGTAATTGGCTTTGCACTGGTATCCATGGTGACTGCTCCACTTTTAGAACTTTTCCCCAGAACTTCTCTCTATACATAGCTCTCAATGATTTGATTGCGCAGTAGGAAAACCGCGGCAGTTAGTGTCCACAGCTACCGATGTTCTTGAAGTCCATACTTGTGATTCGTTTTGAGGGTCACTAGGGTGGATCTGTGACAAAGAATGCATTGTTTCAGTGATTGATAGAGACTTTAAAGACGTCTTCATTCTTTGATGTACTGAATCCTGCACATGTACTCCCGAGACATACCACCTGGTGCCTCACCTTGCCGGGGGGAAATGTGGGGAGGTATGTTGATTTTGGTAGCCCCTACCGTAACGTCAAAGTGCTGCCTGGTACAGCATTCGGTGAGAGCACACTCTGGAAGAGTGATAGCTAACCGTGGCTACATATAGAGCAGCAGGAAATGCTAGCAGAATGCTTGGTTGCATAGGGAGAGGTATTAGCAGTAGGAAGAGGGAAGTGCTCATGCCATTGTACAGAGCACTGGTGAGACCTCACTTGGAGTATTGTACAGAGCGCTGGTGAGACCTCACTTGGAGTATTGTACGAAGTACTGGAGACCGTATCTCCAGAAGGATATTGATACTTTGGAGAGAGTTCAGAGAAGGGCTACTAAACTGGTTCATGGGTTGAAGGATAAAACTGACCAGGAAAGGTTAAAGCATCTTAACATGTATAGCTTGGAGGAAAGACGTAACAGGGGGGATATGATAGAAACATTTAAATACATAAAGGGAATCAACACAGTAAAGGAAGAGAGTATATTTAAAAGAATAAAAACTACCACAACTAGAGGACATAGTCTTAAATTAGAGGGGCAACGATTTAAAAGTAATATCAGGAAGTATTACTTTACTGAGAGGGTAGTGGATGTATGGAATAGCCTGCCAGCAGAAGTGGTAGAGGTAAACACAGTCAAGGATTTTAAGCATGCGTGGGATAGACACAAGGCTATCCTAGCTATAAGACCGGGAACGGGGGACTAATAAAAGTACTCAAAAAAAATTGGGCAGACTAGATGGACCGAATGGTTCTTATCTGCCGACACATTCTATGTTTCTATGTTTCTATGTTTCTATGTTACTATGTTTCTATGTTTCTATGTTACATATCCCTCATCAGCCATAACTGCTCTCGAACCTCACCCGAATCCTGTCAGGACCCCAGTCTGCCTGGTGGGCCTTAAAGCACTATCAATAAAGGTGGAACTTTGTCTCAAGACGACGATTACAGAGGAGACAAGCCTGTGAGATAAAGGAGGGGAAAAAAACCGAGTATATGATGTCAAAGCAAAAAACAGAACATGCATCAATTGCTTCCTTCCAATTATTCAGTTATCAGTAATGATCACCGGGGATTTAAAAAAGAAAGGCTGGGAGACAGTGTAACACCCTCCTCAGAGCGAACACTGGTGTAAATGACTGGAAAAGGTTGGCTGATTTGATGAAAACCCAATCAGACTCTCTGGGGAGATATTACTTTCCTCATTATTCTGTTGATTGGCCTTATTTCTTGTGAAGAGGGGCAGCACATTCGTTACAATGCTAGCAAAGCTCTCTCACAATATCCATGGATGAGACGGCAGAGAAGGAGAAAAAAAAATCTATCACCTCTTTAATCGAAACAACAAGAAGATTAACAAGAGCCATTTTCTGGAACACTCTGCTGTATCCACAGGGGAGACACATTCCTCAAACACCCCCAAACTCCTCAAATTAAATTACAGCTCTCTCCCGGGCCTTGCACCCCCTGACTACAGAGAGGTGAGCCCATGTCCATACCCTGCCAGCCTGTCTCACTGACTTGGCATCATCATGTTCAATGTGAGCGCCGCTCTTGTGATAGAAAGTGTGCCCTCCCTGCATTATTAATCAGATAAGCGTTTTTAGCTTCAGTACAAAACATACTTGTGAAATTTCAGTGTGAGAAGTGTGTTACCGGAGGCGCTCCAGCTCCATGCAGCTGCTAATTAAGTGCCTTTCTGCATTATTGTGCTGTAAGAGGCACCCGGTAATGATGTAAAGTAACAATAGATGATACGTTCAGCTGGTGCCAATGTCTTCATTATTCACACAGGTAGATGACGCTCAAGTGTTTTTTTCTTGACGTAAGTATTAATTTTGTTAAGAGAGTCTGCACTGCCCAGTTAACATGTCTAATGTGTGCAGTACAAGTTGCGTGGTTGCCGGCGCAGTACAAGTTGCTTGGTTACCGGTGCAGTACAAGTTGCGTGGTTAGCTGTGCATGTTGCATAGTTACCGGTGCAGTACAGGTTGCGTGGTTAGCTGTGCAGGTTGCATGGCTACCGGTGCAGTACAGGTTGCGTGGTTAGCTGTGCATGTTGCATAGTTACCGGTGCAGTACAGGTTGCGTGGTTAGCTGTGCAGGTTGCATGGCTACCGGTGCAGTACAGGTTGCGTGGTTAGCTGTGCATGTTGCATAGTTACCGGTGCAGTACAGGTTGCGTGGTTAGCTGTGCAGGTTGCATGGCTACCGGTGCAGTACAGGTTGCGTGGTTGCCGGCGCATAACAAGTTGCATGGTTACCGGTACAGTACAGGTTGCGTGGTTACTGGCGCAGTACACATTGCATAGATACCGGAGCAGCACTACCATAAATTGGGCAGACTAGATGAGCTGAATGGTTGTTACCTGCGGTGACAAAATCTATGTTACTGTGTTAGACAACAGACAGTACCAATCCAGCATAGACAGCAGACAGTACCAATCCAGCACAGACAACAGACAGTACCAATCCAGCATAGACAGCAGACAGTACCAATCCAGTACAGACAGCAGACAGTACCAATCCAGCATAGACAGCAGACAGTACCAATCCAGCATAGACAGCAGACAGTACCAATCCAGCATAGACAGCAGACAGTACCAATCCAGCATAGACAGCAGACAGTACCAATCCAGCATAGACAACAGACAGTACCAATCCAGCACAGACAGCAGACAGTACCAATCCAGCATAGACAACAGACAGTACCAATCCAGCACAGACAGCAGACAGTACCAATCCAGCACAGACAGCAGACAGAACCAATCCAGCACAGACAGCAGACAGTACCAATCCAGCGCATATACAGCATAGACAGCAGACAGTACCAATCCAGCGCATATACAGCATAGACAGCAGACAGTACCAATCCAGCACAGACAGCAGACAGTACCAATCCAGCGCATATACAGCATAGACAGCAGACAGTACCAATCCAGCACAGACAGCAGACAGTACCAATCCAGCGCATATACAGCATAGACAGCAGACAGTACCAATCCAGCGCATATACAGCATAGACAGCAGACAGTACCAATCCAGCACATATACAGCATAGACAGCAGACAGTACCAATCCAGCACATATACAGCATAGACAGCAGACAGTACCAATCCAGCACATATACAGCATAGACAGCAGACAGTACCAATCCAGCGCATATACAGCATAGACAGCAGACAGTACCAATCCAGCGCATATACAGCATAGACAGCAGACAGTACCAATCCAGCGCATATACAGCATAGACAACAGACAGTACCAATCCAGCGCATATACAGCATAGACAGCAGACAGTACCAATCCAGCATAGACAACAGACAGTACCAATCCAGCACATATACAGCATAGACAACAGACAGTACCAATCCAGCATAGACAACAGACAGTACCAATCCAGCATAGACAACAGACAGTACCAATCCAGCATAGACAACAGACAGTACCAATCCAGCATAGACAGCAGACAGTACCAATCCAGCACAGACAACAGACAGTACCAATCCAGCATAGACAGCAGACAGTACCAATCCAGCATAGACAGCAGACAGTACCAATCCAGCATAGACAGCAGACAGTACCAATCCAGCATAGACAACAGACAGTACCAATCCAGCACAGACAACAGACAGTACCAATCCAGTACATATACAGCATAGACAACAGACAGTACCAATCCAGCATAGACAGCAGACAGTACCAATCCAGCACAGACAACAGACAGTACCAATCCAGTACATATACAGCATAGACAACAGACAGTACCAATCCAGCATAGACAACAGACAGTACCAATCCAGCACAGACAACAGACAGTACCAATCCAGTACATATACAGCATAGACAACAGACAGTACCAATCCAGCATAGACAACAGACAGTACCAATCCTGCATAGACAACAGACAGTACCAATCCAGCATAGACAACAGACAGTACCAATCCAGCATAGACAACAGACAGTACCAATCCAGTACATATACAGCATAGACAACAGACAGTACCAATCCAGCATAGACAGCAGACAGTACCAATCCAGCATAGACAGCAGACAGTACCAATCCAGCATAGACAGCAGACAGTACCAATCCAGCATAGACAGCAGACAGTACCAATCCAGCACATAGACAACAGACAGTACCAATCCAGCATAGACAGCAGACAGTACCAATCCAGCATAGACAGCAGACAGTACCAATCCAGCATAGACAGCAGACAGTACCAATTAAGCATAGACAGCAGACAGTACCAATCCAGCATAGACAACAGACAGTACCAATCCAGCACAGACAGCAGACAGTACCAATCCAGCATAGACAACAGACAGTACCAATCCAGCATAGACAGCAGACAGTACCAATCCAGCATAGACAACAGACAGTACCAATCCAGCACAGACAGCAGACAGTACCAATCCAGCATAGACAGCAGACAGTACCAATCCAGCATAGACAGCAGACAGTACCAATCCAGCGCATATACAGCATAGACAGCAGACAGTACCAATCCAGCATAGACAGCAGACAGTACCAATCCAGCATAGACAGCAGACAGTACCAATCCAGCATAGACAGCAGACAGTACCAATCCAGCATAGACAACAGACAGTACCAATCCAGCACAGACAGCAGACAGTACCAATCCAGCATAGACAACAGACAGTACCAATCCAGCATAGACAGCAGACAGTACCAATCCAGCATAGACAACAGACAGTACCAATCCAGCACAGACAGCAGACAGTACCAATCCAGCATAGACAGCAGATAGTACCAATCCAGCATAGACAGCAGACAGTACCAATCCAGCATAGACAGCAGACAGTACCAATCCAGCATAGACAGCAGACAGTACCAATCCAGCATAGACAGCAGACAGTACCAATCCAGCACATAGACAGCAGACAGTACCAATCCAGCATAGACAGCAGACAGTACCAATCCAGCATAGACAGCAGACAGTACCAATCCAGCACATAGACAGCAGACAGTACCAATCCAGCATAGACAGCAGACAGTACCAATCCAGCACATAGACAGCAGACAGTACCAATCCAGCACATAGACAGCAGACAGTACCAATCCAGCACATAGACAGCAGACAGTACCAATCCAGCATAGACAGCAGACAGTACCAATCCAGCACATAGACAACAGACAGTACCAATCCAGCATAGACAGCAGACAGTACCAATCCTGCATAGACAGCAGACAGTACCAATCCTGCATAGACAGCAGACAGTACCAATCCAGCATAGACAGCAGACAGTACCAATCCTGCATAGACAGCAGACAGTACCAATCCAGCATAGACAGCAGACAGTACCAATCCTGCATAGACAGCAGACAGTACAAATCCTGCATAGACAGCAGACAGTACCAATCCAGCATAGACAGCAGACAGTACCAATCCAGCACATAGACAGCAGACAGTACCAATCCAGCACATAGACAGCAGACAGTACCAATCCAGCATAGACAGCAGACAGTACCAATCCAGCACATAGACAGCAGACAGTACCAATCCAGCATAGACAGCAGACAGTACCAATCCAGCACATAGACAGCAGACAGTACCAATCCAGCATAGACAGCAGACAGTACCAATCCTGCATAGACAGCAGACAGTACCAATCCTGCATAGACAGCAGACAGTACCAATCCAGCATAGACAGCAGACAGTACCAATCCAGCATAGACAGCAGACAGTACCAATCCAGCATAGACAGCAGACAGTACCAATCCAGTACATATACAGCATAGACAGCAGACAGTACCAATCCAGTACATATACAGCATAGACAGCAGACAGTACCAATCCAGCACATATACAGCATAGACAGCATACATTACCAATCCAGTACATATACAGCATAGACAGCAGACAGTACCAATTCAGTACATATACAGCATAGACATCAGACAGTAGCAATCCAGCATAGACATCAGACAGTACCAATCCAGTACATATACAGCATAGACAGCAGACAGTACCAATCCAGCACATATACAGCATAGACAGCATACATTACCAATCCAGTACATATACAGCATAGACAGCATACAGTACCAATCCAGCACATATACAGCATAGACAGCATACATTACCAATCCAGTACATATACAGCATAGACAGCAGACAGTACCAATTCAGTACATATACAGCATAGACATCAGACAGTACCAATCCAGCATAGACATCAGACAGTACCAATCCAGTACATATACAGCATAGACAGCAGACAGTACCAATCCAGCATAGACAGCAGACAGTACCAATCCAGCATAGACATCAGACAGTACCAATCCAGCATAGACATCAGACAGTACCAATCCAGCATAGACAGCAGACAGTACCAATCCAGCATAGACATCAGACAGTACCAATCCAGCATAGACATCAGACAGTACCAATCCAGCATAGACAGCAGACAATACCAATCCAGCACAGACAGCAGACAGTACAAATCCAGCATAGACAGCAGACAGTACAAATCCAGCATAGACAGCAGACAGTACCAATCCAGCATAGACAGCAGACAGTACCAATCCAGTACATATACAGCACAGACAGCAGACAGTACCAATCCAGCACATATACAGCATAGACAGCAGACAGTACCAATCCAGCACATATACAGCATAGACAGCAGACAGTACCAATCCAGCACATATACAGCATAGACAGCAGACAGTACCAATCCAGCACATATACAGCATAGACAGCAGACAGTACCAATCCAGCATAGACAGCAGACGGTACCAATCCAGCATAGACAGCAGACAGTACAAATCCAGCATAGACAGCAGACAGTACCAATCCAGCATAGACATCAGACAGTACCAATCCAGCATAGACATCAGACAGTACCAATCCAGCATAGACAGCAGACAGTACCAATCCAGCATAGACAGCAGACAGTACCAATCCAGCATAGACATCAGACAGTACCAATCCAGCATAGACATCAGACAGTACCAATCCAGCATAGACAGCAGACAGTACCAATCCAGCATAGACATCAGACAGTACCAATCCAGCATAGACATCAGACAGTACCAATCCAGCATAGACAGCAGACAGTACCAATCCAGCACAGACAGCAGACAGTACAAATCCAGCATAGACAGCAGACAGTACAAATCCAGCATAGACAGCAGACAGTACCAATCCAGCATAGACAGCAGACAGTACCAATCCAGTACATATACAGCACAGACAGCAGACAGTACCAATCCAGCACATATACAGCATAGACAGCAGACAGTACCAATCCAGCACATATACAGCATAGACAGCAGACAGTACCAATCCAGCACATATACAGCATAGACAGCAGACAGTACCAATCCAGCACATATACAGCATAGACAACAGACAGTACCAATCCAGCACAGACAGCAGACAGTACCAATCCAGCATAGACAGCAGACAGTACCAATCCAGCATAGACAGCAGACAGTACCAATCCAGCACATATACAGCACAGACAGATGACAGTACCAATCCAGCGCATAGACAGAAGACAGTACCAATCCAGCACATATACAGCATAGACAGATGACAGTACCAATCCAGCGCATAGACAGAAGACAGTACCAATCCAGCACATATACAGCACAGACAGATGACAGTACCAATCCAGCGCATAGACAGAAGACAGTACCAATCCAGCACATATACAGAATAGACAGCAGACAGTACCAATCCAGCACATATACAGCACAGACAGATGACAGTACCAATCCAGCGCATAGACAGAAGACAGTACCAATCCAGCACATATACAGCATAGACAGCAGACAGTACCAATCCAGCACATATACAGCATAGACAGCATACAGTACCAATCCAGCACATATACAGCATAGACAGCAGACAGTACCAATCCAGCACATATACAGCATAGACAGCAGACAGTACCAATCCAGTACATATACAGCACAGAGAGCAGACAGTACCAATCCAGCACATATACAGCATAGACAGCAGACATTACCAATCCACTACATATACAGCATAGACAGCAGACAGTACCAATCCACAACATATAAAGCATAGACAGCAGACAGTACCAATCCAGCACATATACAGCATAGACAGCATACAGTACCAATCCAGCACATATACAGCATAGACAGCATACAGTACCAATCCACTACATATACAGCATAGACAGCAGACAGTACCAATCCAGCACATAGACAGCAGACAGTACCAATCCAGCACATATACAGCACAGACAGATGACAGTACCAATCCAGCGCATAGACAGAAGACAGTACCAATCCAGCACATATACAGCATAGACAGCAGACAGTACCAATCCAGCACATATACAGCATAGACAGCATACAGTACCAATCCAGCACATATACAGCATAGACAGCAGACAGTACCAATCCAGCACATATACAGCATAGACAGCAGACAGTACCAATCCAGTACATATACAGCACAGACAGCAGACAGTACCAATCCAGCACATATACAGCATAGACAGCAGACATTACCAATCCACTACATATACAGCATAGACAGCAGACAGTACCAATCCAGTACATATACAGCATAGACAGCAGACAGTACCAATCCAGTACATATACAGCATAGACAGCAGACAGTACCAATTCAGTACATATACAGCATAGACATCAGACAGTACCAATCCAGCATAGACATCAGACAGTACCAATCCAGTACATATACAGCATAGACAGCAGACAGTACCAATCCAGCATAGACAGCAGACAGTACCAATCCAGCATAGACATCAGACAGTACCAATCCAGCATAGACATCAGACAGTACCAATCCAGCATAGACAGCAGACAGTACCAATCCAGCATAGACATCAGACAGTACCAATCCAGCATAGACATCAGACAGTACCAATCCAGCATAGACAGCAGACAGTACCAATCCAGCACAGACAGCAGACAGTACAAATCCAGCATAGACAGCAGACAGTACAAATCCAGCATAGACAGCAGACAGTACCAATCCAGCATAGACAGCAGACAGTACCAATCCAGTACATATACAGCACAGACAGCAGACAGTACCAATCCAGCACATATACAGCATAGACAGCAGACAGTACCAATCCAGCACATATACAGCATAGACAGCAGACAGTACCAATCCAGCACATATACAGCATAGACAGCAGACAGTACCAATCCAGCACATATACAGCATAGACAGCAGACAGTACCAATCCAGCATAGACAGCAGACGGTACCAATCCAGCATAGACAGCAGACAGTACAAATCCAGCATAGACAGCAGACAGTACCAATCCAGCATAGACATCAGACAGTACCAATCCAGCATAGACATCAGACAGTACCAATCCAGCATAGACAGCAGACAGTACCAATCCAGCATAGACAGCAGACAGTACCAATCCAGCATAGACATCAGACAGTACCAATCCAGCATAGACATCAGACAGTACCAATCCAGCATAGACAGCAGACAGTACCAATCCAGCATAGACATCAGACAGTACCAATCCAGCATAGACATCAGACAGTACCAATCCAGCACATATACAGCATAGACAGCATACAGTACCAATCCAGCACATATACAGCATAGACAGCAGACAGTACCAATCCAGCACATATACAGCATAGACAGCAGACAGTACCAATCCAGTACATATACAGCACAGACAGCCGACAGTACCAATCCAGCACATATACAGCATAGACAGCAGACATTACCAATCCACTACATATACAGCATAGACAGCAGACAGTACCAATCCAGTACATATACAGCATAGACAGCAGACAGTACCAATCCAGTACATATACAGCATAGACAGCAGACAGTACCAATTCAGTACATATACAGCATAGACATCAGACAGTACCAATCCAGCATAGACATCAGACAGTACCAATCCAGTACATATACAGCATAGACAGCAGACAGTACCAATCCAGCATAGACAGCAGACAGTACCAATCCAGCATAGACAGCAGACAGTACCAATCCAGCATAGACATCAGACAGTACCAATCCAGCATAGACATCAGACAGTACCAATCCAGCATAGACAGCAGACAGTACCAATCCAGCATAGACATCAGACAGTACCAATCCAGCATAGACATCAGACAGTACCAATCCAGCATAGACAGCAGACAGTACCAATCCAGCACAGACAGCAGACAGTACAAATCCAGCATAGACAGCAGACAGTACAAATCCAGCATAGACAGCAGACAGTACCAATCCAGCATAGACAGCAGACAGTACCAATCCAGTACATATACAGCACAGACAGCAGACAGTACCAATCCAGCACATATACAGCATAGACAGCAGACAGTACCAATCCAGCACATATACAGCATAGACAGCAGACAGTACCAATCCAGCACATATACAGCATAGACAGCAGACAGTACCAATCCAGCACATATACAGCATAGACAGCAGACAGTACCAATCCAGCATAGACAGCAGACGGTACCAATCCAGCATAGACAGCAGACAGTACAAATCCAGCATAGACAGCAGACAGTACCAATCCAGCATAGACATCAGACAGTACCAATCCAGCATAGACATCAGACAGTACCAATCCAGCATAGACAGCAGACAGTACCAATCCAGCATAGACAGCAGACAGTACCAATCCAGCATAGACATCAGACAGTACCAATCCAGCATAGACATCAGACAGTACCAATCCAGCATAGACAGCAGACAGTACCAATCCAGCATAGACATCAGACAGTACCAATCCAGCATAGACATCAGACAGTACCAATCCAGCATAGACAGCAGACAGTACCAATCCAGCACAGACAGCAGACAGTACAAATCCAGCATAGACAGCAGACAGTACCAATCCAGCATAGACAGCAGACAGTACCAATCCAGCATAGACAGCAGACAGTACCAATCCAGTACATATACAGCACAGACAGCAGACAGTACCAATCCAGCACAAATACAGCATAGACAGCAGACAGTACCAATCCAGCACATATACAGCATAGACAGCAGACAGTACCAATCCAGCACATATACAGCATAGACAGCAGACAGTACCAATCCAGCACATATACAGCATAGACAACAGACAGTACCAATCCAGCACAGACAGCAGACAGTACCAATCCAGCATAGACAGCAGACAGTACCAATCCAGCATAGACAGCAGACAGTACCAATCCAGCATAGACAGCAGACAGTACCAATCTAGTACATATA
Organism: Pelodytes ibericus; assembly: GCA_036172795.1. Classification (NCBI taxonomy): domain Eukaryota; kingdom Metazoa; phylum Chordata; class Amphibia; order Anura; family Pelodytidae; genus Pelodytes; species Pelodytes ibericus. The sequence continues at coordinate 204,700,654 of CM069862.1, read as the reverse complement.
CAGCATAGACAGCAGACAGTACCAATCCAGCACATATACAGCACAGACAGATGACAGTACCAATCCAGCGCATAGACAGAAGACAGTACCAATCCAGCACATATACAGCATAGACAGATGACAGTACCAATCCAGCGCATAGACAGAAGACAGTACCAATCCAGCACATATACAGCACAGACAGATGACAGTACCAATCCAGCGCATAGACAGAAGACAGTACCAATCCAGCACATATACAGAATAGACAGCAGACAGTACCAATCCAGCACATATACAGCACAGACAGATGACAGTACCAATCCAGCGCATAGACAGAAGACAGTACCAATCCAGCACATATACAGCATAGACAGCAGACAGTACCAATCCAGCACATATACAGCATAGACAGCATACAGTACCAATCCAGCACATATACAGCATAGACAGCAGACAGTACCAATCCAGCACATATACAGCATGGACAGCAGACAGTACCAATCCACTACATATAAAGCATAGACAGCAGACAGTACCAATCCAGCACATATACAGCATAGACAGCATACAGTACCAATCCAGCACATATACAGCATAGACAGCATACAGTACCAATCCACTACATATACAGCATAGACAGCAGACAGTACCAATCCAGCACATAGACAGCAGACAGTACCAATCCAGCACATATACAGCACAGACAGATGACAGTACCAATCCAGCGCATAGACAGAAGACAGTACCAATCCAGCACATATACAGCATAGACAGCAGACAGTACCAATCCAGCACATATACAGCATAGACAGCATACAGTACCAATCCAGCACATATACAGCATAGACAGCAGACAGTACCAATCCAGCACATATACAGCATAGACAGCAGACAGTACCAATCCAGTACATATACAGCACAGACAGCAGACAGTACCAATCCAGCACATATACAGCATAGACAGCAGACATTACCAATCCACTACATATACAGCATAGACAGCAGACAGTACCAATCCACTACATATAAAGCATAGACAGCAGACAGTACCAATCCAGCACATATACAGCATAGACAGCATACAGTACCAATCCAGCACATATACAGCATAGACAGCATACAGTACCAATCCACTACATATACAGCATAGACAGCAGACAGTACCAATCCAGCACATAGACAGCAGACAGTACCAATCCAGCACATATACAGCATAGACAGCAGACAGTACCAATCCAGCATAGACAGCAGACAGTACCAATCCAGCGCATAGACAGCAGACAGTACCAATCCAGCACACATACAGCATAGACAGCAGACAGTACAAATCCAGTACATATACAGCACAGACAGCAGACAGTACCAATCCAGCGCAGAGACAGCAGACAAATCTAGTACATATACAGCATAGACAGCAGACAGTACCAATCCAGCACATATACAGCAGACAGTACCAATCCAGCGCATAGACAGCAGACAGTACCAATCCAGCACACATACAGCATAGACAGCAGACAGTACAAATCCAGTACATATACAGCACAGACAGCAGACAGTACCAATCTAGTACATATACAGCATAGACAGCAGACAGTACCAATAAAGCACATATACAGCATAGACAGCAGACAGTACCAATCCCGCGCATAGACAGCAGACAGTACAAATCTAGTACATAGACAGCATAGACAGCAGACAGTACCAATCCAGCATAGACAGCAGACAGTACCAATCCAGCACACATACAGCATAGACAGCAGACAGTACAAATCCAGTACATATACAGCACAGACAGCAGACAGTACCAATCCAGCGCATAGACAGCAGACAAATCTAGTACATATACAGCAACGACAGCAGACAGTACCAATCCAGCACATATACAGCAGACAGTACCAATCCAGCGCATAGACAGCAGACAGTACCAATCCAGCACACATACAGCATAGACAGCAGACAGTACAAATCCAGTACATATACAGCACAGACAGCAGACAGTACCAATCCAGCGCATAGACAGCAGACAAATCTAGTACATATACAGCATAGACAGCAGACAGTTCCAATCCAGCACATACACAGCATAGACAGCAGACAGTTCCAATCCAGCGCATAGACAGCAGACAGTACCAATCCAGCACATATACAGCATAGACAGCAGACAGTACCAATCCAGCACACATACAGCATAGACAGCAGACAGTACAAATCCAGTACATATACAGCACAGACAGCAGACAGTACCAATCTAGTACATATACAGCATAGACAGCAGACAGTACCAATAAAGCACATATACAGCATAGACAGCAGACAGTACCAATCCCGCGCATAGACAGCAGACAGTACAAATCTAGTACATAGACAGCATAGCCAGCAGACAGTACCAATCCAGCACATATACAGCATAGACAGCAGACAGTACCAATCCAGCACATATACAGCATAGACAGCAGACAGTACCAATCCAGCACATATACAGCATAGACAGCATACAGTACCAATCCAGCACATAGACAGCATAGACAGCAGACAGTACCAATCCAGCACATATACAGCATAGACAGCAGACAGTACCAATCCACTACATATACAGCATAGACAGCAGAGAGTACCAATCCAGCACATATACAGCATAGACAGCATACAGTACCAATCCAGCACATATACAGCATAGACAGCATACAGTACCAATCCACTACATATACAGCATAGACAGCAGACAGTACCAATCCAGCACATAGACAGCAGACAGTACCAATCCAGCACATATACAGCATAGACAGCAGACAGTACCAATCCAGCATAGACAGCAGACAGTACCAATCCAGCGCATAGACAGCAGACAGTACCAATCCAGCACACATACAGCATAGACAGCAGACAGTACAAATCCAGTACATATACAGCACAGACAGCAGTCAGAACCAATCCAGCGCATAGACAGCAGACAAATCTAGTACATATACAGCATAGACAGCAGACAGTACCAATCCAGCACATATACAGCAGACAGTACCAATCCAGCGCATAGACAGCAGACAGAACCAATCCAGCACACATACAGCATAGACAGCAGACAGTACAAATCCAGTACATATACAGCACAGACAGCAGACAGTACCAATCCAGCGCATAGACAGCAGACAAATCTAGTACATATACAGCATAGATAGCAGACAGTACCAATCCAGCACATATACAGCATAGACAGCAGACAGTACCAATCCAGCGCATAGACAGCAGACAGTACCAATCCAGCACATATACAGCATAGACAGCAGACAGTACCAATCCAGCACACATACAGCATAGACAGCAGACAGTAAAAATCCAGTACATATACAGCATAGACAGCAGACAGTACCAATCTAGTAAATATACAGCATAGACAGCAGACAGTACAAATCCAGTACATATACAGCACAGACAGCAGACAGTACCAATCCAGCGCATAGACAGCAGACAAATCTAGTTCATATACAGCATAGACAGCAGACAGTACCAATCCAGCACATATACAGCATAGACAGTACCAATCCAGCGCATAGACAGCAGACAGTACCAATCCAGCACACATACAGCATAGACAGCAGACAGTACAAATCCAGTACATATACAGCACAGACAGCAGACAGTACCAATCCAGCGCATAGACAGCAGACAAATCTAGTACATATACAGCATAGACAGCAGACAGTACCAATCCAGCACATATACAGCATAGACAGATGACAGTACCAATTCAGCGCATAGACAGCAGACAGTACCAATCCAGCACATATACAGCATAGACAGCAGACAGTACCAATCCAGCACACATACAGCATAGACAGCAGACAGTACAAATCCAGTACATATACAGCACAGACAGCAGACAGTACCAATCTAGTACATATACAGCATAGACAGCAGACAGTACCAATAAAGCACATATACAGCATAGACAGCAGACAGTACCAATCCCGCGCATAGACAGCAGACAGTACAAATCTAGTACATAGACAGCATAGACAGCAGACAGTACCAATCCAGCACATATACAGCATAGACAGCAGACAGTACCAATCCAGCGCATGGACAGCAGACAGTACCAATCCAGCACATATACAGCATAGACAGCAGACAGTACAAATCCAGCATAGACAGCAGACAGTATCAATCCAGTACATATACAGCATAGACAGCAGACAGTACCAATCCAGCATAGACAGCAGACAGTACCAATCCAGCACATATACAGCATAGACAGCAGACAGTACCAATCCAGCACATATACAGCATAGACAGCAGACAGTACCAATCCAGCACATATACAGCATAGACAGCATACAGTACCAATCCCGCGCATAGACAGCAGACAGTACAAATCTAGTACATAGACAGCATAGCCAGCAGACAGTACCAATCCAGCACATATACAGCATAGACAGCAGACAGTACCAATCCAGCACATATACAGCATAGACAGCAGACAGTACCAATCCAGCACATATACAGCATAGACAGCATACAGTACCAATCCAGCACATAGACAGCATAGACAGCAGACAGTACCAATCCAGCACATATACAGCATAGACAGCAGACAGTACCAATCCACTACATATACAGCATAGACAGCAGAGAGTACCAATCCAGCACATATACAGCATAGACAGCATACAGTACCAATCCAGCACATATACAGCATAGACAGCATACAGTACCAATCCACTACATATACAGCATAGACAGCAGACAGTACCAATCCAGCACATAGACAGCAGACAGTACCAATCCAGCACATATACAGCATAGACAGCAGACAGTACCAATCCAGCATAGACAGCAGACAGTACCAATCCAGCGCATAGACAGCAGACAGTACCAATCCAGCACACATACAGCATAGACAGCAGACAGTACAAATCCAGTACATATACAGCACAGACAGCAGTCAGAACCAATCCAGCGCATAGACAGCAGACAAATCTAGTACATATACAGCATAGACAGCAGACAGTACCAATCCAGCACATATACAGCAGACAGTACCAATCCAGCGCATAGACAGCAGACAGAACCAATCCAGCACACATACAGCATAGACAGCAGACAGTACAAATCCAGTACATATACAGCACAGACAGCAGACAGTACCAATCCAGCGCATAGACAGCAGACAAATCTAGTACATATACAGCATAGATAGCAGACAGTACCAATCCAGCACATATACAGCATAGACAGCAGACAGTACCAATCCAGCGCATAGACAGCAGACAGTACCAATCCAGCACATATACAGCATAGACAGCAGACAGTACCAATCCAGCACACATACAGCATAGACAGCAGACAGTAAAAATCCAGTACATATACAGCATAGACAGCAGACAGTACCAATCTAGTAAATATACAGCATAGACAGCAGACAGTACAAATCCAGTACATATACAGCACAGACAGCAGACAGTACCAATCCAGCGCATAGACAGCAGACAAATCTAGTTCATATACAGCATAGACAGCAGACAGTACCAATCCAGCACATATACAGCATAGACAGTACCAATCCAGCGCATAGACAGCAGACAGTACCAATCCAGCACACATACAGCATAGACAGCAGACAGTACAAATCCAGTACATATACAGCACAGACAGCAGACAGTACCAATCCAGCGCATAGACAGCAGACAAATCTAGTACATATACAGCATAGACAGCAGACAGTACCAATCCAGCACATATACAGCATAGACAGATGACAGTACCAATTCAGCGCATAGACAGCAGACAGTACCAATCCAGCACATATACAGCATAGACAGCAGACAGTACCAATCCAGCACACATACAGCATAGACAGCAGACAGTACAAATCCAGTACATATACAGCACAGACAGCAGACAGTACCAATCTAGTACATATACAGCATAGACAGCAGACAGTACCAATAAAGCACATATACAGCATAGACAGCAGACAGTACCAATCCCGCGCATAGACAGCAGACAGTACAAATCTAGTACATAGACAGCATAGACAGCAGACAGTACCAATCCAGCACATATACAGCATAGACAGCAGACAGTACCAATCCAGCGCATGGACAGCAGACAGTACCAATCCAGCACATATACAGCATAGACAGCAGACAGTACAAATCCAGCATAGACAGCAGACAGTATCAATCCAGTACATATACAGCATAGACAGCAGACAGTACCAATCCAGCATAGACAGCAGACAGTACCAATCCAGCACATATACAGCATAGACAGCAGACAGTACCAATCCAGCACATATACAGCATAGACAGCAGACAGTACCAATCCAGCACATATACAGCATAGACAGCATACAGTACCAATCCAGCACATATACAGCATAGACAGCAGACAGTACCAATCCAGCACATATACAGCATAGACAGCAGACAGTACCAATCCACTACATATACAGCATAGACAGCAGACAGTACCAATCCAGCACATATACAGCATAGACAGCATACAGTACCAATCCAGCACATATACAGCATAGACAGCATACAGTACCAATCCACAACATATACAGCATAGACAGCAGACAGTACCAATCCAGCACATAGACAGCAGACAGTACCAATCCAGCACATATACAGCATAGACAGCAGACAGTACCAATCCAGCGCATAGACAGCAGACAGTACCAATCCAGCACATATACAGCATAGACAGCAGACAGTACCAATCCAGCTCATAGACAGCAGACAGTACCAATCCAGCACACATACAGCATAGACAGCAGACAGTACAAATCCAGTACATATACAGCACAGACAGCAGACAGTACCAATCCAGCGCATAGACAGCAGACAAATCTAGTACATATACAGCATAGACAGCAGACAGTACCAATCCAGCACATATACAGCAGACAGTACCAATCCAGCGCATAGACAGCAGACAGTACCAATCCAGCACACATACAGCATAGACAGCAGACAGTACAAATCCAGTACATATACAGCACAGACAGCAGACAGTACCAATCCAGCGCATAGACAGCAGACAAATCTAGTACATATACAGCATTGACAGCAGACAATACCAATCCAGCACATATACAGCATAGACAGCAGACAGTACCAATCCAGCGCATAGACAGCAGACAGTACCAATCCAGCACATATACAGCATAGACAGCAGACAGTACAAATCCAGCATAGACAGCAGACAGTATCAATCCAGCATAGACAGCAGACAGTAGCAATCCAGCACATATACAGCACAGACAGCAGACAGTACCAATCCAGCACATATACAGCATAGACAGCAGACAGTACCAATAAAGCACATATACAGCATAGACAGCAGACAGTACCGATCCCGCGCATAGACAGCAGACAGTACAAATCTAGTACATAGACAGCATAGACAGCAGACAGTACCAATCCAGCAGATATACAGCATAGACAGCAGACAGTACCAATCCAGCGCATAGACAGCAGACAGTACCAATCCAGCACATATACAGCATAGACAGCAGACAGTACCAATCCAGTACATATACAGCATAGACAGCAGACAGTACCAATCCAGTACATATACAGCACAGACAGCAGACAGTACCAATCCAGCACATATACAGCATAGACAGCAGACATTACCAATCCACTACATATACAGCATAGACAGCAGACAGTACCAATCCACTACATATAAAGCATAGACAGCAGACAGTACCAATCCAGCACATATACAGCATAGACAGCATACAGTACCAATCCAGCACATATACAGCATAGACAGCATACAGTACCAATCCACTACATATACAGCATAGACAGCAGACAGTACCAATCCAGCACATAGACAGCAGACAGTACCAATCCAGCACATATACAGCATAGACAGCAGACAGTACCAATCCAGCATAGACAGCAGACAGTACCAATCCAGCGCATAGACAGCAGACAGTACCAATCCAGCACACATACAGCATAGACAGCAGACAGTACAAATCCAGTACATATACAGCACAGACAGCAGACAGTACCAATCCAGCGCAGAGACAGCAGACAAATCTAGTACATATACAGCATAGACAGCAGACAGTACCAATCCAGCACATATACAGCAGACAGTACCAATCCAGCGCATAGACAGCAGACAGTACCAATCCAGCACACATACAGCATAGACAGCAGACAGTACAAATCCAGTACATATACAGCACAGACAGCAGACAGTACCAATCTAGTACATATACAGCATAGACAGCAGACAGTACCAATAAAGCACATATACAGCATAGTCAGCAGACAGTACCAATCCCGCGCATAGACAGCAGACAGTACAAATCTAGTACATAGACAGCATAGACAGCAGACAGTACCAATCCAGCACATATACAGCAGACAGTACCAATCCAGCGCATAGACAGCAGACAGTACCAATCCAGCACACATACAGCATAGACAGCAGACAGTACAAATCCAGTACATATACAGCACAGACAGCAGACAGTACCAATCCAGCGCATAGACAGCAGACAAATCTAGTACATATACAGCATAGACAGCAGACAGTACCAATCCAGCACATATACAGCATAGACAGATGACAGTACCAATCCAGCGCATAGACAGCAGACAGTACCAATCCAGCACATATACAGCATAGACAGCAGACAGTACTAATCCAGCACACATACAGCATAGACAGCAGACAGTACAAATCCAGTACATATACAGCACAGACAGCAGACAGTACCAATCTAGTACATATACAGCATAGACAGCAGACAGTACCAATAAAGCACATATACAGCATAGACAGCAGACAGTACCAATCCCGCGCATAGACAGCAGACAGTACAAATCTAGTACATAGACAGCATAGACAGCAGACAGTACCAATCCAGCACATATACAGCATAGACAGCAGACAGTACCAATCCAGCGCATAGACAGCAGACAGTACCAATCCAGCACATATACAGCATAGACAGCAGACAGTACAAATCCAGCATAGACAGCAGACAGTATCAATCCAGTACATATACAGCATAGACAGCAGACAGTACCAATCCAGCATAGACAGCAGACAGTACCAATCCAGCACATATACAGCATAGACAGCAGACAGTACCAATCCAGCACATATACAGCATAGACAGCAGACAGTACCAATCCAGCACATATACAGCATAGACAGCATACAGTACCAATCCAGCACATATACAGCATAGACAGCAGACAGTACCAATCCAGCACATATACAGCATAGACAGCAGACAGTACCAATCCAGCACATATACAGCATAGACAGCAGACAGTACCAATCCAGCACATATACAGCATAGACAGCAGACAGTACCAATCCAGCACATATACAGCATAGACAGCATACAGTACCAATCCACAACATATACAGCATAGACAGCAGACAGTACCAATCCAGCACATAGACAGCAGACAGTACCAATCCAGCACATATACAGCATAGACAGCAGACAGTACCAATCCAGCGCATAGACAGCAGACAGTACCAATCCAGCACATATACAGCACAGACAGCAGACAGTACAAATCCAGTACATATACAGCACAGACAGCAGACAGTACCAATCCAGCGCATAGACAGCAGACAAATCTAGTACATATACAGCATAGACAGCAGACAGTACCAATCCAGCACATATACAGCAGACAGTACCAATCCAGCGCATAGACAGCAGACAGTACCAATCCAGCACACATACAGCATAGACAGCAGACAGTACAAATCCAGTACATATACAGCACAGACAGCAGACAGTACCAATCCAGCGCATAGACAGCAGACAAATCTAGTACATATACAGCATTGACAGCAGACAATACCAATCCAGCACATATACAGCATAGACAGCAGACAGTACCAATCCAGCGCATAGACAGCAGACAGTACCAATCCAGCACATATACAGCATAGACAGCAGACAGTACAAATCCAGCATAGACAGCAGACAGTATCAATCCAGCATAGACAGCAGACAGTAGCAATCCAGCACATATACAGCACAGACAGCAGACAGTACCAATCCAGCACATATACAGCATAGACAGCAGACAGTACCAATAAAGCACATATACAGCATAGACAGCAGACAGTACCGATCCCGCGCATAGACAGCAGACAGTACAAATCTAGTACATAGACAGCATAGACAGCAGACAGTACCAATCCAGCAGATATACAGCATAGACAGCAGACAGTACCAATCCAGCGCATAGACAGCAGACAGTACCAATCCAGCACATATACAGCATAGACAGCAGACAGTACCAATCCAGTACATATACAGCATAGACAGCAGACAGTACCAATCCAGTACATATACAGCACAGACAGCAGACAGTACCAATCCAGCACATATACAGCATAGACAGCAGACATTACCAATCCACTACATATACAGCATAGACAGCAGACAGTACCAATCCACTACATATAAAGCATAGACAGCAGACAGTACCAATCCAGCACATATACAGCATAGACAGCATACAGTACCAATCCAGCACATATACAGCATAGACAGCATACAGTACCAATCCACTACATATACAGCATAGACAGCAGACAGTACCAATCCAGCAAATAGACAGCAGACAGTACCAATCCAGCACATATACAGCATAGACAGCAGACAGTACCAATCCAGCATAGACAGCAGACAGTACCAATCCAGCGCATAGACAGCAGACAGTACCAATCCAGCACACATACAGCATAGACAGCAGACAGTACAAATCCAGTACATATACAGCACAGACAGCAGACAGTACCAATCCAGCGCAGAGACAGCAGACAAATCTAGTACATATACAGCATAGACAGCAGACAGTACCAATCCAGCACATATACAGCAGACAGTACCAATCCAGCGCATAGACAGCAGACAGTACCAATCTAGCACACATACAGCATAGACAGCAGACAGTACAAATCCAGTACATATACAGCACAGACAGCAGACAGTACCAATCCAGCGCATAGACAGCAGACAAATCTAGTACATATACAGCATAGACAGCAGACAGTTCCAATCCAGCACATACACAGCATAGACAGCAGACAGTACCAATCCAGCGCATAGACAGCAGACAGTACCAATCCAGCACATATACAGCATAGACAGCAGACAGTACCAATCCAGCACACATACAGCATAGACAGCAGACAGTACAAATCCAGTACATATACAGCACAGACAGCAGACAGTACCAATCTAGTACATATACAGCATAGACAGCAGACAGTACCAATAAAGCACATATACAGCATAGACAGCAGACAGTACCAATCCCGCGCATAGACAGCAGACAGTACAAATCTAGTACATAGACAGCATAGACAGCAGACAGTACCAATCCAGCACATATACAGCATAGACAGCAGACAGTACCAATCCAGCACATATACAGCATAGACAGCAGACAGTACCAATCCAGCACATATACAGCATAGACAGCATACAGTACCAATCCAGCACATTTACAGCATAGACAGCAGACAGTACCAATCCAGCACATATACAGCATAGACAGCAGACAGTACCAATCCACTACATATACAGCATAGACAGCAGACAGTACCAATCCAGCACATATACAGCATAGACAGCATACAGTACCAATCCAGCACATATACAGCATAGACAGCATACAGTACCAATCCACTACATATACAGCATAGACAGCAGACAGTACCAATCCAGCACATAGACAGCAGACAGTACCAATCCAGCACATATACAGCATAGACAGCAGACAGTACCAATCCAGCATAGACAGCAGACAGTACCAATCCAGCGCATAGACAGCAGACAGTACCAATCCAGCACACATACAGCATAGACAGCAGACAGTACAAATCCAGTACATATACAGCACAGACAGCAGTCAGAACCAATCCAGCGCATAGACAGCAGACAAATCTAGTACATATACAGCATAGACAGCAGACAGTACCAATCCAGCACATATACAGCAGACAGTACCAATCCAGCGCATAGACAGCAGACAGTACCAATCCAGCACACATACAGCATAGACAGCAGACAGTACAAATCCAGTACATATACAGCACAGACAGCAGACAGTACCAATCCAGCGCATAGACAGCAGACAAATCTAGTACATATACAGCATAGATAGCAGACAGTACCAATCCAGCACATATACAGCATAGACAGCAGACAGTACCAATCCAGCACATATACAGCATAGACAGCAGACAGTACCAATCCAGCACACATAGAGCATAGACAGCAGACAGTAAAAATCCAGTACATATACAGCACAGACAGCAGACAGTACCAATCTAGTAAATATACAGCATAGACAGCAGACAGTACAAATCCAGTACATATACAGCACAGACAGCAGACAGTACCAATCCAGCGCATAGACAGCAGACAAATCTAGTTCATATACAGCATAGACAGCAGACAGTACCAATCCAGCACATATACAGCATAGACAGTACCAATCCAGCGCATAGACAGCAGACAGTACCAATCCAGCACACATACAGCATAGACAGCAGACAGTACAAATCCAGTACATATACAGCACAGACAGCAGACAGTACCAATCCAGCGCATAGACAGCAGACAAATCTAGTACATATACAGCATAGACAGCAGACAGTACCAATCCAGCACATATACAGCATAGACAGATGACAGTACCAATCCAGCGCATAGACAGCAGACAGTACCAATCCAGCACATATACAGCATAGACAGCAGACAGTACCAATCCAGCACACATACAGCATAGACAGCAGACAGTACCAATCCAGCACATATACAGCATAGACAGCAGACAGTACCAATCCAGCACACATACAGCATAGACAGCAGACAGTACAAATCCAGTACATATACAGCACAGACAGCAGACAGTACCAATCTAGTACATATACAGCATAGACAGCAGACAGTACCAATAAAGCACATATACAGCATAGACAGCAGACAGTACCAATCCCGCGCATAGACAGCAGACAGTACAAATCTAGTACATAGACAGCATAGACAGCAGACAGTACCAATCCAGCACATATACAGCATAGACAGCAGACAGTACCAATCCAGCGCATAGACAGCAGACAGTACCAATCCAGCACATATACAGCATAGACAGCAGACAGTACAAATCCAGCATAGACAGCAGACAGTATCAATCCAGTACATATACAGCATAGACAGCAGACAGTACCAATCCAGCATAGACAGCAGACAGTACCAATCCAGCACATATACAGAATAGACAGCAGACAGTACCAATCCAGCACATACACAGCATAGACAGCAGACAGTACCAATCCAGCACATATACAGCATAGACAGCATACAGTACCAATCCAGCACATATACAGCATAGACAGCAGACAGTACCAATCCAGCACATATACAGCATAGACAGCAGACAGTACCAATCCACTACATATACAGCATAGACAGCAGACAGTACCAATCCAGCACATATACAGCATAGACAGCATACAGTACCAATCCAGCACATATACAGCATAGACAGCATACAGTACCAATCCACAACATATACAGCATAGACAGCAGACAGTACCAATCCAGCACATAGACAGCAGACAGTACCAATCCAGCACATATACAGCATAGACAGCAGACAGTACCAATCCAGCGCATAGACAGCAGACAGTACCAATCCAGCACATATACAGCATAGACAGCAGACAGTACCAATCCAGCTCATAGACAGCAGACAGTACCAATCCAGCACACATACAGCATAGACAGCAGACAGTACCAATCCAGCGCATAGACAGCAGACAAATCTAGTACATATACAGCATAGACAGCAGACAGTACCAATCCAGCACATATACAGCAGACAGTACCAATCCAGCGCATAGACAGCAGACAGTACCAATCCAGCACACATACAGCATAGACAGCAGACAGTACAAATCCAGTACATATACAGCACAGACAGCAGACAGTACCAATCCAGCGCATAGACAGCAGACAAATCTAGTACATATACAGCATTGACAGCAGACAATACCAATCCAGCACATATACAGCATAGACAGCAGACAGTACCAATCCAGCGCATAGACAGCAGACAGTACCAATCCAGCACATATACAGCATAGACAGCAGACAGTACCAATCCAGCACACATACAGCATAGACAGCAGACAGTACAAATCCAGTACATATACAGCACAGACAGCAGACAGTACCAATCTAGTACATATACAGCATAGACAGCAGACAGTACCAATAAAGCACATATACAGCATAGACAGCAGACAGTACCAATCCAGCACACATACAGCATAGACAGCAGACAGTACAAATCCAGTACATATACAGCACAGACAGCAGACAGTACCAATCCACAACATATACAGCATAGACAGCAGACAGTACCAATCCAGCACATAGACAGCAGACAGTACCAATCCAGCACATATACAGCATAGACAGCAGACAGTACCAATCCAGCGCATAGACAGCAGACAGTACCAATCCAGCACATATACAGCATAGACAGCAGACAGTACCAATCCAGCTCATAGACAGCAGACAGTACCAATCCAGCACACATACAGCATAGACAGCAGACAGTACCAATCCAGCGCATAGACAGCAGACAAATCTAGTACATATACAGCATAGACAGCAGACAGTACCAATCCAGCACATATACAGCAGACAGTACCAATCCAGCGCATAGACAGCAGACAGTACCAATCCAGCACACATACAGCATAGACAGCAGACAGTACAAATCCAGTACATATACAGCACAGACAGCAGACAGTACCAATCCAGCGCATAGACAGCAGACAAATCTAGTACATATACAGCATTGACAGCAGACAATACCAATCCAGCACATATACAGCATAGACAGCAGACAGTACCAATCCAGCGCATAGACAGCAGACAGTACCAATCCAGCACATATACAGCATAGACAGCAGACAGTACCAATCCAGCACACATACAGCATAGACAGCAGACAGTACAAATCCAGTACATATACAGCACAGACAGCAGACAGTACCAATCTAGTACATATACAGCATAGACAGCAGACAGTACCAATAAAGCAAATATACAGCATAGACAGCAGACAGTACCAATCCCGCGCATAGACAGCAGACAGTACAAATCTAGTACATAGACAGCATAGACAGCAGACAGTACCAATCCAGCACATATACAGCATAGACAGCAGACAGTACCAATCCAGCGCATAGACAGCAGACAGTACCAATCCAGCACATATACAGCATAGACAGCAGACAGTACAAATCCAGCATAGACAGAAGACAGTATCAATCCAGTACATATACAGCATAGACAGCAGACAGTACCAATCCAACGCATAGACAGCAGACAGTACCAATCCAGCACACATACAGCATAGACAGCAGACAGTACAAATCCAGTACATATACAGCACAGACAGCAGACAGTACCAATCCAGCGCATAGACAGCAGACAAATCTAGTACATATACAGCATAGACAGCAGACAGTACCAATCCAGCACATATACAGCATAGACAGCAGACAGTACCAATCCAGCGCATAGACAGCAGACAGTACCAATCCAGCACATATACAGCATAGACAGCAGACAGTACCAATCCAGCACACATACAGCATAGACAGCAGACAGTACAAATCCAGTACATATACAGCACAGACAGCAGACAGTACCAATCTAGTACATAGACAGCATAGACAGCAGACAGTACCAATAAAGCACATATACAGCATAGAGAGCAGACAGTACCAATCCCGCGCATAGACAGCAGACAGTACAAATCTAGTACATAGACAGCATAGACAGCAGACTGTACAAATCCAGTACATATACAGCACAAACAGCAGAGTGTACCAATCTAGTACATATACAGCATAGACAGCAGAGAGTACCAATCGAGCACATATACAGCATGGACAGCAGACAGTACAAATCCAGTACATATACAGCACAAACAGCAGAGAGTACCAATCTAGTACATAGACAGCAGACAGTACCAATCGAGCACATATACAGCATAGACAGCAGACAGTACCAATCCAGCACATAGACAGCATAGACAGCAGACAGTACCAATCCAGTACATATACAGCACAGACAGCATACAGTACCAATCAAGCACATAGACAGCATAGACAGCAGACAGTACCAATCCACTACATATACAGCATAGACAGCAGATAGTACCAATCCAGTACATGTACAGCACAGACAGCAGACAGTGCCAATCTAGTACATATACAGCATAGACAGCAGACAGTACCAATCCAGCACATATACAGCATAGACAGCAGATAGTACCAATCCAGTACATATACAGCACAGACAGCAGACAGTACCAATCTAGTACATATACAGCATAGATAGCAGACAGTACCAATCCAGCACATATACAGCATAGATAGCAGACAGTACCAATCCAGTACATACACAGCATAGACAGCAGACAGTACCAATCCAGCACATATACAGCATAGACAGCAGACAGTACCAATAAAGCACATATACAGCATAGACAGCAGACAAAACTAATCCAGTACATATACAGCATAGACAGCACCAATCCAGAACATATTTAGGATAGACAGTAGACAGTACCAATCTAGGACATAGACAGCATAGACAGCAGACAGTCCCAATCCATTACATATACATCATAGCTAGTACCAATCCAGTACATACACAGCATAGACAGTACCAATCCAGCACATATACAGGATAGACAGCAGACAGTAGCAATCCAGCACATATACAGCATGGACAGCAGACAGTACCAATCCAGCACATATACAGCATAGACAGCAGACAGTACCAATCCACTACATATACAGCATAGACAGCAGACAGTACCAATCCAGCACATATAGACAGTATATACAGCAGACAGTACCAATCCACTTCATATACAGCATAGACAGCAGACAGTACCAATCCAGCACATTTAGACAGCATAGACATCAGACAGTACCAACCTAGCACATATCCAGCATAGACAGCAGACAGCACAAATCCAGAACATATACAGCATACACAGCAGACAGTAGCAATCCAGCACATTTAGACAGCATAGACATCAGACAGTACCAACCTAGCACATATCCAGCATAGACAGCAGACAGCACAAATCCAGAACATATACAGCATACACAGCAGACAGTAGCAATCCAGCACATATACAGCACAGACAGCAGACAGTACCAATCCAGCACATATACAGCATAGACAGCAGACAGTACCAATAAAGCACATATACAGCATAGACAGCAGACAGTACCGATCCCGCGCATAGACAGCAGACAGTACAAATCTAGTACATAGACAGCATAGACAGCAGACAGTACCAATCCAGCAGATATACAGCATAGACAGCAGACAGTACCAATCCAGCGCATAGACAGCAGACAGTACCAATCCAGCACATATACAGCATAGACAGCAGACAGTACAAATCCAGTACATATACAGCATAGACAGCAGACAGTACAAATCCAGTACATATACAGCACAAACAGCAGAGTGTACCAATCTAGTACATATACAGCATAGACAGCAGACAGTACCAATCGAGCACATATACAGCATAGACAGCAGACAGTACAAATCCAGTACATATACAGCACAAACAGCAGAGAGTACCAATCTAGTACATAGACAGCAGACAGTACCAATCGAGCACATATACAGCATAGACAGCAGACAGTACCAATCCAGCACATAGACAGCATAGACAGCAGACAATACCAATCCAGTACATATACAGCACAGACAGCATACAGTACCAATCAAGCACATAGACAGCATAGACAGCAGACAGTACCAATCCACTACATATACAGCATAGACAGCAGATAGTACCAATCCAGCACATAGACAGCATAGACAGCAGACAGTACCAATCCAGTACATATACAGCACAGACAGCATACAGTACCAATCAAGCACATAGACAGCATAGACAGCAGACAGTACCAATCCACTACATATACAGCATAGACAGCAGATAGTACCAATCCAGTACATGTACAGCACAGACAGCAGACAGTGCCAATCTAGTACATATACAGCACAGAAAGCAGACAGTACCAATCCAGCACATATACAGCATAGACAGCAGATAGTACCAATCTAGTACATATACAGCACAAACAGCAGAGAGTACCAATCTAGTACATAGGCAGCAGACAGTACCAATCGAGCACATATACAGAATAGACAGCAGACAGTACCAATCCAGCACATAGACAGCATAGACAGCAGACAGTACCAATCCAGTACATATACAGCACAGACAGCATACAGTAACAATCAAGCACATAGACAGCATAGACAGCAGACAGTACCAATCCACTACATATACAGCATAGACAGCAGATAGTACCAATCCAGTACATGTACAGCACAGACAGCAGACAGTGCCAATCTAGTACATATACAGCACAGACAGCAGACAGTACCAATCCAGCACATATACAGCATAGACAGCAGATAGTACCAATCCAGTACATATACAGCACAGACAGCAGACAGTACCAATCTAGTACATATACAGCATAGATAGCAGACAGTACCAATCCAGCACATATACAGCATAGATAGCAGACAGTACCAATCCAGTACATACACAGCATAGACAGCAGACAGTACCAATCCAGCACATATACAGCATAGACAGCAGACAGTACCAATAAAGCACATATACAGCATAGACAGCAGACAAAACCAATCCAGTACATATACAGCATAGACAGCACCAATCCAGAACATATACAGGATAGACAGTAGACAGTATCAATCTAGGACATAGACAGCATAGACAGCAGACAGTACCAATCCAGTACATATACATCATAGCTAGTACCAATCCAGTACATACACAGCATAGACAGTACCAATCCAGCACATATACAGGATAGATAGCAGACAGTAGCAATCCAGCACATATACAGCATGGACAGCAGACAGTACCAATCCAGCACATATACAGCATAGACAGCAGACAGTACCAATCCACTACATATACAGCATAGACAGCAGACAGTACCAATCCAGCACATATAGACAGTATATACAGCAGACAGTACCAATCCACTTCATATACAGCATAGACATCAGACAGTACCAACCTAGCACATATCCAGCATAGACAGCAGACAGCACAAATCCAGAACATATACAGCATACACAGCAATCAGTAGCAATCCAGCACATTTAGACAGCATAGACATCAGACAGTACCAACCTAGCACATATCCAGCATAGACAGCAGACAGCACAAATCCAGAACATATACAGCATACACAGCAGACAGTAGCAATCCAGCACATATACAGCACAGACAGCAGACAGTACCAATCCAGCACATATACAGCATAGACAACAGACAGTACCAATCCAGCACATATACAGCATAGACAGCAGACATTACCAATCCAGTACATATACAGCATAAAGAGCAGACAGTACCAATCCAGCACATATACAGCATAGACAGCAGACAGTACCAATCCAGAACATAGACAGCATAGACATCAGACAGTACCAATCCAGCACATATACAGCATAGATAGCAGACAGTACAAATCCAGCACATAGACAGCATAGACAGCAGACAGTACCTACAGCATAGACATCAGACAGTACCAATCCAGCACATATACAGCATAAACAGAAGACAGTACCAATCCAGCACATATACAGCATAGATAGCAGACAGTACTAATCCAGCACATAGACAGCAGACAGTACCATTCAGTACATATACAGCATAGACAACAGACAGTACCAATCCAGCACATTTACAGCATAGACAGCAGACAAAATCAATCCAGTACATATACAGAATAGACAGCAGACAGTACCAATCCAGCACATATACAGCATAGACAGCAGACAGTACCAATCCAGTACATATACAGCACAGACAGCAGACAGTACCAATCCAGTACATATACAGAATAGACAGCAGACAGTACCAATCCAGTACATATACAGCATAGACAGCAGACAGTACCAATCCAGCACATATACAGCATAAACAGCAGACAGTACCAATCCAGTACATATACAGCACATACAGCAGACAGTACCAATCCAGTACATATACAGAATAGACAGCAGACAGTACCAATCCAGCACATATACAGCATAGACAGCAGACAGTACCAATCCAGTACATATACAGCACAGACAGCAGACAGTACCAATCCAGTACATATACAGCATAGACAGCAGACAGTACTAATCCAGCACATATACAGCATAGATAGCAGACAGTACCAATCCAGCACATATACAGCATAGACATCAGACAGTACCAATTCAGTACATATACAGCATAGACAGCAGACAGTACCAATCCAGCACATATACAGCATAGACAGCAGACAGTACCAATCCAGCATATATACAGCATAGACATCAGACAGTACCAATCCAGCACATATATAGTATAGACAGCAGACAGTACCAATCCAGCACATATACAGCATAGACATCAGACAGTACCAATTCAGTACATATACAGCATAGACATCAGACAGTACCAATCCAGTACATATACAGCACAGACATCAGACAGTACCAATCCAGAACATATACAGCACAGACATCAGACAATACCAATCCAGTACATATACAGCATAGACAGCAGACAGTACCAATCCAGCACATATACAGCATAGACAGCAGACAGTACCAATCCAGCACATATACAGCACAGACATCAGACAATACCAATCCAGTACATATACAGCACAGACATCAGACAATACCAATCCAGCACATATACAGCATAGACAGCAGACAGTACCAATCCAGCACATATACAGCATAGACAGCAGACAATACCAATCCAGTACAGACACAGACTGTGGTTGGTGTGGTTTCTTCACATGTAACCAGTAGTTAAATGATAGAATGTATTGTGTAACTGAGAGTTTGATCACATAGCATAGCCTGGCAGCTAGGAATGGGTTTGTGAATAGAAGGTAAATAAGTGATTTAGGATTCTGAATAAAGTGCAGCAAACACACGTGTTGTCCCCACAGCAACACTAAAGTATTGTGACAAAGGTGATCCAGCGTATAAATAAACTATCAATACTGATCTAGAGATATTAAACCGCTCGTCTCAACAGTGTATAATATGAGTCTCTAATAATAGAAACACATGTGTAACTCAATAAACATTGCCAGAGCCCCCTTCAGAGCTGCATCACATGTACCAGAGCCCCCTTCAGAGCTGCACTCACATGTACCAGAGCCCCCTTCAGAGCTGCATCACATGTACCAGAGTCCCCTTCAGAGCTGCACTCACATGTACCAGAGCCCCCTTCAGAGCTGCACTCACATGTACCAGAGCTCCCTTCAGAGCTGCACTCACATGTACCAGAGCTCCCATCAGAGCTGCACTCACATGTACCAGAGCTCCCATCAGAGCTGCACTCACATGTACCAGAGCTCCCTTTAGAGCTGCACTCACATGTACCAGAGCTCCCATCAGAGCTGCACTCACATGTACCAGAGACCCCTTCAGAGCTGCACTCACATGTACCAGAGCCCCCTTCAGAGCTGCACTCACATGTACCAGAGCCCCCTTCAGAACTGCAGTCACATGTACCAGAGCCCCCTTCAGAGCTGCACTCACATGTACCAGAGCTCCCATCAGAGCTGCACTCACATGTACCAGAGCCCCCTTCAGAGCTGCACTCACATGTACCAGAGCCCCCTTCAGAGCTGCACTCACATGTACCAGAGCCCCCTTCAGAACTGCACTCACATGTACCAGAGCCCCCTTCAGAGCTGCACTCACATGTACCAGAGCCCCCTTCACAGTTGAACTCACATGTACCAGAGCCCCCTTCACAGTTGAACTCACATGTACCAGAGCCCCCCAATACTGTCTCTAGTATGTGTTTATATAGGCATTTTGTGGGACATCAATCCCCAGCATCCGTCTGGACGCCGATACATACAGCAGGAGGAATACACTAGCAGAGTGAGAAATACAGAGGAAAGACAGACATAGTGCAGTACTGTATATAAAGCAATTTAATTTAATTTATCCAATAAATAGATTTTTTTTCCAGTTACTGGAATGTCACTCTCATGGTACATGCTGACACCCCCTGGGGGGCTTACGGACTGAGCTCACGATGTCCAGAAGGGAAATTTACTCCAAATAGTGGGATTTGATATTCTTCCAATCCCTGGTCTTTTCTGACATTTTTTCCAATTGATTTATTTGTGTTAGATATTAATTGCCCCCCGACCGCCACCCCCACCCCAGACTTCTGTCTATTTACATGTTGATATTTATTTGAATGTCCATTTATTTGTGCTACATGTAATTATGATAGATCCACCGGCTCTCCGTATATATTAATGTCTATACACGTGTGTCCTCTCCACTTGCCACCAAATGGCCGGGGTGTTTGGGAATCCATCTTTTTACGCTTTGTGTAAGAAAACAAGCCGTCAATGACTCCAAAGCTCTGATTTATGAATGATATCTCCTCCAGGAGGAAGCACAACAGAGGCAAAGCCTTCTCACTTACACACAGACCCAAGAGGGCAGTAAATCTAGCAGCACAAAGGCCTTCTAACCTCTTGAACCTTTGATGTTGCTAATGATAGCCCACCCCGGTGCCTTTGCTCTTTTGTTCAGGAGCCAGGTACAGCCAGGCAAAGTTACAGACAAACAAGCCAGGGTATGAAATGGTGACCTGGTCAGATCGTGTCCTGACCTTAAACCTTACCCTTTACAGTTTAAACTTTAACCCTGGAGAATAAAGTCTGTTAGACTCCCATGGGTGGGCGACCACAGCCCTTTCTTTCACTATCTGGCAATCTATCAAAATACACCCACCGGCTGTGTGGTGCTCCAGGAGAACAAGCAGTTCATACATGGGACCCCCTTTAAAGTTGTAATAGCTCGGACCACCCTGAACTTTCTGCGACCTTCGGCTGACCGTTTAAACGTTTGCCCTGAGTGTATATGCTTGGACCATACCTGTCTGTGCAAAGGACTAGATAATGAGAACTGCTGTTACGTGTCATAGAGCGACAGACATATAATATTAATATTATCATACTGTACAGAAGAATTGGGCTTAATTACTTCTTAGAATGAAGAAACAGGGTGTTTAGTAATATTTCAGCCTTCATGTTACCGAGCATTAGATCATACTGAGCCTGACCTGTTAAATCTCCAGCCCCCAGTAAATGCAAGCTATGGACATATCAAATCGTAGAGAGTAGTGGATGTATGGAATAGTCTTCCAGTAAAAGTGGTAGAGGTTAATACAGTGAAGGAGTTTAAGCATGCATGGGATAGGTATAAGGCTATCCTAGATATAAGATAAGGCCAGGGACTAATGAAAGTATTACTTTACTGAGAGGGTAGTGGATGTATGGGAAAGTCTTCCAGTAGAAGTGGTAGAGGTTAATACAGTGAAGGTGTAAGCATGCATGGGATAGGTATAAGGCTATCCTAGATATAAGATAAGGTCAGGGACTAATGAAAGTATTACTTTACTGAGAGGGTAGTGGATGTACGGAATAGTCTTCCAGTAGAAGTGGTAGAGGTTAATACAGTGAAGGAGTTTAAGCATGCATGGGATAGGTATAAGGCTATCCTAGATATAAGATAAGGTCAGGGACTAATGAAAGTATTACTTTACTGAGAGGGTAGTGGATGTATGGAATAGCCTTCCAGTAGAAGTGGTAGAGGTTAATACACTATAGGTATAAGGCTATCCTAGATATAAGATCCGGCCAGGGACTAATGAAAGTATTACTTTACTGAGAGGGTATTGGATGCATGGAATAGTCTTCCAGTGGAAGTGGTAGAGGTTAATACAGTGAAGGAGTTTAAGCATGCATGGGATAGGTATAAGGCTATTCTAGATATAAGATAAGGCCAGGGACTAATGAAAGTATTACATTACTGAGAGGGTAGTGGATGCATGGAATAGTCTTCCAGTGGAAGTGGTAGAGGTTAATACAGTGATGGAGTTTAAGCATGCGTGGGATAGGTATAAGGCTATCCTAGGTATAAGATAAGGCCAGGGACTAATGAAAGTATTACTTTACTGAGAGGGTAGTGGATGTATGGAATAGTCTTCCAGTAGAAGTGGTAGAGGTTAATACAGTGAAGGAGTTAAAGCATGCGTGGGATAGGTATAAGGCTATCCTAGGTATAAGATAAGGCCAGGGACTAATGAAAGTATTACTTTACTGAGAGGGTAGTGGATGTATGGAATAGTCTTCCAGTAGAAGTGGTAGAGGTTAATACAGTGAAGGAGTTTAAGCATGCGTGGGATAGGTATAAGGCTATTCTAGATATAAGATAAGGCCAGGGACTAATGAAAGTATTACCTTACTGAGAGGGTAGTGGATGTATGGAATAGTCTTCCAGTAGAAGTGGTAGAGGTTAATACAGTGAAGGAGTTTAAGCATGCATGGGATAGGTATAAGGCTATCCTAGATATAAGATAAGGCCAGGGACTAATGAAAGTATTACTTTACTGAGAGGGTAGTGGATGCACAGAACAGTCTTCCAGTAGAAGTGGTAGAGGTTAATACAGTGAAGGAGTTTAAGCATGCATGGGATAGGTATAAGGCTATCCTAGATATAAGATAAGGCCAGGGTCTAATGAAAGTATTACTTTACTGAGAGTGTAGTGGATGTATGGAATAGTCTTCCAGTAGAAGTGGTAGAGGTTAATACAGTGAAGGAGTTTAAGCATGCGTGGGATAGGTATAAGGCTATCCTAGGTATAAGATAAGGCCAGGGACTAATGAAAGTATTACTTTACTGAGAGGGTAGTGGATGTATGGAATAGTCTTCCAGTAGAAGTGGTAGAGGTTAATACAGTGAAGGAGTTTAAGCATGCGTGGGATAGGTATAAGGCTATCCTAGGTATAAGATAAGGCCAGGGACTAATGAAAGTATTACTTTACTGAGAGGGTAGTGGATGTATGGAATAGTCTTCCAGTAGAAGTGGTAGAGGTTAATACAGTGAAGGAGTTTAAGCATGCATGGGATAGGTATAATGCTATGCTAGATATAACATAAGGCCAGGGACTAATGAAAGTATTACTTTACTGAGAGGGTAGTGGATGTATGGAATAGTCTTCCAGTAGAAGTGGTAGAGGTTAATACAGTGCAGTAGTTTAAGCATGCATGGGGTAGGTATAAGGCTATCCTAGGTATAATATAAGGCTAGGGACTAATGAAAGTATTCCGATTATTTTGTTTGTAGCAGACTAGATGGACTGAATCGGTGCCGTATTCTATGTTTCAGGAGATAATATTCTGGTATTTTTCTTTTTTTAATTTCCTGCGATTGGATTTGTATCGGTAAAACTGCCCAGCAATTGACAGGAGTGTATTACAAAAAGAAAAGAGAAAAGAGAGGATGTACGATTGAGTGGGAGCGGTCCTCTTACTCCAGATGAATGTGCCAGCTTCCACTATGATTAGAGAAATGGATAACTCACTAACATCTGTGAAAACTACAATAAAAAGGAATTTAGTGTTACCCCAAGGAAGGTCTGTCCATTAGGAGCTTTATTACATTGCCAGCAGCTCTCTGTAACCTGGTTATCCCCGCTCAGAGCTCAGAGATGTGACTGCCTATCATCCTTACACTGCTTGCGGCATCAAAGCCTTGCTTCTGCTCCTGTTAGATATTCTGTTATTTGCGAGTTGGATGACAGTGTAATGACTCACTGAACAGAAAGAGTCCCTGACCCTATTGAAGGATTAACTAGAGTGAGTGTGCTCAAGTAACACCAGTACTTTGAATTTTCACAGTCAATTTCAGAAAGTACAAGATTGTTCCTCAAAGGACTGCTATTTCCCCAAACACTGCCAGACTGTGTTGATATTTATTCAGGTATGAAAAAAAAAAAAATATATATATATAGGAGCTAATCCGCTGGAGCAGAAGGTAATGCCGACTGGGAGTTGCAGCAATTTGGTTTCTCTGATACAGACACGTAGCCCTCGATCTCTGATTCCCCTTCACTTGAGCAGGCGACCAAATCATTTCCATTCCCAATAAACCATGTCAAACGCAGGAAGCTAAGAAGATACTACAGACAGCGATCCACCTGCTCCTTGCTTAATACATAGGCCAGAATAACCAGGCCTCGCTCCTTCATCGATCTCTGGCTCAATGTACCCGATACTTGCACTGAAGGGTCAGGCCCCGAAGAGGACAGGCTTTGCTGAGGTATTGGATGCAGGTTCATTAATTGCCGACAGTCTCGAATTTGCCGGGACAGTCCTGTTTTTTTTTTTTCGGCGCTGTCCCCCAGTGCTTGGTGCGCAGGGAGCATCTTTGTTTAAACTGTATATGTCTCCAAGATACACACATCCTAAATGAGGAATATTGTGCTCCAGGCACCTGGTATCTATAGCTGGTAAAATATAAGACATTCGGCAGTACATGATCAAAAAATAGAATATAATATAAATATAACTAATCTTTTTTAGGTGACAAAAAGCAGCAAAAAAATGGGGATAACAGCGGAGACGTGACGCTTTTGCGTGTTCAGCAATGCATGTTCATATTTTTGTGGGCTCAATGCAATGTCAGGTGACATCACACGGCGTCCTATGGCCCCGCCCCCTTAAGGCTCTGCCATCTTGGATCCTGCTATAGAGAATAAGGAAGCACAAGAAAGTCCAATATGCAGAAATCTCACGAAGCTTGATCCTTATAAAACATAACGTTAAATCCAATAGAAAAATTTAAAATAAAATGACATGGGGGTAGAATTAACACCTAACGCGTTTCATCCATTCGGACTTACTCATAGATCCAAATACCATAGGCCCCGTATGTCCTATACCTTAGTAATGTTTATCTCTCTTCCCCTCCCAGTTATTTACTGCCACGGAGCGCCTCTCCCTGAAATACATAATAGTGTCCAACTAGCAGCCAGTGTCACAACAGCTCCACAACGTTATATTTGCACTGGATCTTACAGTGAAAAATGAAACATGAAAATGATTAAATGGCATGTACATTCTAAGATGCACGCCACTTTATCCTCCATGCTGCCAAGCAGATCCCATCGCTGACAATCCGTTAAACATTTGTTTCTATTAAAGATTTTTAATGGACAAATGGAAACATTTGTTTGGATGACTTTCTTTCTACCTGTAAATCGCTCACTCAGTCACAGAGCCCCCAGCCGGTATCTCTGACCGATGTACCGAGTTATAGAATAAAACCACGTTATTATATGATATGATAACTAATCTGTACACAGCACAACCCTTAATCACCGTGACCTGATCACACCTTTCAGCACAGGCTAGAACCCAACCTCCCCCACGACTGGCTGTCCGTGATAATTGATACATTAAATACGGAAAGAGGTGTAAAATGAGTCACTCCCTTTCCTCTTTTTCTAATCGTTTGTGTTTAGTAAGCCAGCACCAGACGTTTTCTTCCTGGGCATCAAGGTAACTGCTTTATTTAAGTCACCGATGTCTGCACGAGAAGCATGCATGTTTTATGTTATCCAATGGTGTGTGATAGAAAAACACAGAAAAAAAGAGCTTTGTTTTTTGTTCCCCGTGCATTAAAAAGACGTGAGAGTAGAAATGAATACGCAGAGTGGTAATTAGATCAGGGATAGATGCCACCTTTTTTTTCCCCAGCTTTGGAGAGGAAGACGTGCGAGGGTATAATTGATATAATTGATCTAATTCTTTTTTTTTTTCTTTCTCTTTTTGCTGCAGTCATTTATTATGTGTGTGCCATTGTTGGCAGTCTCATCCTCAACGTGATCTTGTGCAGCTGATAATACAGACTAGATGTGAGTAAGTGTGAGCACCAGCCATTCACAAGTCCATGGTGTCTGTTTCTGCCTGGCCAGGTGCTGTCTAATGGGGAATATGGGGGGGGGGGGTGGCAGACACACAGAATCCTGCAATATCTGTCATTTTCATTCAGTTCCATCTGCAGCAGAGCCAGGGAAAATATGGGTTGGGGTAATATGGGTTGGGGTAATATGGGTTGGGGTAATACGGGTTGGGGTAATACGGGTTGGGGTAATATGGGTTGGGGTAATATGGGTTGGGGTAATACGGGTTGGGGTAATATGGGTTGGGGTAATATGGGTTGGGGTAATATGGGTTGGGGTAATATGGGTTGGGGTAATACGGGTTGGGGTAATATGGGTTGGGGTAATTTGGGTTGGGGTAATACGGGTTGGGGTAATATGGGTTGGGGTAATATGGGTTGGGGTAATACGGGTTGGGGTAATACGGGTTGGGGTAATACGGGTTGGGGTAATATGGGTTGGGGTAATACGGGTTGGGGTAATACGGGTTGGGGTAATACGGGTTGGGGTAATACGGGTTGGGGTAATATGGGTTGGGGTAATACGGGTTGGGGTAATATGGGTTGGGGTAATATGGGTTGGGGTAATATGGGTTCGGGTAATACGGGTTGGGGTAATACGGGTTGGGGTAATACGGGTTGGGGTAATATGGGTTGGGGTAATATGGGTTGGGGTAATATGGGTTGGGGTAATACGGGTTGGGGTAATATGGGTAGTGATAATATGGGTTGGGGTAATATGGGTTGGGGTAATATGGGTAGTGATAATATGGGTTGGGGTAATATGGGTTGGGGTAATATGGGTTGGGGTACTTTTGCCTGAATGACCAATGTGATGTTACCCCGTTTGAGGAATACGTACTGTAATGGCTGCTGGATATCGGAGCATGGTCAGGGGCTGCCAGAAATGAGTGTCACCTTGAGTCCTTAGTGGTGCAGGGAGAGAGTTGTCCGCACTGGATGCACTTTGGCAATTCTCTTCACACGGCTTAGACCAGGTTATTTACTCGTTGATGTGACTGGAGAGGTAGAGAGACTGAGGCTTTGATATTAGTTGCTGCTGACTGAACCCCCTGTCCCTCTCTAAATTAAAATAAACAAAATGCAAGTTAGAAACATCTTAAAGAAGGATTAACTCTGGCAGAAAGTTCTAAAAATAGAGCGGTCACTTTGGAAACCAACAGAATGTTCCGCAGTCACCATGGGAGCCAACGGAATGTTCTGCAGTCACCATGGGAGCCAACGGAATGTTCTGCAGTCACTATGGAAACCAACAGAATGTTCCGCAATCACCATGGAAATCAATGGAATGTTCTGCAGTCACCATGGGAACCAACGGAATGTTCTGCAGTCACCATGGGAACCAACGGAATGTTCTGCAGTCGAAATGGAAACCAATGGAATGTTCCTGCCGATTACATCACTTTTGGAACTTTACCCCAGTAATGACTTTTAAACATAACATAACATAAGGTATGAAAGAATATCCCCCTGAAATCTTGTTTTTTTTTCCCCCTTTTTTCGTTTAAAAAGGAGTACATATTTAACCCCTTCACGGCGTTGAGGCATAGCTTCCTGTATAGAAATGAGTCGATCAATGATCACTTCCTCCATTCAGCAGGTGCACTGAAAAAATCCACCCCAGCTGCAATATATGATTGCTCCCCAGAGTGATCACAGGTGCAATATTGAAAGCAGGCATGCCTTTTCCATATGGCGCTGCCCGGCAAGATGTTCGGAAGTGATCAGTGATCATGTCCGCCTCTCTGTTGCTGCAAGAAGCAGTGAGATCACTAAACTACAAAGTTAGCCTTAGATCTAGCGTTAGTGCTTAGGTTAGAGTGATGCTATTTGTTGGTGGTTAAAAGATCACTGTAGGAGAAAATGTTTAGGTAAATCGCTACATTCGGTTATTACCCTAGAACTTTACAGAAAAACATGTTAACATTGGTATATTCTAAACTCAGTTTTCACCATATTTCATTATTTTTTTTATAATAAATTATATGGTTTCATCAAAATAATAATATTTCTAAAGAAATCCCTTCCGATGACGATAACAAGAATATATAATATGTGTGGATACATCAAATGATAGTGAGGAAAACAACAGCTAAACACAAACACTGCAGAAAAGTAAAAACAGCCTTCCTCAAGGTTAATGTCTACAGTGATGTTAATATAGTGTGACACTTAAATGCATCCCTGTAGTACAATTAAATCAGCCCTCAGAAAGTAACATTTCCCTTTTGTTTTTGGCAAAGGTCTTTCTAGCACTGGCAGCTGTAATAATGGCTCAGACACTGGTAAGGAGGTCCTTAAGGTCAAAAGGTCTCATTCCTTATACTGTGCCATCGGACAGTAAAAATGATCTAAACACTGCTAGCAGAATTGCAAGTAAATGCATAGATTATTAGATCTTAAATGTGTCTGTGCTTTGCAAATTAACAATTTTTGTTATGGAGAGTAATTTGCATATCGAGCTGTCTAGTGATGTCATAAACAGGATACACTCCAGCCTATTTTAGAATATATTCTGCTCTCGTAATCCATGCAATTTGGCTGCGGGTGTGAATCATTATCTGTAAAAGGTTCTTTTCATTTGAATGCCGGATACTCCTTCTAATGAATGATCACTCAGCAGAGATACTGCTTCAGAGTGAGAAAACATAGATCATGTTGATCAGAGATTGGAGAAAAGATCAAAGACGCAGAGTTGGATTTCTCCAGGACTCCCACAGCCGAGCAAGTGCAATTCTTCATCCAGCTCTGGACAACATTCCGCTTTCATGGAATTAGTCTTGTTTGAGCCTCGGAGAAACCTGACTTCCCTCACCCCGAAAATTCAACTATTTAGACAGAAAAGGCTACACCCACAAGATGCATGCCTGAAAGACCCATGTATTACACCACGCACACACTACATAGGACATACACGCAGAAAGCCGCCTGCCCTCCAGCTCCCGCACAGGATCATGGGTATGTGTGACAAGGCACCGCAAGTCTCTGTGTAGCAGAGAGCCAATCAGTAATGGATTAAAGCTGGTCTACTGTGCACTATTCACAAGATACTCACCACTGCAGAAAGAGTAGCAGCTCCCAACTCCCTCGCACGGCCAATCACTAGCGGTGTGTTCAGCATCGCACACCAGTCAGCGCTGCCAGGTTGCAGCATGGCCGCGGGGGAGTCAATGTCTTGCTTCCAGATCAACTTGCGCCATTGAAGCGCCATTCAGATGCCTTTTACATTAGACTTTGCGTTCTGTGTCATTAATATATCGCCTGGGTTTAGGCTCTGTGTACTGTTACCATTTCAAAAGTATCATTTGAAGTATCGTTTCAGTGGGTGTTTTTTTTGTCAGTTGTTCTTGTTTTGTTTTGAATGAAGGACTGGGACAATGTTTACATTTATTCGCAAAATTGCAATTCAGCCCGAATGTGAAATGCCTGTTTTCCCCTTGAGCACGGTCTCATCCCGTCACCCAGTCCGGAGCTGGAAACAATGAAAGACGAACTCAGCAGACATTCCAGAATTCCTAGTCGGAATGTTAAGAATCAGGATCACAGCCTTTAAATCGTACACCCCCCCCCCCCCACCCCCTTCCAAATATAATAAATTAGTATCTTAAAAAAATATATTCCTCATGTAAAAAGAAACAAACAAATCTGTCTGATAATTTTTTTCTCCTAAAAACAGCATGGAAAGCAGTTCTTGACAAATATTTGAGGACTTTAGGAGCCAAACAGACATATGTAGGTGCCAGGATGGTTATCTTAGATGCCAGATGAATGGCCCTTTCATAGAGACCATATATTAAACGTAAAACAAGATGTTGGGATCTTAGGAGCTCCTGGGATTTGTAAAGCCCTAATGTAATGTGTGAAATTATTTTTAATGTACACTAAATATAAGTTCATTTCACATAAACCCATATGTACTGCATACATATACATACAGATAAGCTAGATGGAACCTTCAAAGGCAATCGTAACCTTCCTTAATGTGACAATAGTCTACTCTTTCGAACTGGTGGGGATTTGGCCCTTACTGGTGACAGCTGGTGACAGCTAGCAGGGTTTCCCCCATTATCCTGACACTGACCTCTATTTCACCTGCTGTGTATTTACTTAGTGCGGTCACAAAGAGCTACCTTGGTGTCTCACTTGCAGGAGCCCTGTGTGGTGAGAACATCTGGTGCTCTCATCCTTTCATCATTAGAGCAGTAGAGGAAAGTCGCTCAGGCAGCAATGCATTATCTGGATGAACATGGCATTAGGTAAACCTGATCCACCTAATGCCCATATTATCTGAATCTAATTAAGACTTGGGGGGGGGGAGGACTATTCATTTACAATGAGGTTAAGTTTACTTGGTGCTTTCTCTATGCCGAAGAGGGCGGAGATAATCTGAAAACACACTGGGCTCAATGGCCCCTGTTATTGCCGTACCCGTTACAAAAAAAATTCTATCCAAACACTGTATTTTATGGCACAAACAGCGATTCGATGCGAAATCTATGGCCAAAAAAAATCCCACATTTTTGTTAACTTACCGACAAACCCCCCCCATGAGCTAATGTACTTAACACATCTGATATATGTAGATTTTAACCCCTTTCAGTGCTGTAGACCCATAAATAAAATATCCCCCACCTCCTTGGACCTAGCAAAAGGCCCTTAGTCCCATTCAAGGAAATAAGTATCCCTAATGCCCCTCCAGGGGACCTGGGACTGCCCATGTGCCCCTAGTACTGTATTAAAATAAATACACCCCCATCATGGTGCCAGGGGGCTGGCCAAGTGCCCCTGGTACAACACAATCATTTCAAAATATGAAAATATTTACATTTCTCTACCAAGACTGCCGCCTTCCGTTTACCTTGACTAGGTAGGGAGCACAACATCTAAAAATTAGTATACCTGTAAAAAAAAACACACCTTGAATAAAGGATGAGCAGTGATTTTCACAAAGAGTGCCCTGTGGAAATAAATAATACCCTCAACGATCAGCAATGCCCTTCTCCCTCATCTTCAGGCAATGGAAATCCCCCCCCCCCTCCCCCCACCAAAAAAAAACAGATATCGCAAATAAAAAAGTAAACTGCACCAGCCAATTTTTTTTAAGTTGCAGGCCTCTCTCTAAGCATTCTCAGTGGAATGAGATCTTAACCCAGCAGAGTGGCCCCACCCCATCCCTACTATTGACTGGTTCTCAAAAAGGTTAGGGGACTATTACTCCCCCGATACTCTATTGTTAACATGTTTTTATGGCAAAACGCTGGGTATTATTTCGATTCCCATAGCAATTGAATCACATGGTGCTCTGATCGGAAAAACATTTAGTATCAAATCTCTAACCTCAAAGTCCATCATTGAATCCAACCCAGTCACTGAACAACCCTGATATGAGGCTGTATTACATTAGGCGCAGGGCCGGCCTTAGGGGTGTGCGACCTGTGCGAGCGCACAGGGCTCAACACTCCAGGGGGCGCTCTCCCGCCCAAAGAAAAAAAAAACAAAAAAAAAAACAAAGAAAGCCGGTAGTGGCACTGGCTGGGGGAGATCAAAAGATCCCCCTTCACCAGCCCTCTGCTCGGCATGCTCTGCTAGATCCGGGGAGGGGGCGGAGCTAACCGGCTGGGCGGTGTAGCTCTGCCCCCAACCTGTGAAGCAGATCAGCGTCTGCTTCACACGGAGCCACAGACAGCAATAGAAAGTGCTGCTCGGCTTCCCATGCCTGCATTAAGCATGGAGCCTGCATTAAGCATGGAGCCTGCATTAAGCATGGAGCCTGCATTAAGCATGGGGAGCCTGCATTAAGCATGGGGAGCCTGCATTAAGCATGGAGCCTGCATTAAGCATGGAGCCTGCATTAAGCATGGAGCCTGCATTAAGCATGGGGAGCCTGCATTAAGCATGGGGAGCCTGCATTAAGCATGGAGCCTGCATTAAGCATGGGGAGCCTGCATTAAGCATGGAGCCTGCATTAAGCATGGAGCCTGCATTATGCATGGAGAGCCTGCATTAAGCATGGGGAGCCTGCATTAAGCATGGGGAGCCTGCATTAAGCATGGAGCCTGCATTAAGCATGGAGCCTGCATTAAGCATGGGGAGCCTGCATTAAGCATGGAGCCTGCATTAAGCATGGGGAGCCTGCATTAAGCATGGAGCCTGCATTAAGCATGGGGAGCCTGCATTAAGCATGGGGAGCCTGTATTAAGCATGGAGCCTGCATTAAGCATGGGGAGCCTGTATTAAGCATGGAGCCTGCATTAAGCATGGAGCCTGCATTAAGCATGGGGAGCCTGCATTAAGCATGGAGCCTGCATTAAGCATGGGGAGCCTGCATTAAGCATGGGGAGCCTGTATTAAGCATGGAGCCTGCATTAAGCATGGAGCCTGCATTAAGCATGGGGAGCCTGCATTAAGCATGGGGAGCCTGTATTAAGCATGGAGCCTGCATTAAGCATGGAGCCTGCATTAAGCATGGGGAGCCTGCATTAAGCATGGAGCCTGCATTAAGCATGGAGCCTGCATTAAGCATGGAGCCTGCATTAAGCATGGGGAGCCTGCATTAAGCATGGGGAGCCTGCATTAAGCATGGGGAGCCTGCATTAAGCATGGAGCCTGCATTAAGCATGGAGCCTGCATTAAGCATGGAGCCTGCATTAAGCATGGAGCCTGCATTAAGCATGGAGCCTGCATTAAGCATGGGGAGCCTGCATTAAGCATGGGGAGCCTGCATTAAGCATGGAGCCTGCATTAAGCATGGGGAGCCTGCATTAAGCATGGAGCCTGCATTAAGCATGGAGCCTGCATTAAGCATGGAGCCTGCATTAAGCATGGAGCCTGCATTAAGCATGGGGAGCCTGCATTAAGCATGGAGCCTGCATTAAGCATGGAGCCTGCATTATGCATGGGGAGCCTGCATTAAGCATGGGGAGCCTGCATTAAGCATGGAGCCTGCATTAAGCATGGAGCCTGCATTAAGCATGGAGCCTGCATTAAGCATGGGGAGCCTGCATTAAGCATGGAGAGCCTGCATTAAGCATGGAGCCTGCATTAAGCATGGAGCCTGCATTAAGCATGGGGAGCCTGCATTAAGCATGGGGAGTCTGCATTAAGCATGGAGCCTGCATTAAGCATGGGGAGCCTGCATTAAGCATGGGGAGCCTGCATTAAGCATGGAGCCTGCATTAAGCATGGGGAGCCTGCATTAAGCATGGGGAGCCTGCATTAAGCATGGAGCCTGCATTAAGCATGGGGAGCCTGCATTAAGCATGGAGCCTGCATTAAGCATGGGGAGCCTGCATTAAGCATGGGGAGCCTGCATTAAGCATGGGGAGCCTGCATTAAGCATGGGGAGCCTACATTAAGCATGGGGAGCCTGCATTAAGCATGAGGAGCCTGCATTAAGCATGGAGCCTGCATTAAGCATGGAGCCTGCATTAAGCATGGGGAGCCTGCATTAGGCATGGAGCCTGCATTAAGCATGGAGCCTGCATTAAGCATGGGGAGCCTGCATTAAGCATGGAGCCTGCATTAAGCATGGAGCCTGCATTAAGCATGGAGCCTGCATTAAGCATGGAGCCTGCATTAAGCATGGGGAGCCTGCATTAAGCATGGAGCCTGCATTAAGCATGGAGCCTGCATTATGCATGGGGAGCCTGCATTAAGCATGGGGAGCCTGCATTAAGCATGGAGCCTGCATTAAGCATGGAGCCTGCATTAAGCATGGAGCCTGCATTAAGCATGGGGAGCCTGCATTAAGCATGGAGAGCCTGCATTAAGCATGGAG
Source organism: Pelodytes ibericus (assembly GCA_036172795.1). Classification (NCBI taxonomy): domain Eukaryota; kingdom Metazoa; phylum Chordata; class Amphibia; order Anura; family Pelodytidae; genus Pelodytes; species Pelodytes ibericus. The sequence continues at coordinate 204,664,942 of CM069862.1, read as the reverse complement.
CCTGCATTAAGCATGGAGCCTGCATTAAGCATGGGGAGCCTGCATTAAGCATGGGGAGTCTGCATTAAGCATGGAGCCTGCATTAAGCATGGGGAGCCTGCATTAAGCATGGGGAGCCTGCATTAAGCATGGAGCCTGCATTAAGCATGGGGAGCCTGCATTAAGCATGGAGCCTGCATTAAGCATGGAGCCTGCATTAAGCATGGGGAGCCTGCATTAAGCATGGAGCCTGCATTAAGCATGGGGAGCCTGCATTAAGCATGGGGAGCCTGCATTAAGCATGGGGAGCCTGCATTAAGCATGGGGAGCCTGCATTAAGCATGGGGAGCCTGCATTAAGCATGAGGAGCCTGCATTAAGCATGGAGCCTGCATTAAGCATGGAGCCTGCATTAAGCATGGGGAGCCTGCATTAAGCATGGAGCCTGCATTAAGCATGGAGCCTGCATTAAGCATGGGGAGCCTGCATTAAGCATGGGGAGCCTGCATTAAGCATGGAGCCTGCATTAAGCATGGGGAGCCTGCATTAAGCATGGGGAGCCTGCATTAAGCATGGGGAGCCTGCATTAAGCATGGGGAGCCTGCATTAAGCATGGGGAGCCTGCATTAAGCATGGAGCCTGCATTAAGCATGGGGAGCCTGCATTAAGCATGGGGAGCCTGCATTAAGCATGGAGCCTGCATTAAGCATGGGGAGCCTGCATTAAGCATGGGGAGCCTGCATTAAGCATGGGGAGCCTGCATTAAGCATGGGGAGCCTGCATTAAGCATGGGGAGCCTGCATTAAGCATGAGGAGCCTGCATTAAGCATGGAGCCTGCATTAAGCATGGAGCCTGCATTAAGCATGGGGAGCCTGCATTAAGCATGGAGCCTGCATTAAGCATGGAGCCTGCATTAAGCATGGGGAGCCTGCATTAAGCATGGAGCCTGCATTAAGCATGGGGAGCCTGCATTAAGCATGGGGAGCCTGCATTAAGCATGGAGCCTGCATTAAGCATGGAGCCTGCATTAAGCATGGGGAGCCTGCATTAAGCATGGAGCCTGCATTAAGCATGGAGCCTGCATTAAGCATGGGGAGCCTGCATTAAGCATGGGGAGCCTGCATTAAGCATGGAGCCTGCATTAAGCATGGGGAGCCTGCATTAAGCATGGAGCCTGCATTAAGCATGGAGCCTGCATTAAGCATGGGGAGCCTGCATTAAGCATGGAGCCTGCATTAAGCATGGGGAGCCTGCATTAAGCATGGGGAGCCTGCATTAAGCATGGGGAGCCTGCATTAAGCATGGGGAGCCTGCATTAAGCATGAGGAGCCTGCATTAAGCATGGAGAGCCTGCATTAAGCATGGAGCCTGCATTAAGCATGGAGCCTGCATTAAGCATGGAGCCTGCATTAAGCATGGGGAGCCTGCATTAAGCATGGAGCCTGCATTAAGCATGGGGAGCCTGCATTAAGCATGGGGAGCCTGCATTAAGCATGGGGAGCCTGCATTAAGCATGGAGCCTGCATTAAGCATGGGGAGCCTGCATTAAGCATGGGGAGCCTGCATTAAGCATGGAGCCTGCATTAAGCATGGGGAGCCTGCATTAAGCATGGAGCCTGCATTAAGCATGGGGAGCCTGCATTAAGCATGGGGAGCCTGCATTAAGCATGGAGCCTGCATTAAGCATGGAGCCTGCATTAAGCATGGGGAGCCTGCATTAAGCATGGAGCCTGCATTAAGCATGGGGAGCCTGCATTAAGCATGGGGAGCCTGCATTAAGCATGGAGCCTGCATTAAGCATGGGGAGCCTGCATTAAGCATGGGGAGCCTGCATTAAGCATGGAGCCTGCATTAAGCATGGGGAGCCTGCATTAAGCATGGAGCCTGCATTAAGCATGGGGAGCCTGCATTAAGCATGGGGAGCCTGCATTAAGCATGGAGCCTGCATTAAGCATGGGGAGCCTGCATTAAGCATGGAGCCTGCATTAAGCATGGGGAGCCTGCATTAAGCATGGAGCCTGCATTAAGCATGGAGCCTGCATTAAGCATGGGGAGCCTGCATTAAGCATGGAGCCTGCATTAAGCATGGGGAGCCTGCATTAAGCATGGAGCCTGCATTAAGCATGGGGAGCCTGCATTAAGCATGGGGAGCCTGTATTAAGCATGGAGCCTGCATTAAGCATGGGGAGCCTGCATTAAGCATGGAGCCTGCATTAAGCATGGAGCCTGCATTAAGCATGGGGAGCCTGCATTAAGCATGGAGCCTGCATTAAGCATGGGGAGCCTGCATTAAGCATGGGGAGCCTGTATTAAGCATGGAGCCTGCATTAAGCATGGAGCCTGCATTAAGCATGGGGAGCCTGCATTAAGCATGGGGAGCCTGTATTAAGCATGGAGCCTGCATTAAGCATGGAGCCTGCATTAAGCATGGGGAGCCTGCATTAAGCATGGAGCCTGCATTAAGCATGGAGCCTGCATTAAGCATGGGGAGCCTGCATTAAGCATGGGGAGCCTGCATTAAGCATGGGGAGCCTGCATTAAGCATGGAGCCTGCATTAAGCATGGAGCCTGCATTAAGCATGGAGCCTGCATTAAGCATGGGGAGCCTGCATTAAGCATGGGGAGCCTGCATTAAGCATGGAGCCTGCATTAAGCATGGAGCCTGCATTAAGCATGGAGCCTGCATTAAGCATGGGGAGCCTGCATTAAGCATGGGGAGCCTGCATTAAGCATGGAGCCTGCATTAAGCATGGAGCCTGCATTATGCATGGGGAGCCTGCATTAAGCATGGGGAGCCTGCATTAAGCATGGAGCCTGCATTAAGCATGGAGCCTGCATTAAGCATGGAGCCTGCATTAAGCATGGGGAGCCTGCATTAAGCATGGAGAGCCTGCATTAAGCATGGAGCCTGCATTAAGCATGGAGCCTGCATTAAGCATGGGGAGCCTGCATTAAGCATGGGGAGCCTGCATTAAGCATGGAGCCTGCATTAAGCATGGGGAGCCTGCATTAAGCATGGGGAGCCTGCATTAAGCATGGAGCCTGCATTAAGCATGGAGCCTGCATTAAGCATGGAGCCTGCATTAAGCATGGGGAGCCTGCATTAAGCATGGAGCCTGCATTAAGCATGGGGAGCCTGCATTAAGCATGGGGAGCCTGCATTAAGCATGGGGAGCCTGCATTAAGCATGGGGAGCCTGCATTAAGCATGAGGAGCCTGCATTAAGCATGGAGCCTGCATTAAGCATGGAGCCTGCATTAAGCATGGGGAGCCTGCATTAAGCATGGAGCCTGCATTAAGCATGGAGCCTGCATTAAGCATGGGGAGCCTGCATTAAGCATGGAGCCTGCATTAAGCATGGGGAGCCTGCATTAAGCATGGGGAGCCTGCATTAAGCATGGGGAGCCTGCATTAAGCATGGGGAGCCTGCATTAAGCATGAGGAGCCTGCATTAAGCATGGAGCCTGCATTAAGCATGGAGCCTGCATTAAGCATGGGGAGCCTGCATTAAGCATGGAGCCTGCATTAAGCATGGAGCCTGCATTAAGCATGGGGAGCCTGCATTAAGCATGGAGCCTGCATTAAGCATGGGGAGCCTGCATTAAGCATGGGGAGCCTGCATTAAGCATGGAGCCTGCATTAAGCATGGAGCCTGCATTAAGCATGGGGAGCCTGCATTAAGCATGGAGCCTGCATTAAGCATGGAGCCTGCATTATGCATGGGGAGCCTGCATTAAGCATGGGGAGCCTGCATTAAGCATGGAGCCTGCATTAAGCATGGGGAGCCTGCATTAAGCATGGAGCCTGCATTAAGCATGGAGCCTGCATTAAGCATGGGGAGCCTGCATTAAGCATGGAGCCTGCATTAAGCATGGGGAGCCTGCATTAAGAATGGGGAGCCTGCATTAAGCATGGGGAGCCTGCATTAAGCATGGGGAGCCTGCATTAAGCATGAGGAGCCTGCATTAAGCATGGAGAGCCTGCATTAAGCATGGAGCCTGCATTAAGCATGGAGCCTGCATTAAGCATGGAGCCTGCATTAAGCATGGGGAGCCTGCATTAAGCATGGAGCCTGCATTAAGCATGGGGAGCCTGCATTAAGCATGGGGAGCCTGCATTAAGCATGGGGAGCCTGCATTAAGCATGGAGCCTGCATTAAGCATGGGGAGCCTGCATTAAGCATGGGGAGCCTGCATTAAGCATGGAGCCTGCATTAAGCATGGGGAGCCTGCATTAAGCATGGAGCCTGCATTAAGCATGGGGAGCCTGCATTAAGCATGGGGAGCCTGCATTAAGCATGGAGCCTGCATTAAGCATGGAGCCTGCATTAAGCATGGGGAGCCTGCATTAAGCATGGAGCCTGCATTAAGCATGGGGAGCCTGCATTAAGCATGGGGAGCCTGCATTAAGCATGGAGCCTGCATTAAGCATGGGGAGCCTGCATTAAGCATGGGGAGCCTGCATTAAGCATGGGGAGCCAGCATTAAGCATGGGGAGCCTGCATTAAGCATGGGGAGCCCGAGCAGCACATTCTCTTGCTGACCTGGGCTCCCAATGAAGCAGGTGCTGCTCTGCTTTACAGGGTGGGGGCGGAGCTACACCACTGAGCCGGTTAGCTCCGCCCCCTCCCTGGACCCACCTTTGAAGGCAAAGGAAGGGAAGGGGAGGGTGGGGGAGAGAGACAGGGGCGGGGGGGAGAGACAGAACAGGGAGAGGGGGAGAGACAGAACAGGGGGAGGGGGGAGAGACAGAACAGGGGGAGAGGGGAGAGACAGAACAGCTGGAGGGGGGAGAGAGAGATACAGAACAGGGGGGAGAGAGAAAGAACAGAGGGAGGGAGAGAGAGACAGAACAGGGGGAAGGGGGAGAGAAGGAGACAGACAGAACAGGGGGGGAGAGAGAGACAGAACAGGAGAGAGAGAGAGAGAGACAGACAGAACGGGGGGAGAGAGACAGAACAGGGGGGAGAGAGAGACAGAACAGGGGGAAGGGGGAGAGAGAGACAGACAGGGGGAGGGAGGGAGAGAAAGACAGAACAGGGGGAATGGGGAGAGAGAGAGACAGAACAGGGGGGGAGAGAGAGACATAATGGGGGGGAGAGACAGAACAGGGGGAGAAAGAGACAAAACAGGGTGGGAGAGAGACAGAACGGGGGGAGACAGAATGGGGGGGGGGGAGAGAGAGACACAACAGAGGAAGGGGAGGAGAGGGACAGAACAGAGGGAGAGAGAGAACAGGTATGGGGGAGTTAAAGAGAGAGACAGACAGGGCAATGAAGAGGAAAGGGACAAACATGGGAAGGGAGAGAGATACATACATGGGGGGGCGCCATGGACACAGGGCGCCGGAACACTTAAGGCCGGCCCTGATTAGGCGTGTGCTACATTTAGCTGTAGGGAGAGGCACAAAGTGTACCCTGTGTCTTCAGGTGTGACACATGTGGACCCCCTAACTGTCCTGCGGGATGTAGGTGAATGAACGCTGCGCATGCACAGTAGCTCTAGGAATGGACCTTTCCTTCCTGCCCCCCATCCTCGGTGCTGGGAGGAAATGATTAGAGGTTATCTCCATGTAATACAAGGCGCATTGTGTTATTATATCAGCCTCTGTGTGTTTGGCTCTACGGCCTATATATCCGTCATCATGTCTGAATATACTCACCCCTTGGCCGGTAATTCAGTAAGCGGCAGTATTAAGGCTCCAGACAGTTGTGTCAGCTAAACATGTAATGTAGGCGAGCGTGTATTTATAAAAGATCCATAATAACATTGAATTCAGGAATCCAATCTCCCTACAAGTCCATCATTTCCTCAGTGTAACAAAGATGGCTCTCTGTGCACACACCACCAATCTAGACGAATGGTCCATCCGCCATGGGACTATTCGTTAAAAGCCGATTTGAGGGGGTGTGTATTCCGCATGAAATGCAGACCGTGGGAGAGAAATTTATCGAGCAGTCTTTTACAGTTATTTTATCATTGCAGTTGTTAAGTGAGTCGTTAGGAGCTGTGATTGCTACACAAAGTTGTGATTTATGGGCAGTATGTTTTCCAGCTGCCAATAAACTCCATTTGTAAAGTGTGAGGGACTACAGTATCTGTCCATAGTCTGCTTCCATGTGTACTCCCTGCTGTCGTGATATTATTTTAAGCCTGTGCTTGGTGGGGCTTGTCCATGGTTCAGACCAGGGCATGCAGGACAGCCTACTGGGATAGTATGAGATAAGAAGGAGGTTAGCTAGACTGGCAAAACTGCGCTCCGTCAATGGCAGCCATAATTACTGTATCCTGCGCCTCTTATCATCCGCACTTGGCTTTCTGTTTTGAAATGTGGATACAGAGTAGCATCTGTCTCCACAAACCCTGATGGGAAATATATCACTAATTAATATAGTGTAGGATAAATTAATCTAGTTCTGTAAAGTGTGATTAAATGCTTTAACTAATATAAACAGTGCCGTGACAGGCTGGGATCTTCAAGCTTTATATTTCTGGGTTTGCCGTAAGATTTCCCATCTTAAAAAACTGCCACCACTTATTTATTTTTTATTTTTGGTACAGGATTTAATCACCCGTATTTTCCAACATCTAGCCAGCCACTGTCCTGACTGATAGAAAGCCTTGCCCCTTAGGGTTAAAAAAACCCCACAAAACATTATTTTTATGTATTTAATATTTAATTAATACTAGTGTCGCTGCATAATGTTTTATCCAAAAATCCTGTGGGGCTTTCTAGAACCCAGACAAACTGGGGCTTGACATCCCCTGGCAAGTTATTTTATTATCAGCAGAGACTGGCCATAATTGCAGGGTATATAACCGCTTAAGAACCTCATTACATGCCCCGTCATACAATAGTTTGCCGTCCATACCAGCACCATGTCCTTTGGCTGAGTTCTATTATCATCCGTTCCTGGGTACAGGGATGGAATGAAGCCGTTCTTATGACACCCTTGTTGTGTTTTTTGTTTTCCGTTTTTATTTTTATTTTTTAAGAGTCAAATACATTTCAGTTATACCACCCAACTCCCCTCCTGCTGCCGGCCGGACCGCCCCTTCCAAACCCAAAACAAGGAGCCTGGAAATGCCCCTTTCACATATTTTAACGCAAACAAATATACTGAGTATTTCAATCCTGGTGTGAAATGAGCGCCAGCCCTAGGATATCAGTAAATTACATGCTGACGATTTATTCCTGTTGTACATGCTTATTTACTCTGCTAGTCAATAAAAATGCATAGTTAACATATCAACTACCATATTATGGGGTACTTATGCTATCAAACATATTACCGCTACACACTGTGTTCTTTATTCTGCTCTTCACGCTCTTCAAATTAAGTTTGCAGACTATTATTCGGTAATGTATTTTTTTTCTTTGTCTAGCCGCTCTGATGAGTTTTTTTCTTTCTTATTTTTAAAGTTTCTTAATGTAATGAATTATTTCTTCCCAAACTGGCAGTATATATAACGACAAATTATTTCATGACAGCTCATGTAATACTGGTTTCAAGCAGTTATGTACTCCGTAAATATGACCATTCTCTGCTGATAATAGAATAACTCTGTACCAGGCGATGTCAAGCTCTGGCTTGTCTGGGGTTCTAGACAAACCCATGGGATCAGACATTGTCCAGTGGCACACTAATATTAATTACATATTAAATTAAAGAATCCTAACATTCTAGTAAGATGAAGGTCACCCTACTTGAAAACATCAGGACTTTTTGTCCCTCTTTTTCCAGTTTAAGACACTGTTTCTTCCAAGGTAATTTTTGGATAACAATTAGTTTGACCATGCTTTGCGTTCTTGGAACAGTGAAATCTTCTGCTTTTCTTTGTAAACTTCAGTAATCTGCTACAATAATGTTTAAAAAAATAAAATATTTTGTATGCCATGTCCTTTGTCCATTGGCCTACACCTAGGTACCACAGATTATTAATGCATTATCAGCTAGCTTGGTGTCAGAGGTGGGATAATTCCACAGAACTCAGCCTAGTCTAAACTCTGGAAGGTGTACAAACAATGGAATGCACAATTAATATTCTGATGGCGATCCATGATTATTTGTAAACATATTATTTGACTATTTCCTCCTATTTGTAATTAATTTTTGACTGCATCTTATAGGTCTATTGGTACTTTAACAATCTGTTAAACATTGTAATAATACTTAGCAATTTATATCTATATAGAAAAAAAGTCAAAGCTTTGTCACATTCTTGTCAACGAAGCTACTAATTCAACCATATATAGAACTTATATAATGAACTGTAATGCTGCAAGTCTTCGTTATTCTCCTTTGCTGCTCATTAAGGTGGGAGATGACAGGACCGGGCATGTGACTGTTCTCTAGCCTGATATCTCTGTGGGATTTCCCCCCTCCCTGAAAAACCTGCATAGAATAGATCTTGAACCACTTAGTGGCACTTAACAAAAACTGAGCTTCATGGTACATTCGGGTATTATATTGTAATAGGTATTAAATTAAAGGAATTGTTCTTTTCGTTACAAAATTACCTTTATGGTTTATTACTTGCACACATGCTGAATATTTTGATTTGAAAGGGAAAAAAAAAAAAAATAAGAGAGCGAAAGAAAATGAAGGAGACACATTATTCCTTTCCGAAGACAGACTGTAATTAAAATAGCATTTCTTAATGGAGTTGTAAAATTTGGAGTAAATGTGGCCGGAATGTCTGTTAACCTGCTGTGTTCAATTAAAATGGAAAGTTTTGAGTTGCGTAAGATCCTGTCTACCCACTGATCCATTACCACAGCCAGAGAACTTTATTACGCAGACACTGGAAGTCGAACTGTCAAGTCGGTTTGGAGGTAGACAACATGCTTCTTGTTGATACTGAAAATCCTTCTAATTAAAACCACACCACACAGTATATATCTGACCTTTTGTGCCTCTTATATCTCATGGAGAAGCCAAATGCGCGTAAATAAAGTAGAATATGCAGTCTTAATTCATTTGCAACTGGTTAAATATTCCCAGACATGCCAGCGGTTCAGCTATAGCCCTATTAACAAATAATACAGAATCATTTATTTCTCCCATTGCCGAAGGTGGGTTTAGTGGAACAGAGGCCTGTTAATTAGGACAGAAGTGTAGGGGTCTAACCTTTCCACGGGTTAATAAATATTTAGCATGTATTGGGACTGTCCGGTGGCCGTTTCCACTGTACTCCGTATTGGGCTGTATGACTGAGAATGATTAAATCATAAGGGTTAAATAATATATGCTTGGATACAGCTCAGTGCTAGGCACTGACAGCAAAGCAAAAGGATCTTTATTCCCATTAAACAAGTTCGGAACTATTTATTGGCTGTAACACTGGCCGCAACCAACATGGCGCAATGGTGATAAGCCAGTGCTCGGGAAACCGCTACGGCGACCTGCAGATCCGTAATATTGGGCGTAGGTCACTTAGCATATAGGAAGAGGATCGGCTATTGAGTAATCTGCCTTCTAAACAGTAAGGTAAAAAGTTAATTAGACTTGTGAGGATTCCCATTGTATGTGGGCCTCTGTCATAGGGCTGACACGGAATGGCATTAAAGGAAGAGCAAACAATGTCTCCTCTGACCATGTGAGGACAAGTGGGACACACTCCACATGCTACTCGCTACTGATTATTATGTATTGTTATCCCAGGAAAGTAGTGCTGGATTATTCTGACAGGGCCATTAGGATATCATGTGTGTGACTGTGTAAATAATTGTGCGGTAACTCATGGTGTCACCCCCCTGGATTTCCTCCATACAATGCCAAACAGATTCCTTAGTAATGCCAGTTAGATGGCCTATTAACTATGCCACACACAGGAGCCCTAAAACTATGCCACACACAGGAGCCCCATAACTATGCCACACACAGGAGCCCCATAACTATGCCACACGCAGGAGCCCCATAACTATGCCACACGCAGGAGCCCATAACTATGACACACACAGGAGCCCATAACTATGCCACACACAGGAGCCCATAACTATGCCACACACAGGAGCCCCATAACTATGCCACACACAGGAGCCCCATAACTATGCCACACACAGGAGCCCATAACTATGCCACACACAGGAGCCCCATAACTATGCCACACACAGGAGCCCCATAACTATGCCACACACAGGAGCCCATAACTATGCCACACACAGGAGCCCCATAACTATGCCACATACAGGAGCCCCATAAATTATGCCACACCAGAGCCCCACTATTTATGCCTCACCTCTGCCCAATTAATTATGCCACACACACAGGTGCCCCATAATTATGCCACACACACACAGGTGCCCCATAATTATGTAACACACACACAGGTGCCCCATAATTATGCCACACAAAAGAATCCCTTAATTATGCCACACATGGGGCCCAATAAATATGCCACACAAGCGCCATATAATTATGAACACATGGGACAGCCATTAATTATGCAACACACAGGAGCCCCACGAGGTGACAATTGTACAATTCTAAAACAATACATATATATATATATATATATATATATATATATATATATATACATACAGACATCTCTCTCTTTATAACAGACAATTTGCCCAATTATATGCCAGTATCATTTTGTCATTAATAAGCCACAGCCAATTTGCCCATTAATATGCCAGTATTATTGTGCCAGATGCCAATACCATTGTGCCTTTAAGATGCCAGTATTATTGTTCCATTCATATGCCAATAATATTATGCCATTCAGAGCCCAGTAATATTGTGCCATTAAGATACCAGTAATATTGTGCCATTCAGAGCCCAGTAATATTGTGCCATTCAGAGCCCAGTAATATTAAGCCATTCAGAGCGCAGTAATATTGTACCAGTCAGATAGCAGGAATATTGTGTCATTCAGAGCCCAGTAATATTGTGCCATTCAGAACCCAGTAATATTGTACCAGTCAGATAGCAGGAATATTGTGCCATTCAGAGCCCAGTAATATTGTGCCATTCTGAGCCCAGTAATATTATGCCAATCAGAGCCCAGTAATATTCTGCCATTCAGAGCCCAGTAATATTGTGCCATTCAGATACCAGTAATAGTGTGCCACTCAGATACCCAGTAATATTGTGTCATTCAGAGCCCAGTAATATTGTGCATTCAGAGCCCAGTAATATTGTGCATTCAGAGCCCAGTAATATTGTGCCATTCTGAGCCCAGTAATATAATGCCAATCAGAGCCCAGTAATATTCTGCCATTCAGAGCCCAGTAATATTGTTCCATTCAGATACCAGTAATAGTGTGCCATTCAGAGCCCAGTAATATTGTGCATTCAGAGCCCAGTAATATTATGCCGTTCAGAGCCCAGTAATATTGTGCCAATCAGATGCCTGTAATATTGTGCCATTCAGAGCCCAGTAATATTGTGCCATTCAGAGCCCAGTAATATTGTGCCAGTCAGATACCAGTAATATTGTGCCAGTCAGATACCAGTAATATTGTGCCAGTCAGATACCAGTAATATTGTGCCAGTCAGAGCCCAGTAATATTGGGCCAGTCAGATACATGTAGTATTGTGCCACTCAGATAGCAGGAATATTGTGCCATTCAGATACCCCAGCCAATTTGCCCATTCCTCCCTCCTCCCCCCTTCCCCATCAATTACCGCCTGGCTGCTGCTCCGTGTCCCCGGCCAGACGTCTCCGTGCAGTGTTCCCTCCTGCACGGAAGAGGGAAACACAGTCACCGGATGTGACGTAAATCGCGGTGATTTTTTTTTTCCGGCGGAAAAGAATCCAGCAGATGCGGCTGTGAGAAAAAAAAAAAGTTAAGCAGCGCGATGCGGTGCGGGGGGATGCAGGCAGCACCGGTGTCACCCCCTCTGCCCTGTAGTGAGAAGCCATGAGGAATTGCACTGGGTTCTGAAATGATTTAGTGATATCCTCTGCACTGTAGTGATTCAGTGATATCCTCCGCACTGTAGTGATTTAGTTTTATCCTCCGCACTGTAGTGATTTGGTGATATCCTCCGCACTGTAGTGATTTAGTGATATCCTCCGCACTGTAGTGATTTAGTGATATCCTCTGCACTGTAGTGATTTAGTGATATCCTCTGCACTGTAGTGATTTAGTGATATCCTCTGCACTGTAGTGATTTAGTAATATCCTCCGCACTGTAGTGATTTAGTGATATCCTCCGCACTGTAGTGATTTAGTGATATCCTCTGCTTTGTAGTGATTTAGTGATATCCACTGCACTGTAGTGATTTAGTTCTTTCCTTTGCACCGTAGTGAGAAGCCATGAGGAATTGCACAGGGTTCTTAACTGATTCAGTGATATCCTATGCACTATAGTGATTTAGTGATATCCTCGGCACTGTAGTGATTCAGTGATATCCTCCGCACTGTAGTGATTTAGTTTTATGCTCCGCACTGTAGTGATTTTGTGATATCCTCCGCACTGTAGTGATTTGGTGATATCCTCCGCACTATAGTGATTTAGTGATATCCTCCACACTGTAGTGATTTGGTGATATCCTCCGCACTGTAGTGATTTAGTGATATCCTCTGCACTGTAGTGATTTAGTGATATCCTCTGCACTGTAGTGATTCAGTGATATCCTCCGCACTGTAGTGATTTAGTTTTATGCTCCGCACTGTAGTGATTTGGTGATATCCTCCGCACTGTAGTGATTTGGTGATATCCTCCGCACTGTAGTGATTTAGTGATATCCTCTGCACTGTAGTGATTTAGTGATATCCTCCGCACTGTAGTGAGAAGCCATAAGGAATTGCACAGGGCTCTGAACTGATTTAGTGATATCCTCTGCACTGTAGTGATTCAGTGATATCCTCCGCACTGTAGTGATTTGGTGATATCCTCCGCACTGTAGTGATTTAGTTTTATGCTCCGCACTGTAGTGATTTAGTGATATCCTCCGCACTGTAGTGATTTAGTGATATCCTCCGCACTGTAGTGATTTAGTTTTATGCTCCGCACTGTAGTGATTTAGTGATATCCTCCGCACTGTAGTGATTTAGTGATATCCTCCGCACTGTAGTGATTTAGTTTTATGCTCCGCACTGTAGTGATTTAGTGATATCCTCCGCACTGTAGTGATTTAGTGATATCCTCCGCACTGTAGTGATTTAGTTTTATGCTCCGCACTGTAGTGATTTAGTGATATCCTCCCCACTGTAGTGATTTAGTGATATCCTCCGCACTGTAGTGATTTAGTGATATCCTCCGCACTGTAGTGATTTAGTTTTATGCTCCGCACTGTAGTGATTTAGTGATATCCTCCCCACTGTAGTGATTTAGTGATATCCTCCCCACTGTAGTGATTTAGTGATATCCTCCGCACTGTAGTGATTTAGTGATATCCTCCGCACTGTAGTGATTTAGTTTTATGCTCTGCACTGTAGTGATTTAGTGATATCCTCTGCACTATAGTAAGAAGCCATGAGGAACTGCACAGAGTTCTGAATTGATTTCGTTTTATCCTCCACACTGTAGAAATTGCTGAGTAAAATCCTTGTACACCCTTAAACTCCGCTGGAATGTCTCCCCTCAGGATTCCTTAACCTTATTGATTAATGCTAAAGCCTCATAAATCTAGATAAACCTTTAATTATATCTTAGAAACACTCCGGTTATTATATTTATGATGAACCAATAAAGGATGCGTCAAAAATTAGCCAACTGTACATTTTATCATAAAGGGATATATGGGTTTCCGGGGTGAGATGCTGACAGCTTTACTTTGTCTCTTAAATAACTGCTTTTAAAGTTTCATCCGTTTATGACAATTGGAAATGTACTATTTTCTCTCTGTGGGAGAATATTCATTTTGGTTAGTGTTGCAATAGGTGAAATGTAAGTGAAATGACATTAAATACTAAGCAAAGGGGGGGGGGGGGTTACTTTTATTATAGTGCAAGAGTTTCTATCATGAGCAAATTCTGGGGTAAAGTTCTAAAATGGCAGCAACCGACAGGAACATTCCGTTGGTTTCCATGGTGATTTCTCTTCATACTAGGTGTCTGCTCTGCCGAGCACTGTCTCCACCTGAAGACCTTCCTGACCCTTTCTCATTGTCCTTTCAATTATTGTGAGGGGATTAGGACTGACACTGTAAGAGGGTCCATAGATCTAGAAGAGACTCCCTTTATAACCCATACCCTCTGTATATCTATATAACCCACACCCTCTGTATCTCTATATAACTCATACCCTCTGTATCTCTATATAACCCATACCCTCTGTATCTCTATATAACCCATACCCTCTGTATCTCTATATAATCCATACCCTCTGTATCTCTATATAACCCATACCCTCTGTATCTCTATATAACCCATATCCTCTGTATCTCTATATAACCCATACCCTCTGTATCTCTATATAACCCATATCCTTTGTATCTCTATATAACCCATACCCTCTGTATCTCTATATAACCCATATCCTCTGTATCTCTATATAACCCATACCCTCTGTATCTCTATATAACCCATATCCTCTGTATCTCTATATAACCCATACCCTCTGTATCTCTATATAACCCATATCCTCTGTATCTCTATATAACCCATACCCTCTGTATCTCTATATAACCCATATCCTCTGTATCTCTATATAACCCATATCCTCTGTATCTCTATATAACCCATACCCTCTGTATCTCCTTATAACCCATACCTCTGTATCTCCTTATAACCCATACCCTCTGTCTCTCTATATAACCCATACCTTCGTTATCTCTTTGGTTTCCACCTTCTCAGTTTGGGACCGCCAACCGAGGTCCATGGAAGAGACCAGTTGTGGCGCCTATCCCTTGCTGCTCACTCATCGAACGAATACACATAATTCCTATTAAATTAGATTTTTGACAGTTTAACATTAAGAGCTTTATTCACGAGCGAGGGAACTGACAAGGGAATCGCAAACTTAAGGCCAACGTAGCCGAGTCTTCCATTCAGCTCCACTTCAAACTCTGCAATATTGACCTTGAGTTTGCCCAAATTTTTAAGCTCCTGCTGTGAATTCAAAATACTCAAGCCCCTGCTGTTCCATCTTTCATGGGTCTTTTGCTTTTCTAGACCCTATTCATAATTCTGGTAACTGGTTGGTACATCATTATGATGCAGGTCTGATCCAGCAGGTTCTGTAGGTAAAATAATCCCATTAATTGTAAACAGAAGACAAACAAAAAGAACCTTTTGATTTACTATTCTGCATATTAATCTTCTAATCTGGGCTTTAGAACACCCAGGTAATCAATTAAAATCTGTCTTAATAGAATAAATCTCCGGCATATTCTGATGGGATTTTTCTCTATTTTTTTTTGATAAATATTTTAGTAATGTATGTCTCTGTATGGGTATAATTTATATTTACACGTCTGGACACTGCTTTTCTGAATACATGTATCTTTTTAATTAAATTGTTAGTTTTTTAATCTAGCCTGGGCGTCGGATATATCATTAACAAGAGCTCTTTGAGGGAATCTGATGTTTTCTTGATTAGATCAAGTGTGTTTTATGAAGGAGCTGGGGCTGATGAAGAGGCTACACTGATGGAGAGAAATACATGATCTTTCTTTATCTCACTATCTGCATAAAGAAACCATTTGATCTGTCAGAGAAACGCAACCAAGAGTGAAAATGACATTAGCAGAAAGCAAACCGAAAGGTCAGCCGAGCAGAATGGCAAAAAATTCTTCTTTTTTTTTTTTTTATCCATTTGTGTTTGCAAAGATGATATTCAGATATTATAGTATTCACACAACAGAGGGCAGAGATACACCTCCTGCAAGTACTGTAAATCAATCATGCAACCAAAGGGGCTTCTGTATCAATGGGCACGGGATATTGTACATTGACTCAGACAATCTCCACTTAAAATATATGAGATTGCGTAATAAGTTTTTATATACCCCCACGGCCTACAACCTGATCATCTCTATATATGTGCATGACTCCGTAACTATGGTCCCCTCCTGTCATTGGCCGTCCTCAAAGCAGTGCAGCTAGGGGGTGTGGCCTTGTTGGACGCGGGTGATGTGAGCGAGCATGTCGCCATACGTGGTGCTTAGCCAGCATAGACCATAGAGATCTTGCCAAGGGCCCTTTCTTTAAATAATTCTGTCTTGTGTAAAGTAGGTGTGTGTGAGGTGTTTGTATATATGTGTATATGTAAAGTAGGTGTGTGAGGTGTTTGTATATATGGGTATATGTAAAGTAGGTGTGTGTGAGGTGTTTGGATATATGGGTATATGTAAAGTAGGTGTGTGAGGTGTTTGTATATATGGGTATATGTAAAGTAGGTGTGTGTGAGGTGTTTGGATATATGGGTATATGTAAAGTAGGTGTGTGTGAGGTGTTTGGATATATGGGTATATGTTAAGTAGGTGTGTGTGAGGTCTTTGTATATATGTGTGTATGTAAAGTAGGCGTGTGTGAGGTGTTTGTATATATGTGTATATGTAAAGTAGGTGTGTGTGAGGTGTTTGGATATATGGGTATATGTAAAGTAGGTGTGTGTGAGGTGTTTGGATATATGGGTATATGTAAAGTAGGTGTGTGAGGTGTTTATATATATGGGTATATGCAAAGTAAGTGTGTGTGAGTTGTTTGTATTTATGGGTATATGTAAAGTAGGTGTGTGTGAGGTGTTTGTATATATGTGTATATGTAAAGTAGGTGTGTGAGGTGTTTGTATATATGGGTATATGTAAAGTAGGTGTGTGTGAGGTGTTTGTATATATGGGTATATGTAAAGTAGGTGTGTGTGAGGTGTTTGGATATATGGGTATATATAAAGTAGGTGTGTGTGAGGTGTGTGGATATATAGGTATATGTTAAGTAGGTGTGTGTGTTTATCAATTGCGTGTATGCTTGCGTGATTTTCTGGCTCCTACAATTTTTTGCTGGCTCCTAAAATCTAATTAAATTTGTCAAGCCCTGCTGTATAGCGCAGTTTCTTCGGACTGGATAGTTTTTCTTCCCCCTCTGTGAAATGGCATTATCTTATCAATGTGAGTTCATATTTATCACGTATGGCACAGAATTAACCCATCAAACTCTGGGTAATGTTCCGTTCCTCTCGTGTCTGATTGTCAGGGTCTGCGTCTTGTCTGAAATTCCTTCCCTGACAAGCGCTCATTTTAGCTCTGTCCATTACTCTCTCTCGCTTTCCAAAAAGGAAGTTTTATTTCTGCAAAGCTTGAAGCAAAGCACGGCTTGGAAAGCTTAGCCCGATCCATGTGCAATTTTCACTGACATGTGTAATTCCACCGCTACATGATATAAACACTGGAGAGAATAATGTGTGGGCAACCAGGGGCTCAACACTGCTGTATCTCCAAACAAGTAGCAGATACTTACGTCTGTGTCAAAAGTTATAGGAGCAGATTTACAAATCACTTAAGATGTCATAATGTAAATGTACAGAGATTTAAACAGCAATTTCACTCCCTGCACTTTTTTTTTTCTTTTCGTTTTCTTTCTTGTTTTTTTTTTTTTCTTTTTTTAACCACCGTCCAAACCCAGCGGGGGAGTGCGTGCGTGAGCTTGTACACCACTGTCAGGACCACCCAGCTCTTGGCAATTAACCCTTGGGGTGCCAGGACATGACACGTTCTGTGGGCACATGAAAGGGGAATGCTTTCATTACTTTTTTGGTAAATGACCAGGAAACTAAATTTGGGATGGAGAGAGAAGCTGGGGCTTCTAATTCTCCCTGTCTTAAATTTTTACTATATCATTTCTATTTTTAAATAATGTTGGTTTATGCCTCGTTGTTTTATTGCTGGTTATTACCATGATACAAAGGCGTTAGCCTGTCTGACAGGCTTCTGTATCATTGACGTGGACCAATAGGTGAATGCACGAGCCCCACCGGCAGTGGCTTGGGTAAACCTCTCTTGACCAGTGAATGATATCGGCACTGCGGAGTATCAAGCTGGAAGCGTTGTGGGTGATACTGGGTGCCATGCACTGGGAATTTATATCTGCTCACTCCTGTGGCTCTCTGCCTCTTTCACTGAGCTTTCTTCATGTTGTACAGTTGGTTGTTTTAGGGGCTTACTGCCCCCAGGTCTAGAAACCCTGCTGACAACACATGCAAAACCAACTTCCAAGACTGCCCTGTTTTTTTGGTGTCCAGTCCCTTCAAATTGAAGTCCGTCCCAGCATTAATTACATTGTGCTGTACATAGGCAGCATGAACCCATGACAGCTGTACATGTGCAAAGCTCTGTGTATGCGCAGTATACACTCTGTGCTGTCCCCAGACAACGGAGAATGAAAAATGGGAATCACAAGCTATCGGTCCTGAATCAGGACTGGGGCCTGATATACCAATGTTACTCAATGAAGCAAATCCTTCCTCCGAACAAGAAAAAACATGGAGGCACGCACACCCCCATTAGTACACACCTTGCACGCATCCAGCGGCTCTCCTCCACAAATAACTATTTACCTTAGGGTTTGACACCAGAAAATATGCGGACAAGAACTTCGTATGTGAAATCTCCAATTTATTAAATCCAAAAAAGAAAAAAGGATCACCCAAACTGGCGGAAACTGGATGCCATACGTGTTTGTATAGTTTGGAGGAAAGACGTAACAGGGGGGATATGATAGAAACATTTATATACATAAAGGGAATCAACACAGTAACTGAGCAGAGGATATTTATATGGAGAAAAACTACCACAACTAGAGGACATAGTCTGAAATTAGAGGGGCAACGATTTAAATGTAATATCAGGAAGTATTACTTTACTGAGAGGGTAGTGGATGTATGGAATAGCCTTCCAGCAGAAGTGGTAGAGGTAAACACAGTCAAGGATTTTAAGCATGCTTGGGATAGACACAAGGCTATCCTAGCTATAAGATAAGGCCAGGGACTAATGAAAGTATTACTTTACTGAGAGGGTAGTGGATGTATGGAATAGTCTTCCAGTAGAAGTGGTAGAGGTTAATACAGTGAAGGAGTTTAAGCATGCGTGGGATAGGTATAAGGCTATCCTAGATATAGGATAAGGCCAGGGACTAATGAAAGTATTACATTACTGAGAGGGTAGTGGATGCATGAAATAGTCTTCCAGTAGAAGTGGTAGAGGTTAATACAGTGAAGGAGTTTAAGCATGCGTGGGATAGGTATAAGGCTATCCTAGATATAAGATATGGTCAGGGACTAATGGAAGTATTACTTTACTGAGAGGGTAGTGGATGTATGGAATAGTCTTCCAGTAGAAGTGGTAGAGGTTAATACAGTGAAGGAGTTTAAGCATGTATGGGATAGGTATAAGGCTATCCTAGATATAAGATATGGTCAGGGACTAATGGAAGTATTACTTTACTGAGAGGGTAGTGGATGTATGGAATAGTCTTCCAGTAGAAGTGGTAGAGGTTAATACAGTGAAGGAGTTTAAGCATGTATGGGATAGGTATAAGGCTATCCTAGATATAAGATAGGGCCAGGGACTAATGAAAGTATTACATTACTGAGAGGGTAGTGGATGCATGGAATAGTCTTCCAGTAGAAGTGGTAGAGGTTAATACAGTGAAGGAGTTTAAGCATGCATGGGATAGGTATAAGGCTATCCTAGATATAAGATAAGGCCAGGGACTAATGAAAGTATTACTTTACTGAGAGGGTAGTGGATGCATGGAATAGTCTCCCAGTAGAAGTGGTAGAGGTAAACACAGTCAAGTATTTTAAGCATGCGTGGGATAGGTATAAGGCTATCCTAGATATAAGATAAGGCCAGGGAGTAATGAAAGTATTACATTACTGAGAGGGTAGTGGATGCATGGAATAGTCTTCCAGCAGAAGTGGTAGAGGTTAATACAGTGAAGGAGTTTAAGCATGCGTGGGATAGACACAAGGCTATCCTAGCTATAAGACCGGGAACGGCAGACTAATAAAAGTACTCCAAAAAAAAAAATTGGGCAGACTAGATGGACCGAATGGTTCTTATCTGCCGACACATTCTATGTTTCTATGTTTCGCTCCTCTCTCTGGTTTCTAATTATCACCTGGTACACCTCTCCAGAAGCACAGGGTAGCCTAGCATGAACAGCGCTAATTATAAAGGATTCAGCGATACTTGCCGACCGATGGTTAGAGATCAGTTCTCCAGTTGTAGAGGTCAGCCGGCCCTCCTGTGCCCCAGCTAGGATATGACTGGAGCCGCATGCGCTCCATCCTGTCTGTGCCAGACATTGGGAAAGGAGGAAAGTGATAAATATTCTGACTCTGATTTCCGATCTTTAGGTTTTGTGTAAAAATCAATACATGTTGGGATTTATTGTGCAGCATCCAGGAAAACAGCCACCGTCCAACATACAGAGGGCTCTGTCATCTTAATACCTTCAGGAATAACTATACGTAGTCTGAAACGCAACAGACATATAATATGTCTCCGGCAACTTAATCTGATCGCAGGGGACAGCTGGTGACTGGTAAAGATGACAAGGTTCGCTTTTATCCCGATCCTTAAAGGACAGCGATCAGCAAAAAAAACATAAAATGTAGGTGGTTTTATTAGAAAGGCTTTAATGAAATAAAGAACCTTATTAAGCCCTCTTTTCTCTGTATAGCTCTATCACGGGGCAGACATGTTGTTTAGAATCTTTTCTCTGTATAGCTCTATCACGGGGCAGACATGGTGTTTAGAATCTTTGCTCCGTATTGCTCTATCGGGGCGGACATGGTGTTTAGAATCTTTGCTCCGTATTGCTCTATCCGGGGGCGGACATGTTGTTTAGAATCTTTTCTCTGTATAGCTCTATCACGGGGCAGACATGGTGTTTAGAATCTTTGCTCTGTATAGCTCTATCCGGGGGCGGACATGTTGTTTAGAATCTTTTCTCTGTATAGCTCTATCACGGGGCAGACATGGTGTTTAGAATCTTTGCTCTGTATAGCTCTATCAGGGGGCGGACATGTTGTTTAGAATCTTTGCTCTGTATAGCTCTATCAGGGGGTGGACATGTTGTATAGAATCTTTGCTCTGTATAGCTCTATCAGGGGGTGGACATGTTGTATAGAATCTTTGCTCTGTATAGCTCTATCAGGGGGTGGACATGTTGTATAGAATCTTTGCTCTGTATAGCTCTATCGGGGGAGGACATGTTGTTTAGAGTCTTTGCTCTGTATAGCTCTATCAGGGGGCAGACATGTTGTTTAGAATCTTGGCTCTGTATAGCTCTATCAGGGGGCAGACATGTTGTTTATAATCTTGGCTCTGTATAACTCTATCAGGGGGCAGACATGTTGTTTAGTACTTTTGTCAGCTCTTCTTTCATGTGATCTAAGATGTCCGCCCCACTGTTAGCCTACAAAAGGAAAATAGGGATCAATAAGGTACCTCTAATAGCCCCAAATGGATATACTTCTAACATTCCTATATTATAATATATAATTCATGAAATAGCAATAAATAAGTCCTTAAAATCATAAAATCTGATTAGAGATTAGAATCTTCACAATGTATAAATATATAAACACACCACTTGCACCACAGATAAATGTAGTATATATTGAGCATGTCCGTGAGTATAATCCTAACAGCAGCTATACATTGTTATGTCTCACATCTGCAAGTACGTCCTGGGGACCAGAACGGTAAAATATACTTACCTCTTACCATTCTCAGGCACAAAGGATGCTCCTGATACATAGCTAT
The DNA here is from genome assembly GCA_036172795.1 of Pelodytes ibericus. NCBI lineage: Eukaryota > Metazoa > Chordata > Amphibia > Anura > Pelodytidae > Pelodytes > Pelodytes ibericus. Next base: position 204,643,292 of record CM069862.1, on the reverse strand, counting down.
ATTGGACCCTGTGCAAGGCATGCTGGGATTGATAAGGCGTGTAATAAATTGGGACTCTGTCATGTTTCTGGGAATTCAATACTAAGCCCCATTTGTATGAGCAGGAAAGTCTTTAAATGATACTGGTGGCACATTGCACCTTGTACAGATGGATAAAGGTAACAAAGTCATATAGAATTGGGTATAGCTTGATTTGTTTATTACTGAGCATAATACAGTTATCGGAGAGAGCACAGATCAACCCGTGACATAGCACTGCTGCAAGCTACTCAAACCGTGTTATCACTGCGCACATCGGCTTCATTGAACTGGTTTTGTTTAGTCTTATCTATTTTTAATTGGCTCGGGGTTCAGGGCTAGCTTGGCAAGAGACCAGAAAGCTGGATTATTTGGAGGGCCAATGTGTGAGCTCTGATCTCATTCATTGTGCACCTTGTTGGGTGGATATCTGTAAACTGTTATGAGAAACTCAAACTTCAGTGGAGAACAGAATGCCCTGTACTGTCAGAAACACAATATTTATACGGCTGGAAAGCTGTGATTTGCAAAATTCTTCTGTTGAGGTCACTGTGAATCACGGCCGTAGTAAGTGGACGTTTGGCTATATTCCATCTGACCATCCTTTATGGCACAGACAATGTGTGAACTATTTAATGCCAGAGAGTAGGTATGTGGGAATCGCCAATACAACACATTCATAATGTCTGTTTTCACCCCTTAATTCTGCAATTAACGCTGTACAATATCGGAACCGTAAATCACTATTAAGATCTTGATCATCAAAAGGGATTTTTTTTTACTTAAATCTTCTAGCCCGAATAAAAAAGGGAGAGAGAAGAGGATGTGGGGGGGAACAAGGTAATATGCTAAATACGAAGGTATTTATTCCCTTGAGGTCATTGTAATTTGGTGCAGAATTAATGGGATTTTTGGCATCTTTCCACTGCATTTCGTGGGAATCCTTTATCTAGATGGACGACAGTTTAACACTGCAATGTAGAACCATCTAAACTATTGTCCAGAGCAAAAAGTCAAGTCCTCACTCCTCCGTTAATGAACTTAAAACCAAAAATTACACTATTTTCTTTCTACCGGCATCTTGTGGTTCTGTTCTCCTGCAGAGGAAAACCAAAACTTTTATAGCTCTACATTGGGTAAACAACTGGGACAGGGTGCAATGAATTAAAGGAAAAAAGTATTAACCCCTTCCCGCTTGTATAACGTTCTACTTTTAAGTGCCTAGAGGCTAGTAGGACGGCATGGACTTCCTACATTAAACAGCTCATCGCGGCCCCCAGGGACTTGCAGCATGGTCCCCACTGTCAGGTCATTCCGACAGAGAAAATTCAGCCAGTAAAAACCTGCAGGACGGCATAGAGCGTCCTGCATGTAACAGCTCCCCGCGGCTCCCCACTTTGTGTGGCCTCAGTCTGACTAGGAAATGTAGCAAACACTCAAACAGACATCTCCGGTATCCCTGCGTGCCCGAACTTCCGGCCGTGACGTCATGGTGTATTGCGAGATGCCACCAGGGACCGACAGGGTCTATAGAGACCCTGATCAGGTCCCTGTCTGCATGTTCCTGGCTCCAGGAACACACAGTCACACGGACGGTCGTTAAGGACCAAAGCACCATCCGACGGGAAGGGATTAAATAATAATCGTCTTACTTAATCCTTAACGTATACTTCCCAGGCCCGTGAACAGGTCAACCAAAGCGAGGCCATGGAAGTTGTACTTCTAAGGTTACCTCCTGGCTGCAAACACATAAGTCATTGCCTTGCTAGTCAGCATCTCCATTAGAGGTTCTTCAATTATTTCTCCTTTTTATCATTCTCACCTCCATCCCTTCCCACTGGTCCTTCTTATTATATTCAGGATTTCCGTCAAACTGCGGGGCATCGTTAGTGATTGAGAATGTCAGATCTTTTATACGTTCATTTATAAAGCTAGAAAATGAGTACAGGAGCAAGCTACTCCTCCCAATTAAATATGAACCGGATTGTAAGCCTTGGGGGCCAATCGCAGCCCTGTTTTTATCTTAAAGAGGGGATAAATACTAAAGATATGTTATATTTAGAAAGCCATCCCCCGTAGCTTGGTAAGCATATTGCACTGTAAAAATGAGTTCATTTGCATATCAAGCCACAGGTGATGTCATATACAGGAGACAGGAGTTTATTCACTTTAACGGTTCTAACCCCTAAGACCCAGGATTCCTTTGGTGCCTTTGTTCCTGAGGACAAAAGTACTAGACATGTGCAAAACTAAAATTTTCATTTCGTTTTCGTCCATTCGGACGAAAATGTTATTTATTTCGTCTAAAACGAATTTCGTTCATTACTGCATTCGTTTCGGACAAAATTCGTTCATTATTTTCGTTTCGTTTAGATGTATTCGTTCGTTTTATAGAATACGTGTAATACTATTGGCTTTCTATAAACCGAACGAGAGCCCCATTCATAAGAAATTCTTATGAATGGGGCTCTCGTTCGGTTCATAGAAAGGCAATAGTACTACATGTTTTCTATAAGCCGAAAGTCTATAAACCGAACGTTCGGTTTATGGAATGTAAGTGTACTATGCTATTGTATTCTATAAACCGACTCTATTTCGGCTTATAGAATGCAATAGTACTACGAATGGACGAATGAACGAATGATTTTCGTTTATTAACCATTTGTTTATTTGGCTTTTGTTAGCTTAGCAATTTACGTTTTTCGGACGAATGGACGAAAATGCTATTTTCGGACGAAAATTCATTCGTCCGAAAACGAATGCACATGTCTAAAAAGTACCAAAGGCTGATTTCATGTCCCTGGCCCCCAAATACAGTGTTATCGGGGGGCCAAGAACACAGTGACAGCGACCCGAGACCCTGTAAGACTCTAGCAAAATATCGCTCGATTGCAATTTGCAGAACCTCGCAGCGGTAACTGGCGCACAGCTCATCGCGGGGGTCGGCGATGAGCTGTTTTTCAGAGGACGTTCTATGCTGTCCTCGTGGCCGTTTGAGCCATGCCCGTTGGGACAGCACAGAAGTTAAGCTAGATTACAGTTATCCTTAATCTGGTTCTGCCGTTGGATTTAAGAAGGAAATGACTGAATCCAACAGCCGGCTGTAAATAGAGGAAGCCATTTTGACTTGGACAGCCGCGTGTTTCAGACTGCTGTAAAACACAATGATTTAGACGGGAGATTTATAAATCTAGACCTCTAAGCACTTGTACTGTGACTGGTAAATATTTCTCCCAGTTTACCAAACTTGCATTTCTTTTCAAACCACAAAAGGCTCCATTTGTAAATCATCCCGCTGGCCTCTGGGTTTGTTGATATATTTAAATGTTCCATACGTTAAGAAATCAATTTGGATATTTTGCTCTAGATATGCAAATCGAACCGCAAATCAGCCTCCGATGTCAAGCCAGCGCTAAACAGGGAGATTTGATTTACAAATCTCTGCTTTACACAAAGCGACAGGAGAAGGGAGTTTGTAAAATACCATTTTACAGCATTAAACTTCGCCAAACAGGCTCTGGTTTTATTATTTTTTATTAAACATTGTGATTTATCGCCAGTCTCCTCCGGTGAATTTTCATAATATAGCACAGACTGGCTTGTTTTATTTGGGTTTCTGTACAGAAAACATATCACAGAGATTAGTGAAAACTGCCTCGCTGGGACCAAGCCATAGAAACAACTGACATAAAATCCCATCAGAAAGGAAATGTGACTGGTACCCCATTCAGGAAGCTTCCTCTGGCCGACTCGCTTCCAATGTAAAATCAATGGTCAACTTTTCATTGAGGGAATACTATATTGTTCCGATTATAGACTGCTCCCCTGTAGAGCGATGCCATTTTAAGGAAAGGGTTATTTTAAAACCATACGCATAATGACAGTACTTTCCATAGTCACATTGCCTCCACAGTCCTTTCCACAGTCACATTGCCTCCACAATACTTTCCACAGTCACATTGCCTCCACAGTACTTGCCACAGTCGCATTGTCTCCACAGTACTTTCCACAGAGCCACATTGCCTCCACAGTACTTTCCACAGTCACATTGCCTCCACAGTACTTTCCATGGAGTCACATTGCCTCCATAATACTTTCCATTAAGTCATATTGCCTCCTTAGTACTTTCCATGGAGTCACATTAGCCCCATAGTACTTTCCATGGAGTCATTTTGTCTCCACAGTCACATTGCCTCCACAGTACTATTGTGACTTAAAACAGGTGTTATTTAGAATGCTATGGAGGTGTCTAGCATTAGGAGTTTTGTTTTTGAAATGTTGGGTATCCAGCTATAAATTCTGTGAGCAGCATGTTGGTGAGAGCTGGGTTTGGGAGCCTGACCAGGGCTGTATCCTGTACATTATTATCTGATACTGATACAACACACTGGATATTATAGGTTGGAATTAAACAAAGGAAGAGACACTGGTTTGAGGGACAGACCGGTGCGAAATGCGTTGTGCAATTTTTGGCTTGCTCACAATGCCCCATCATTTTGTAATTAGGAGCTACATTGAGTTGAAATACAAGTTTTTAGAGAAGTAATACAGAGTGCTGGGCTTCCAGAGTCCACAGAGCTATAAGACCTTGCTCTGTGTATTACACCCAGGGCCTGTTTCATGCATTCTTGCCAACTTGGCCAGATGTACATTTTGGCCCTGATTGGCCTTGTCACTGTTGGTTGGCTGATACCGCTGTAGGATTAATACTCGCGTCAGGGAATACCCATGTATAAAATATCTTTTTGCTTCTGTCAAGTCTTTTCTGATGTGCTGTCCCCCTTCCACTATAGGCCACCAATGGTAGTCACCCTCTCTGGTGCAGCTTTGTTCGCCTGCTGTTAGAACAATACAATCGATCAGGTGGTACGATTTGGTTCTCTTTTCAGTTGAACTTGTAAAAACGTCATCTTGTCAATCGCTGACACACAGGCCAGCCATGAACTCTCTTAGACCTTTCGATTCATCAAACTAAACCTCTCGCGATTCATTGTCCTCCTGTCACTGGTCCATCATGTCTAAATTCAAGGCTTCCGCACAGAGATCTCGCGCAGGCCTCGGTGACCTAGACTTTCTGTAATTAGTTTCTGACCCAGAAGGAATCTCTATTCTTGGGAAAATATTCTCAGCAAGGCCGAAATCAGGTCCTCAGCAAGGTCGAAATCAGGTCCTCAGCAAGGCCGAAATCAGGTCCTCAGCAAGGCCGAAATCAGGTCATCAGCAAGGCCGAAATCATGTCCTCAGCAAGGCCGAAATCAGGTCCTCAGCAAGGCCGAAATCAGGTCCTCAGCAAGGCCGAAATCAGGTCCTCAGCAAGGCCAAAATCAGGTCCTCAGCCAGCTCTCACCATCTGTCCAGCCGGCAGTGATAGCAGTTTCCGAGCGCAGGCTTGAAACAGGAACTCTGTGGTATGGAGAGAGTGGCATTTAGCCCCAGATTTAAGTGCCTGTGGGTTTTAGTTATTTTTAATCACAGCTGATATTGGTGCAGTTGTAACATCCACGCGATACCTTTTAAAGGGCCACCTGCGGCCTGGCAGCTTGTAAGGCGCTAGGTTCGCACTGAACAAGCAGGTGTTTGTGTTGCCGTAATCTCTGGTTAATTAGGTAATGCTGGATCGAAGTCTATAATGAGCTCCCGATAGTCGACTTACTCCCGATACTTAAAAGACAAGACGGGGCCCCCGCATGGATATCCATTCCTGCGCTTTCACTGATGACACTGTCGGTTTGCGGCCTCTCTCTGTCTCTAGCAAAGCTAGCAAAATCTGAGATGACTGAGCAATCACCTTCCACTGGTTGGATGGTCCCAAGATTATTTCCCAATTCCTCCAAGACATGTTAGCATCGATTCTCAGATCTTATTAGTCTGGAGCTCATTCATGCCCTCTAATCTCTGTACGCTATATCACCACAGCTGGGACAGTCGCAGCTTGTGTACAATCCCCTAATTGTGACAGTATATTACTATGTTTTATATAACTGGAGCGTGATACACAGTAGGGTCAGGAGGGTGGTCAGTGGAATATTGAACATGTTTCCCAGACTCCCGAGGCATCTCCCAAATAGATCAAGAGCTAAACGACAAGCGTTACAGAGGAGCACGTGGAATGCATGTTCCCCTAACTAATCCTGCCAAGAAAAATACAAATAGAGATAGTCTAACATTTAGGGCTTTATTCAGGGTAAGAAAGGATTCCAGGGAATTGAGAAAGGAATTTCAAACTCGAGGCCAGAGTAACGGAGTTGGATAAATTCTCCCATTCAGCTGGGGTTTTTTTTCAACGTCGGCTGAATTGGAGGAATTTTCCAACTCGGCTACTTTGGTCTTAAGTTTGAAATTCCCCTTTCTATAGCCTGCAAATCCCTTCTTTTATAAATTGAGCCCTTAAAGGACAACTGTCGGGGGGAAAATGAAGTTCTGTTTAATTGAAAGATTGCACTAATCATGCAGTTTAAATGGAAATGATTTAATGAAAGAATACAAGTAAAACTCCTTATTGAGCCCTCTTTCCTTGTATAACTATATTCAGGGGGGAGACATGTTGGATGAGATCTTCCTTCATCGGGCCCCAAGAATCTAAACAACATGTCCACCCCCTGGTAGAGCTATACAGAGCAAATATTCTAAACAACATGTCTGCCCCCTGGTAGAGCTATACAGAGCAAAGATTTTAAACAGCATGTCTGCCCCCTGATAGAGCTATACAGAGCAAAGATTCTAAACAATATGTCCGCCCCCTGATAGAGCTATACAGAGCAAAGATTCTAAACAATATGTCCGCCCCCTGATAGAGCTATACAGAGCAAGGATTCCAAACAACATGTCCACCCCTGATAGAGCTATACAGAGCAAAGATTCTAAACAACATGTCCTCCCCCTGATAGAGCTAAACAGAACAAAGATTCTAAACAATATGTCCGCCCCCTGATAGAGCTATACAGAGCAAGGATTCCAAACAACATGTCCACCCCTGATAGAGCTATACAGAGCAAAGATTCTAAACAACATGTCCTCCCCCTGATAGAGCTATACAGAGCAAAGATTCGAAACAACATGTCCTCCCCCTGATAGAGCTATACAGAACAAAGATTCTAAACAATATGTCCGCCCCCTGATAGAGCTATACAGAGCAAAGATTCTAAACAACATGTCCATACCCTGATAGAGCTATACAAAGCAAAGATTCTAAACAACATGTCCTCCCCCTGATAGAGCTATACAGAACAAAGATTCTAAACAATATGTCCGCCCCCTGATAGAGCTATACAGAGCAAAGATTTTAAACAACATGTCCGTCTCCTAATATAGCTATACAGAGCAAAGATTCTTAACAAAATATCTGCCCCCGATGGAGCTATACAGAGCAATGATTCTAACCAACATGTCCGCCTCCTGATAGAGCTATACAGAGAAAAGATTCTAAACAACATGTCCGCCTCCTGATAGAGCTATACAGAGCAAAGATTCTAAACAACATGTCCATCCCCCTGATAGAGCTATACAGAGCAAAGATTCTAAACAACATGTCTGCCCCCTGATAGAGCTATACAGAGCAAAGATTCTAAACAACATGTCCGCCTCCTGATAGAGCTATACAGAGCAAGGATTCCAAACAACATGTCCACCCCTGATAGAGCTATACAGAGCAAATAAGAATCTATAAGGTACTTTACGTGTGTTCATTAAATAATTTCTAGTATAATGCCTACACTTGATACAGTCTTTGTATTAAACATAACTTTTTTTGCCAACAGCTGTCTTTTTAATAATGCTCTTCATTGCTAGTGGCTCCAAACTGGGGAAGGACACGGTATGGTCAATCACTTTGCTCGTCCGGCTGTTTACCGTCCAAGAGAGAGAAAGACTTTGCAAAGGAACTACAACATAGCAGAAGTCAAACAACACTGACACGTAGATCCAGGTCCACTTAACCCAGGATATTACAGACACCTTCATCAGTCAGGACTCCAGAGGCTATGTGCAAAGCTTCTTCTAAGCCGTCGGTAGAAATCAGACAAGCCTAACCAAATAATTGCTACAACAGTGCACTGCTAGCACATGTCTGATAAGGCTTCAAAAACATTTCCCTTTCCCTTGGATTACGTGATCCCGGCATCTGCATGTCTACATGGGATCTGTCTGTGGGGCAGCAGTTTAGTAGTGTTCCTAAGGTTTAATAGACTGGGGTAACTGCTAATTTTAATGTTTTTTTATTTTTCAACAAAACCTTATTTATCTTGAATAAGTGCCATTTATATTCTTATTTTCCAGTGGAAATTCTGTCATCCTCATTTTGGAAGCTGCAAAAAAAAAAAAAAAAGAGAAGTATGATCTGCCAAAATCCGTCTATTAGATAAGAGAGGAAGAGTGATTTCCATAAAGCCAAGATATTCCTTCATTTCACACTCGGTAGTCTTTTGGGTCGACTAAATTTTTTAAACAAGGGATAAAATTATATTAGCGCAATTGCGTTTTTATAGATATCTTTGGTCATTGTTCTCCCTCTCTTGCACTTTAAAAAAAAAAAAAAAAATGTAATTCAAGTATTTTATCATCGACCGTTCTCATAGAAAGGTGACTACTGTAGCTTATGGCCGGGATTATAATAATAATGGATTGATAAATACGTGACCTGCGTATAGTTTAAAATGCTCACTGTGCCGGGTTCTGAGGGGGGGGGGGGGGGGGATATTTCTGCTTCTACACAGTCCATTTCACAAAAGTATTGTCAGAGAACCTGTGTTCAGATATTACTCAGCCCACCGGATCCCATTACACCCAGGCACGGCAAGTAGTGTTTTTACTGTCAACACGGTATGTAAAACAGACAGTAAAGCAGATTTTTTTTTTTGGGTAGAAGTGACAGTCTGCCTGGAAGTCCGCGAGTAGACAGGAGGAGAATGAACGGTGAAGATTATAGGGTTCGGCCTATCGAATAATTCAGGCGAAAAAGATCATGCTTTATGTAAGATCAGTGTTACACAATGTTTTCATTTCTTTGATGAGGGATGGAGTCTCCGGAGTTGATACACAGCTTGTGACAGGCTGTTTAAACATCCCCCTGTCGTAATTGGCAACGTCACCGCATATTAGGGTTATTGTCCGCCCGGGAACGTTTCTGGAAGTATCGCGGGTCTTTCATGTATATCCAAATCCCAGATTCTATTTGATGTCTGAATCGGCCATCTCCACGATAATAGATATGTGTGCGTGATTACAGCCTCGTTACAAGCACAGAATGGAGGAAGAGATCCGAGAGCCATGGAGAAGGAGGAAAGTGAGCCTCGTTTGGCCTGGTATTGGCAGGATGTGATCCAGTGGATACTGTTGTTTTTTTTTTTTTAGGAACAGGTTTGTGTAGGTTGAGTGATGTGCCCAGGGCAGAGGTTCGCCCAGTGCTGTCTGTTTAATGTGGAGAATCAGCATTATGTGCTTTGTAGGCAAGCCGAGAGTAACAAGCCCGTCTCACAGTATTTCTAAGATATATCCAGTGTAGGGGGTATGATTTCACGGAGGACAAACAACCTGTGCACAAGCAGCTCCTGGCACACCAAGTGTGGAGACTATCCAGGCAGGGCCAGCACAGGCCAAAATGTATGAATAATCACTTGTATACACGAATACATTGGAATAAGTCCCATTGTGGCTCTATTGCCCTCAGAGCCTCTTGATTTAGGCCTGCCTCTTATGTACACACTGGTATTGGGTTGTGAGCCATTTTCTTTCTGCTCTTTTTGTTTCTAGCTGTTTTTTGCATTCAGAGTATGGGTAGGGGGGTTTGCTTTTCCTACCCCCTGTCCGGCAGCCATGTCCTTCCAATGTTGTATACGCCTTTACCTACAGACTGCTCTTTTGTTTTTTTACCTTCTAGGGTCTGGGATTGGTGTAAGTGTACGTCTCTGGACCTCCTGGAAGAACCAGAACAGGCGACAAGGTGTGGGAATTCTTTACCCAGATGTAAGACTTTCTTTTTTTTTTTTTTAGAGAGATTTCAGCCAAACCTCTTAAACATTGTATTCCTTCATCCCAAATCCCGTAACCGCTTTCCAAACCCCCCTCAGTCATTTGATAGCAGCAATCAGCACTGCAGCTCCGATCTGCTGGACCTTGTTCCCCTGATCTTGTCTCTGGTTCCCTCCTTCATTGTCTCTTGTTAATCTGACACTTCATGTCTCATTATTTCTCTGCTATCAAGTGGAGGTGGGGGGGGGGGAGGAAGACATGATCGGCACATGGCATATCTGCAGGTTGCAAAAATGTTTCGGTAGGTTCCGTAAACGTGAAGCGCTCGTTGTAGCAAATAACAGGATTACGGAATTAAACAACAACAACAAAAAGCATAGATTTTACAAAATAAAAATCAAATGAAAGGCCATAAATAGCCTCATAAATTCATATAATGCCGAAGACTGTGTGTCAGAATCCATTAGACAGTCAGTGGCACGTTGCTTTAGAGACTTCCCCCAGCAATGACTAAAGTCCCACTTATTGCTCCCTGGAGCCGACTTCCATCTCCCTCGGTCCCCTCCTGGCAATTTTCTGTTTAAATTTTTATTGCGGCACTTGTACACTTAGTCGATCACTGTCCACCTTCTATTATTGGGAACTTTAATTGCACACAAGCGAATGGAAGTAAATATCGGAATAGAGTTCATTTTGCATAATAGACTTTATTGCGTAAATGTATTTTACGTTGTTTGGCATGCACGTTTTCAGTGTTCCTCATTACACATCTCTCGGGGGATCACAGAATACCATAAAAATCTTTATTTTCTCACTGGTGGTGGGGGGGGGGGGGGGGGCAGTGGCGTTGAAGAAAAAAATCTGGAAATGATGGAGAATTTAATCACAAAACAAGCTTCAGTGCAACACTTATATTTTTCGTTCCTCAAACAAATCTGCAAAATACGCAACACCCTTTCGCGAAAAGACCATGGAAGAACATCCTGCAACATGTCCACGTGGTTTTAAAGGGAGTTTGATCCTTTGCTCATAGACTCCTTAGCCCATCTATACAAGCAATGCAGGTCAGAGCGTTTGCACAGTAGCCTCTGTGTGAACATGGCAAATGGGTACAAAAATGTCATTTTATTATTACTGCTAAGCTGTTCATCATCTAGCCTCAAGGTTATACATGACAGGATCCTTTTACAAAGCTTAAAGGACAATCTTTCGCTGGTTTCCCAGCGTTTGAGAAGGCAGTCTCTCTTGAATCCAAAAATGACGTATAGTTATTCGTCAGTAGGTCCAATAAAAAGATGGCTCGGAGGTGACAGCAGATTACTCCAAGCGACCAGGGTGACTTATTTGACCCTTGTCGATAAGATGAGGGTGTCTATCTGTTCAGCGGAAATAGGGCTTATTCCCTTGTGGCTAGATAGAATAGGCCCGAGGTTGGGGGGCGCTCTCTTTTTAACATGTATTTGGACAGACAGCGAGGGGACATAGGCCTTTAGAAGTGATAGAGACCCAGCAGGTCCAGATTACATTACATTACCCACACGCTGGTGGCGATTTTCCTCAAATTTCGCAGGATGGGGAGGGGCTTCAGTGGCGCTGTAGTAAACTTTCGACCAATTAATTCCGTTTTAAAACGGCAGCAGAGATTTATTGATGTACGCACAGGACACAGCCATTGTAGCACAGCTCACACTCCCAACACTCTGCCCAAGAATAAAACATTTCTGGTTCCGAGAGGATTTTACCCAATGCTCTAATAAACCGCCTTCCTATTTCGTAAGATTTGATCCAACGCACCTGCGTCCCCCGCTATACAGCGGACTGGGCTTGACAGTTAGGCTGATTTGGATTATTAACCCGTTCATTGACAGGTCGACCCGCGTGGCCTCTATCCAGATGAAGGAGGCTTGTGGGAGCTGAAGACGCGGTGTATCTCCCCAGCCGCGCTGTGTGAGACGAGCAGGCGGTATAATAATATAATTCATCGTGGGACGGACTATTTTTGGCAATGTCTCAGTGACAGTCTCCAAAACTGTGAATGTGAACTTATCAGTTAATTACACAGCGAGAGACTGCTTCCCCAGACGCCCTGCGACTTGGTTAACGCAGAGCAATCCTCCAGGTAATCCCGGTGGCAGAGCACGCTCTGCAGTGACTGGTAACGCCTGCATGAGTTGCAAGTGGCGCTGCTTAACGCTTTCCCTGCCGCAGGCTGTGCAATACTCTGGCAAGTTGTGCTACATGAACTGAGTCCTGTAAGGTGCTTGTCTTAATGAGCTATGTGGCTGTGGATTTCTGACTCTCTGCAGTGCCCAGCGTATATCTAGTATGGTGCCTGATGCTTTATTAGGATTTCAGAGGCATTATTATTATTATTATTATTATTATTATTATTAGACACAAATCTGCTAACACCGGACAAACCAGACAACTTGCTTTACCCAGAGAAGTGCTACCACCAGTACAAGGGATTCTGGGTAGGCATATGCAAATAAGGTACAACAATTACCTTTTTGCCTCTATATACACTTTAAACAACACTTAAAAACAACCCCGGACAGAAGTGCAGAACCAGCTAACCAGTCATTACCAGCTGTGTCATCCTTAATAAGACTCGTCAGGTTGAGGTTGGCCATTGGAGATGTTTGCTCAAGCACTGAGACTAAGCCGGGTATACCCTGGGGGGCTGTAACATTGCTTCTCCCAGCATTGGTACAAGAACCTGTGAGGAGCCAGGCAGCTGGCTGTATGAACACTCCCGTCATCTATAGGTCGGATTTAGCAGTTAGACCTCGGACTTCCGGTTCCCATGTGTTTGAATGGGATGAAGAACAAGGGTTTTCACCCCGGTATAATAATATGCTTGCCCCCTCAATGCACCCTACTGATAGGATCAGGAAGTCTTTCCAGGAAGCCCTTATTACAACTAATTCAATGCAGGGGCACCTGTGTGAAAGTCTGCACCTGGGTCATTGTGCTGGATGCAGAGGCTCTCTTCCTGGAGAGACCCCCACAATGCTTTGCCAATTTTAGATCCCCCAGAGGTCAGTCTGCAAGTCATTAAGTCCAATTACAGATTTGTACTAATACAGGTAATGGACTGACTGACACCTGTCACTCTTATACATCAAATGATCCCGACTGACTGCAGATTAACATACACACACTGCACTTGTAGCCGAGAGCATCTGGGGAATGATGCCCAGGAAGAGGACAGAGGATGTCTGCCCACTACCTCCCCTTCTAAAAGGAACACTATTCCAAATTTACTCTGCATCAAATCCTGCCCCGCCCTCCCAATTAAAAACCAAGCCCCCTTAATAACATATAACAGGAAGTCGAAGGGTTAAATGTATTAGGAGCACAATGAATAACCAATACCTGATCATTATATTTACCCAGAATCCTTGCAGACACAATAGTTTCCCTTTAAACTGATATTTGCCGCGCCTCCCCTTCACATTTTGCCCCTTTAGACTTCAGTAAGTGGGTTTCTGGAGTTGCTGGGTGATGAAATCATAGCATACTCGCTACTGCTATACGGCTCGGCCCAGTTCCACCTGGGACTGCTGCGTGAATGGAGGGCAGACTCGCTTCTCGGTCGCCAAACGCACAGCTCTTTGTCAGAGAAGCCATTAAAATTTGCTCCGACGGGGGAACCAGTATCTGAATCCCGCTGCCCTGGTGGTAAAAGCAGTTTCTGAATTTCCTCTTAAATGCTTTGTAAATGTTGTTAGGCCGTGCTGATAATAAATCATTATAGGTCTTAAACAGTTCTCTAGCTTGGAGCCTGAGTCACAAATTATCTTGTCATTCTGACCAAAACATTCTCCAAAAAAGCCTGACAAGTGCTAAGATCCAGAACATGAAACCATGTGTTGTTGAGAAAGCAAGATTCAGAAATGTCAATTAATTAGATTAAGAGGCTTCCTTTGGTTTTAGCCCTGTTGCCAAATAACCCTTAAAATATGCATAGCTGTGAAAGTGTACCCCTGCTCGGTGCGAAAATAAAGACAATGGACCTGAACTGATAGAAGGAATTATTGTATGTGTTACTCGGCTCCATTTTATCATGTTAAATTAAATATTGGTTTATTATCCTGCATGAGTTCATGGGAAGGATGTGGAGTAAATGCCACGGAAGCCACATTATTGGTGAGGCTCTTCGAAAAACGCTATTAAACAGTATTAATTATCCAGAGAGAGAGAGAGGGGGGGAAAAGTTAAATAATAATAAAGAAATGACGGGAGAATTGGATGTTCCCAGTGCTGGGACACATAGTGGCTATAAATTCAATTCATGTGACAATAAATTGCTGGTTTGCCTTACCCGACAAGTAGAGTTAAAATGATACGCCGAGAGATGGATTGAAGGCTTCGAAGAATAAGTCGTGGGTCCTTTCCTAAAAAAAAATGCCTATTTATTAAATATTACATTTTACTGAAGTCCAGAGCCAGGCCGCAATGCCCATGTTTGGCCCAGAGAAAGGGGCCACCCTAAAAATTAAAATGAAATCCACCTTTTCTAAAAAAAAATAAATAAAGAAATTAAATCGTGCGGCCCCTTTCCTACGCATCCGCCCTGAATAATGGACGCTGAATACAATTCCTGACATCTGATTGGCTGACTGTGTTTTCAAAAAAACCTGCCAATGATATATTTTTTTTTTTCTTTTTTGGGAGGGCTTTGGTTCAGAAGAGCCAAAGTCCTCCCGAAATGAGTCTCTATCATTTCCATAGACGTATACGGGGATGATAGAGGTACCATTTTGGTTTGTGGCGCTTCTTTCGGTTTCAGGCGGTCTTGTTGTGGAATCGGATATGATGTCTGAATTGTGGACCTTTTCGGGGGGCACATTGAGTAGCCCCAACATTCAGTTCCTGGGAACAGTCTGTATTTCAGAGGCGCCATTACACGGCTGAATGTCTCGGCGTGTTGGGTAGACCCTTATATAAAACACGTGTCACGTTGTAAGGCCGTATGTTAATGTTGTTACATATTTTACACTATTGTTTCAGACACAACTTGTGAAAAGTGAGGATCAACTTTATTTGAGAATAGACTAGGGGGAAAAAATGACGTGATATTTACCCCTGATGAGCAAACACCGTAAACTGAAATGATTCTGACTATAACAGTAAGTGCAGGTGAATAGTACTGTATTTAGATACTTACTGTGTCTGTGTCAAAAGAAAAAGAATCTGTCTTATCCTAAAAACTGCAAATAAAGTTTCTCCAAATTATTTCTGCTGTGATAGTAATAGCTCCTCCCACTTAATTTAGAGGCCCCCGGAGAAATGATTTGTAGGTCTTACTACAGAAGAACTGGAAATTGCTGTAAAGTCACATTTATTAAACTTGTGTGTATAAAATAGAAGTATAGTTTGTGATGGCAGATTTTCTCCCTAGCTGATATCTCTACATTGGATAGGTCTGTCACAGACACGTTCTTTCTTGGCGAGCTGGGTGTGGATACGGGAAGGATTTACATTTGTCCCCTTTTGAATTGGATAAAAATCTGTAAAATCTTTTGAATTAAACTTTTCTAACCTGATATACAGATCCCATGAAAGAGGAGCATTGTATTGGATCAGTGGTGTGCTGGGGACTAGTTCTGCTATCGATCATATCCAAACAATCATCTGATGGAGTATCAGCATGGATTGCAGCTTCTGACTACTCTAAATAATCATCTCCACTGTACAGAGTACCAGGCTGCAGTCTTAAAGCATAGCTGCGAATTCATTTCTCTGCATGTTACTGCTGCGTTCTCCAGGTGTTTTCCGTCTGCTCCGATTACGAGGTCAGGGGATATGTCGCTGGGTGAGCACTGGAAGGTGTGAGATTTCCATTTGGAGTTTATAGCTGGGGCAGGTCTGCTCTTTCTTTTTTAATGCGGTAACACAGAGTACACCCCTGCAGAGACATTCCCCTGCCCAATCAATAGCACTAAACCAATAATGACTTTATTAAAATGTCATTGGCTTTCAGACACACTCAGAAATTAACCAGAAAGGCCAGGTCTACAGGCTGCGGGCTGGAAACTAGAGCTGAAATCATGGCTTAAATGATAGGTACCAACATCTCTCTCTCTGCTTAGGAGAGGGGAAATAAGGCCTGTCCTGAGCTTAACAACTAAAATGAATTGAAAGTGTATTGCATGGTTTAGCATTTGCAATATTCGGCTTTGAAACTTACCCTTCACTTGCTCAAAGTGGACAGCCCTGCCTGGTCTCTCTGGGAATCCAATCAGAGGACTTCTAATAGGATGCAAACTAATACCACCTTTATCTTTCATGGGGCAATTTCTGGATCGACTGTCTCTATACATTCACTCAAATTTGCAAAAACTATGCTTTATGTAGCATCCTTCACCAGATGCAGAGCAAGGGTAGGCCTTTAATAACCTGGATTTACATTGCTCCAGTATTAGTGTCCAAGGGCTTGTGTTAATACAATGAGGCCCAGAGTAATGCACACTCACTGTATTTCCAAGTCCCCAAGGCTGATATGGTGTGTATACAGCCTAAACTGCAGCGGGACAGAGGAATTGCTCCATCAGTAGATTAAAGAGACAGAAGGTCATATATCCTTCATACAATACTGCACCGGCATGTGCCTTCCTGTCTGCCCTCAAAGTACTCCGTGTCCATCCCCTCCTCTGTTATCAATTCACACGCCTCGGCCACTAGTAGGTCTCCCAAGCCCCTCCGTCTCTCCTGTTAGAGAGTTTAACCGCGGAGATCTGTCACCAGGGTAGGTAGCGCTAGAGATCCGCCAGCCCAGCCAGCCCTGACGGGGTTAATAGCCCTGTCAAAACAATCCTTCAAAGCCATTAGATTGGGATGGGGCTTATCACACTGTCACCAACTCACTTTTCATTAGACTGTGGCTCTCTGTTAGCTTAGCCAAGCAGAAGAACTCAAACACATGCACAAATTAAATCGACATCCAAACTCCACCAATATACAAAGCAATTTAAATGATATTCATTAGAGCGATGACAAGTCCTGATGAGGCTTTCAGGAGCTGAGTCCTTCAGCTTTTTTGCCTACTGTGTTTGATGGTCAGTGAGGCAGAACCGCAGTGACTGTGACTCTACCTCCCGGTTTTTAGTTTTTTTTTTTAAAATCTGAAATCCAGTGTCTGTTACTCCTCCTGGACACGCCCCACCCCGTTCCAAACCGTAATCTTCCCGGGCCGCGGAGAGCCCCCGAAACGTACCGCCAAGTCTGCGGTCACGCGTTAGGGGGTCTCTGGCCGGAGAAAGGGTTAAACTTGTCCTCTGGGGTAAAGACCAGAGCCTTTCAAATGGATTTTATTCAGAGATCACATAAAAACCAGATCTTTTTTTTTTTTTATGATTTCAGCAATTAAACAGAATTTCATTTAAAAGTGATTCTGTCTCTCTCTCTCTTGGCTTAAAAAGGTCGCTAATTTATTGTTCCAGGTTATAAATAGGTCCCCAGATTCCGGCCGCATAAAGCAGATCTGTCAATATTAAAACTAAGTGGAATAAGAATTTTACTATGTTAGTTTTTAATGGTTGGGGGGGGGGGGGGGGGGGGGATGGGGGGGGGGGGGCTTCTTCTGATCTGCCGGTTCAAGCTCATGCCAGTTTCTCTTGTAATGTTTCAACCAGTCTTTTTTTTAATAGTTTAAAGAAGGAACCAGGATACCTTCGGCCGCAAATCACTGAAACCCCTGATTACAAAACCAGAAAACAAATTTAAAAAATCCTTTCGCTTTCCAGGTAAAGTGATGTGGAGGGGATGGACCTGGATCCCCTATTTAAGAAGAGATTCATTGTTCCCCATACAGAGAGGGGAGGTTTACTGTGACTCCTACAGCCAGAAACTGTTTAGCGACTGCCATTTTCCTGACGTTGTTAGTATATTGACTTGACCTGCGCGGTCCTTTCTACCACGAGTGTCGGGAGGGGTCTGTCAGTGGATTTTGTTCTCACCGTGTATAACCTCTTGGTTTAATCCGCTGATTGTAAAGATGTCGCTTTGCAAACACATTCTACGCTATATCTTAACACTGACGCTATATTCCCGTCACTGGCCAGTGACATAAGTCTGGCTACTGTGTTTCTGGAAGGAAATGTAACATAACCCATCATGTATCAGGGGGCCAACATTGCATGAGCTTTCCAGCTCACAATGTCATATGTCAGGCCCCCCGTAATACCTCTGTGGCCACTCCTGAATCTGAATACCTTATAGATATCAGAATACCTATCCCATGCACGCTTAAACTGCATCACTGTATTAACCTCTACCACCTCTACTGGAAGACTATTCCATGCATCCACTACCCTCTCAGTAATGTAATACTTTCATTAGTCCCTGGCCTTATCTTATATCTAGGATAGCCTTATACCTATCCCATGCATGCTTAAACTCCATCACTGTATTAACCTCTACCACCTCTACTGGAAGACTATTCCATACATCCACTACCCTCTCAGTAAAGTAATACTTTTATTAGTCCCTGGCCTTATCTTATATCTAGGATAGCCTTATACCTATCCCACGCATGCTTAAACTGCATCACTGTATTAACCTCTACCACCTCTACTGGAAGACTATTCCATGCATCCACTACCCTCTCAGTAATGTAATACTTTCATTAGTCCCTGGCCTTATCTTATATCTAGGATAGCCTTATACCTATCCCATGCATGCTTAAACTCCTTCACTGTATTAACCTCTACCACTTCTACTGGAAGACTATTCCATACATCCACTACCCTCTCAGTAAAGTAATACTTTCATTAGTCCCTGACCTTATCTTATATCTAGGATAGCCTTATACCTATCCCATGCACGCTTAAACTGCATCACTGTATTAACCTCTACCACCTCTACTGGAAGACTATCCCATACATCCACTACCCTCTCAGTAATGTAATACTTTCATTAGTCCCTGGCCTTATCTTATATCTAGGATAGCCTTATACCTATCCCACGCATGCTTAAACTCCTTCACTGTATTAACCTCTACCACTTCTACTGGAAGACTATTCCATGCATCCACAACCTTCTTAGTAAAGTAATAATTTCATTAGTCCCTGACCTTATCTTATAGCTAGGAAAGCCTTATACCCATCGCATGCATGCTTAAACTCCTTAACTGTATTAACCTCTACCACTTCTACTGGAAGACTATTCCATGCATCCACTACCTTCTCAGTAAAGTAATACTTTCATTAGTCCCTGGCCTTATCTTATATCTAGGATAGCCTTATACCTATCCCATGCAGGCTTAAACTCCTTCACTGTATTAACCTCTACCACTTCTACTGGAAGACTATTCCATGCATCCACTACCCTCTCAGTAAAGTAATACTTTCATTAGTCCCTGACCTTATCTTATATCTAGGATAGCCTTATACCTATCCCACGCATGCTTAAACTCCTTCACTGTATTAACCTCTACCACTTCTACTGGAAGACTATTCCATGCATCCACTACCCTCTCAGTAATGTAATACTTTCATTAGTCCCTGACCTTATCTTATATCTAGGATAGCCTTATACCTATCCCATGCAGGCTTAAACTCCTTCACTGTATTAACCTCTACCACTTCTACTGGAAGACTATTCCATACATCCACTACCCTCTCAGTAAAGTAATCCTTTCATTAGTCCCTGACCTTATCTTATATCTAGGATAGCCGTATACCTATCCCATGCATGCTTAAACTCCTTCACTGTATTAACCTTTACCACTTCTACTGGAAGACTATTCCATGCATCCACTACCCTCTCAGTAAAGTAATACTTTCATTAGTTATTTAAATCACTTACAGTAAGGAACCCAGCTGTCTATAGCGAATTAGTGTAAAGGGGGGGGGGGGGGGGGGGTATATAACGAGTACAGACTGCGATGCTTTTTTTATCCATCCATCGTTATCATAGAGCTTGACTCATGAAAGAGAGATCTGCAGAGCGTTGCACACTTAAGGCCATAATACAGTTTGAAGTATAGCTGAATGGAAGAATTTATCCAAATCTGCTACTTTGGCCTTGTTTGCACTTCCCTTCTCAATTGCTTCTGTAGATCAGTGTAGAAGGCGTGAGCCTGTATTGTTGCAGTATTATAATTGTAAGAGCACAGTGCAGGATTGCATCGCAGGCCTTGTCTCTCCTCTTTATAAGGATCTCATATAATAGCAAATCAATGCTCCTGACACTTGTGAAACAGCCAGAGGAATATGGGCAGAAAGTAGCAAAGGAATCCATTACCAGGTACAAATCAGACATTGTCCTTCACTGCCGACATGTACAGATAAGAGTTACAGGTGACATTGGAAAGTTTCTACATTTGATGCTGCAGCAGTTTGACTTTCCAGATAGAAATATCCGGATTTCTTCCAGTTCCACATCATCGGGCCTGGCAGAGTCTGGCTTCTAACACCAGGTTCCAGGTACAGATAGACCGGGTTCATTATATAACTGGGGAGATTGTGACATGATGAGTGTCTGCAAATATGAATACAATGACTTCCAGCCAGGAACAAATAGAAGAATGAAACCAAAATAGGAAAATGATCAAATTATTGTTCAAAATGTCATTGCAGATTATGTATTAAAAAAAAAAATATATATATATATGCACATTTTCCATCATTTTATTGCTCTGTCGTCCTATTCTGCCATTAACTGAATGTAGGAAATCTGATCCGTGTTCTCTCTTTGTCTCTAAAACCCATTTAAGAAGCTTTATACATATACTATACAGCAAGGGCGGAGAACCTGCGGCCCTCCAGCTACTGATGAACTACATCTCCCATGATGCTCTTTCTGCTAAGAGGCTGGCAGAGGAGTATGGGAAATGTAGTCCTGTAATATCTGGGGGGGGAGGGCGCAGGTTCCCCACCCCTGTTGTATAGGGACAGAGGCCCATGGCATTAGACATATATTAACCTTACATAATCATGTCTGCCTTTTCTAAAACCTCAGACTTGATTTAATTATTATCCATCCCATGCATGCTTTCTTCTCTGGATCCGCTTTGACCATTCTTGCTGTAAGCCTGTTCCATGCATCCACTACCCTGTCCGCATTCTCCAAATACCCACTATAATTGGGCCCTTCGGCACATTCCCTGATGCATACGGCATATGCACAATAGTGCCAAGTGACACTACCCTGGACAGTCATTATATAATGTTAGTGCAGAATCATGGGAGGTTATATCTGGATGTACAGAGGAGGCTGGGAGGGAAGTTAGGGTGAGACACAGCATGTTCCTCTCTGCTGGCGCATGCAATATTCAGCCCTTTAATCCAGTCACATGTGTATAACCAGCCAATGAAAGGCCACTGCCCCCCAAACCTATGGGGGACGCTGTCCTATCTGTCCGACAGTCAGGGCTTCGGACCCTCACTCACTAGCAAGATAAAAGCATTATAATAATGGAAAGATTATATTGGGATCAACAGGGGGATCTGTGTCACCTGAAAGGTCAAAAGGGTCTATGGCGTGCTAAAGATTTAATATATCTTAATATGGGGATACACTGGCATGCACTCCCTAATATGAGGATACACTGGCATGCACTCCCTAATATGGGGATACACTGGCATGCACTCCCTAATATGGGGATACACTGGCATGTACTCCCTAATATGGGGATACACTGGCATGTACTCCCTAATATGGGGATACACTGGCATGTACTCCCTAATATGAGGATACACTGGCATGCACTCCCTAATATGGGGATACACTGGCATGTACTCCCTAATATGAGGATACACTGGCATGCACTCCCTAATATGGGGATACACTGGCATGCACTCCCTAATATGGGGATACACTGGCATGCACTCCCTAATATGAGGATACACTGGCATGCACTCCCTAATATGAGGATACACTGGCATGCACTCCCTAATATGGGGATACACTGGCATGTACTCCCTAATATGGGGATACACTGGCATGCTAAAGATTTAATATATCTTAATATGGGGATACACTGGCATGCACTCCCTAATATGGGGATACACTGGCATGCTAAAGATTTAATATATCTTAATATGGGGATACACTGGCATGCACTCCCTAATATGAGGATACACTGGCATGCACTCCCTAATATGAGGATACACTGGCATGTACTCCCTAATATGAGGATACACTGGCATGCACTCCCTAATATGAGGATACACTGGCATGCACTCCCTAATATGAGGATACACTGGCATGCACTCCCTAATATGGGGATACACTGGCATGCACTCCCTAATATGAGGATACACTGGCATGCACTCCCTAATATGAGGATACACTGGCATGCACTCCCTAATATGGGGATACACTGGCATGCACTCCCTAATATGAGGATACACTGGCATGCACTCCCTAATATGAGGATACACTGGCATGCACTCCCTAATATGGGGATACACTGGCATACACTCCCTAATATGAGGATACACTGGCATGTACTCCCTAATATGGGGATACACTGGCATGCACTCCCTAATATGAGGATACACTGGCATACACTCCCTAATATGAGGATACACTGGAATGTACTCCCTAATATGGGGATACACTGGCATGCACTCCCTAATATGAGGATACACTGGCATGCACTCCCTAATATGGGGATACACTGGCATACACTCCCTAATATGAGGATACACTGGCATGCACTCCCTAATATGAGGATACACTGGCATGTACTCCCTAATATGAGGATACACTGGCATACACTCCCTAATATGAGGATACACTGGCATGTACTCCCTAATATGAGGATACACTGGCATGTACTCCCTAATATGAGGATACACTGGCATACACTCCCTAATATGAGGATACACTGGCATACACTCCCTAATATGAGGATACACTGGCATGCACTCCCTAATATGGGGATACACTGGCATACACTCCCTAATATGAGGATACACTGGCATACACTCCCTAATATGAGGATACACTGGCATGCACTCCCTAATATGGGGATACACTGGCATACACTCCCTAATATGAGGATACACTGGCATACACTCCCTAATATGAGGATACACTGGCATACACTCCCTAATATGAGGATACACTGGCATGCACTCCCTAATATGGGGATACACTGGCATACACTCCCTAATATGAGGATACACTGGCATACACTCCCTAATATGAGGATACACTGGCATGTACTCCCTAATATGGGGATACACTGGCATACACTCCCTAATATGAGGATACACTGGCATACACTCCCTAATATGAGGATACACTGGCATGCACTCCCTAATATGGGGATACACTGGCATGCACTCCCTAATATGAGGATACACTGGCATGCACTCCCTAAAATGAGGATACACTGGCATGCACTCCCTAATATGAGGATACACTGGCATGCACTCCCTAATATGAGGATACACTGGCATACACTCCCTAATATGAGGATACACTGGCATGCACTCCCTAATATGGGGATACACTGGCATGCACTCCCTAATATGGGGATACACTGGCATGCACTCCCTAATATGAGGATACACTGGCATGCACTCCCTAATATGGGGATACACTGGCATGCACTCCCTAATATGGGGATACACTGGCATGCACTCCCTAATATGAGGATACACTGGCATGCACTCCCTAATATGAGGATACACTGGCATGTACTCCCTAATATGAGGATACACTGGCATGCACTCCCTAATATGAGGATACACTAGCATGCACTCCCGAATATGAGGATACACTGGCATGTACTCCCTAATATGAGGATACACTGGCATGTACTCCCTAATATGAGGATACACTGGCATGCACTCCCTAATATGAGGATACACTGGCATGCACTCCCTAATATGAGGATACACTGGCATGCACTCCCTAATATGAGGATACACTGGCATGTACTCCCAAATATGAGGATACACTGGCATGCACTCCCTAATATGGGGATACACTGGCATGTACTCCCTAATATGGGGATACACTGGCATGCACTCCCTAATATGAGGATACACTGGCATGCACTCCCTAATATGAGGATACACTGGCATGCACTCCCTAATATGAGGATACACTGGCATGCACTCCCTAATATGGGGATACACTGGCATGCACTCCCTAATATGGGGATACACTGGCATGCACTCCCTAATATGAGGATACACTGGCATGCACTCCCTAATATGAGGATACACTGGCATGCACTCCCTAATATGAGGATACACTGGCATGTACTCCCTAATATGGGGATACACTGGCATACACTCCCTAATATGAGGATACACTGGCATGCACTCCCTAATATGGGGATACACTGGCATGCACTCCCTAATATGGGGATACACTGGCATGCACTCCCTAATATGGGGATACACTGGCATGCACTCCCTAATATGGGGATACACTGGCATGCACTCCCTAATATGAGGATACACTGGCATGCACTCCCTAATATGGGGATACACTGGCATGCTCTCCCTAATATGAGGATACACTGGCATGCACTCCCTAATATGAGGATACACTGGCATGCACTCCCTAATATGAGGATACACTGGCATGTACTCCCTAATATGAGGATACACTGGCATGCACTCCCTAATATGGGGATACACTGGCATGCACTCCCTAATATGAGGATACACTGGCATGCACTCCCTAATATGAGGATACACTGGCATGCACTCCCTAATATGGGGATACACTGGCATGCACTCCCTAATATGAGGATACACTGGCATGCACTTCCTAATATGAGGATACACTGGCATGCACTCCCTAATAAGGGAATACACTGGCATGCACTCCCTTATATGAGGATACACTGGCATGCACTCCCTAATATGAGGATACACTGGCATGTTCTCCCTAATATGAGGATACACTGGCATGCACTCCCTAATATGAGGATACACTGGCATGCACTCCCTAATATGGGGATACACTGGCATGCACTCCCTAATATGAGGATACACTGGCATGCACTCCCTAATATGAGGATACACTGGCATGCACTCCCTAATATGGGGATACACTGGCATGCACTCCCTAATATGAGGATACACTGGCATGCACTCCCTAATATGAGGATACACTGGCATGCACTCCCTAAAATGAGGATACACTGGCATGCACTCCCTAATATGAGGATACACTGGCATGTACTCCCTAATATGAGGATACACTGGCATGCACTCCCTAATATGGGGATACACTGGCATGCACTCCCTAATATGGGGATACACTGGCATGCACTCCCTAATATGAGGATACACTGGCATGCACTCCCTAATATGAGGATACACTGGCATGCACTCCCTAATATGGGGATACACTGGCATGCTCTCCCTAATATGGGGATACACTGGCATACACTCCCTAATATGAGGATACACTGGCATGTACTCCCTAATATGGGGATACACTGGCATGCACTCCCTAATATGAGGATACACTGGCATGTACTCCCTAATATGAGGATACACTGGCATGCACTCCCTAATATGGGGATACACTGGCATGTACTCCCTAATATGGGGATACACTGGCATGCACTCCCTAATATGGGGATACACTGGCATGTACTAATATGACTGTGTTTAGATCCTGGCCTGCTCTCTGTATAGAAGAGATCGGTAGTTTACTGTAAGATCATTTAAACATTAATGACAGGCTTCTTTTTGACTTGGGGTCAAATTGATCTAACGGGGTAAATCTCCGGGCGACTGAAGGCTTTATGAGCAGACAGGCCCGATAACGCGGCGAAACTAAAAACTGAGACGAGGGGAAGCCGGGCCTCAGATACTGCAGAACCTCTTGATGAGAATCATTTCCCCAAGAGGTTCTGCCCTTTCTGTGCCCGTGCTGCAGCGGCTTATAAAGGGTTAAAGGGACACTAAAGGTTATTTTTCACTTATAGAAGCACAAGTGACATTTTAGTTGTCCCCAGTATGAGGACGAACTGTCGTGTATTAATGATAGTACGTCTGATAGCACACGCCAGTCTGACCGCCATCTCCCATGATTCCATAGGAAGCATGCAGCCGCCTGGTCGGCGACCGGCTCTCTCTGCTAGCGCAGACCTTAACTAGGCCCCCCCCTGCCAATCCCATGCACAAACGAGGGTCTCTCTCTGTTCTAGCAGTGAGAGACCCTCGCATTTCGGCAGTCAGAGTGGGGCGTACTACTGTGTGTCGTATGTGAGACACAGCAGATAGTAAACACGCGTGGATCTATTAATATACACGTCGGGTATACTGAATTCTCCCGGGACAGGTATTGTTTAACCCCTGCTTCCTCCAATGTTTAATGTTCCTTTAAGGTCCATTTTGCATCTTCTGGTTAGGATGTAGCAGAGGTATGTTAAATACTGGCGTCAGTGACTAGATCTCTGGCATATTGATTTCTTGTTGTGAACTGAGCTGTTCAAGCTCCATTTAAGATTTTCATCTTGCGTGTAGCCCTGAGCCCATCACGGAGCCATAAATTAGTTAAATTGCACATTTATCACACGTGTTATTTTGAGATACTGTGTAAATGGGCTGAGAGCGTCGCACAGCAGGCTGGGTTACAGATAGGTCACCTCTACAAACACGCCACATCTAGAGATCCCTTCACAGTGGGCTTTGTGACCTGGATCTTGTACAAACACCGCCACTTATGGCTCATTCGGGGAGTCTAGATTAACTACCGTATTTTCCGGTGTATAAGACGACTGGGCATATAAGACGACCCCCAACTTTTCCAGTTAAAATTTAGAGTTTGGGATATACTCGTCCGTATAAGACTACCTCTCTTCCAACGAGCATTTTCTCCTACAGCGACATTTACACACACACCCTTACACTAACACAGTGACACACTTACACACACACCCTTACACAGAAAGTGACACACTTACACACACACACCCTTACACAGAAAGTGACACACTTACACCAATAGACACATAACATGAGACACACCACCGTATTTTGCCCCTCAATATGCCAATATTTTGCCCCTCCAATATGCCAGGATTTTGCCCCATCGTGGCCAGGAAGCGCCTTTGTGGCAGAGGTGGCGTAGAAATTTGTCGGGAGTCTGCTTTTTTACATAGTGCGACTATTTGGCGCTCTCTCCGCGTGCCCGCCATCTTTATCCATAACCCCCAGTGTTCTAGCAGATTCTCTGGCTTTAAAAATAAAGCCCTATATGTTCGGACGTTTCGAGGAGGATTTTTCCCTTTGATTCCCAGATATGTCTGTTTACTAGATGGGTTTCTGTTATGACATGAAGACCACCAGAAGAAATGACATATTTATGTGAAGAGAGGATCTGATCTGAATGTATGAGACACAGCTGTTCATTCTGAGGTCCATCTGCCGAGACTAAACAAGGCTGGTTTCTGCTTTGGGGGGGCTTCTCAGTTCCCAATAAAGGATTCCCACACTGACATGCGTTAGATTCATATTTTGCAAAAAACCCCTACAAACCCCCCTGCTGTAAAACATTAATCACTTAACACTCATTTTTCCAAAGTTTTGGATGCTGTTTATGTCTAGTAACCCCTCCCTCTGCGTCACTCTGTCTAGATGGCGCTGTATTGAATGTGGAACATTTTACAACCCATGATATGATCTTTTATTACATTATTAGGGGCTGACCCAGCAATGTATAAGTATAGCTCTGTAAAACAGTTAATGTAGACTCTTCACAGTGTTTTATTACATGTAATACCCCTGTCCTGCGCGCGATCTATGTGATCCACTCCCATTGCAGCCAAGCAAATGAACCCAAACCTTGTCTATGTTTATAATAACACATGTGAGATCCACTCTCATCAGTCTGTAGCTTTTAATTTAATTTGTAGAATGATTTTATTTCTGAAGGCTGGATTACCAGATACCCTTGTATTACCCCAAATCTCTTTTCACCAAACCACAATGTTATAACGATAAACCATTGCTGTGCTGTCCTGATGACTGTGTTTTATTTAACCCTTTATATTCCAGTGGCTTTATTACCCTTCCACTCCTAGCCAGCCAGCAGTTGAGTCTCCTTTATTTCTAAGCAGTGCATTCCATTTTGAATTCCCGTGATCCTTTCACCATGAATGCGTTGGCTGCTTCACGCTGTGTACCCCTGTAATACTCACTTAATACACTTGTCCCGTCCCCCCCCCTTTTGTCAAACCGCCAGACAAACCCTCTGTACGTCTCACGCATTGCGAGGCTGATATTTAAATACTCGTTACCAGTACCACGTCTCCTAAATCCACGGCTCAGACAACACAATTTATAGCAAAAAAAGGAACAATTTTAATGCTGCTGTAGAAAAAAAAGGATATATGAAGAATCGTAACGGTGCTTCATTGTCAACAGAAAAACATCCCAAAATCAGAAGACAGAGTGCATTAGAGGTGTCTGTACTGTTTACATGCCAGTATTTTATACACAGGTTCCTTGTATAGTGTCAGCTGTCAGTTACTTTTGCAAATGAACTGCCAAAAATGGAGAGGAGCAGAATGACTTAGTGTGCTGGTAACTAGGGTTACCTTTCATATGCCTTAAGATAAAGAGTCAGGATGGAGTCTTGGGAGAATAATTAGACTGAACAAAACTGAGAAGTTACAAAAATGAAACAAAAAAAAAAAAAAGGCATCCAACAATAATGGAGCAACAACCAGGGGTGCCTGGAAATAAATACAATTACAGAATGCCTCTGACTGTATAAGCAAAGTATCGTCGTACAAACTATTTTATTTGTTTTAAGGGTTAGCAATTCTTGGGAAATACGGTTTGTTTTGCTCCAAATCGATTTAACCCTTTGAGCACTGAGGACGTTTAGCATATTTTTGTTTCACTGTAATAAATACCCTTTCCTTTTTCTTTTCTTTTTAAAGTCACATTGTGCAAAAATTGTTCTTAGTCGTTGGAGGCCTGGCTATCCCACTGAAAGGGGTCTGTGATGAATTTGTCGTTGGAAACAAATGATACTGATTCGCTAATAAATATGTATAATTTAAACATGAACTTTTTTTTTTTTTTTTAACAATATAGATGTATAGTAAAACAATTATAGCTTTTTAGTTTTTTTTTTTTTTTTTTTAGAATAATAGTTGTTTCTTTAATATTTTATAAAGACTATTTGTCGTATCCTTTGAATAATTTACAATGCTCGGGTGTTTAAAAAAAAAAGAAAGAAACAAAAAAACTAACCCACTCACTGCCAGTGAATCTGGAAAAAAAACAAAAAAACAACCTTTCTTCTGGCATTGATAAGGTTAAACCAAATTAAAATTTACACTATACATAGGCACAGCTTATGTAAGGAGGCATACTGCATCTGATACCCAAAAAACACTAGTAAAAATGCCAGAGGGGAAGAAAAACAAACATAAAGAAATGAAACAATTCCATTAACATCAAGTACATATTGCAGGCCTATACATTTTATACACTATTAAACCCCTGCTCTGACAGCCGAGCTGGTATTACATTGCTCTGCAATGTATGGCAGACTCCTGTAGGAGATAAAATCTTTGAAGTGGGAAGGGGTCCGAGCTAGGCAGACACTTGGATTTTAATGTGGATCTTTACCCAAAGTATTAAAACCCCACCCACGAGGAACGCTCCGTGGGACTGAGAGGGCTAAAATTACTAGCACACAGGAAGTCAAATGAAAAATTGTGTACCAGATAGAAATGCTTCTTTCAAACGTCCGGTAATTCATGCAGTTTGGTGCATTTCGGTTTCACACAAGTCCCAAACAAAGTTTACCCACTGCATTTTCCCCCTTCATATTTTACCAGTAACAACAGCTGAATATGCACCTCTCTCTTAAACACTGTACAGTTTTACAAAACAGTTCACAGCCCAGAGTGTTTTTTGTTTTTTTAAAGTTTTTCTCTAGAGATAAAATAGGAACATGTGCCAAAACGTACACTGCAGCTTTAAGGCTTTTTTGTTTTTGTTCTGTGGTTTTTTTTTTTTTTTTTAAATCAAATTTTTCCTCAAAGCTCAGAATGAAACCGGTTCATTGTAATAAAAAATAAAAAAAAAAGCAAACGACTATTGTTTCTCCAGCTCTGCCACGTACAGGAGGTGGTCCTCCGGAGACTTCCCGTGCGTTTTACTTAAGTGGAGCTTCACGGCGTGCTTGCTGGCAAATGTCCGATTGCAGAGCTTACACTGGTAAGACGTCCCGGTCTCGTCTTCCGGAGATGAGGATACTAGTTTTTCGGAGGGGGATTTTGTTTGTGCTATTTGATTGTGTATCTGTTCACTGGACAGTTTGGACAAATCCCTTATCCGAAAACCTAGATGTGACTCCAGGTGACTGATATAAGTCGAGGGAGTCCTGATTTGAGAGGCGCAGTCATTGCAAAAGAACACAGGGTGCCCAGTGTCCAGATTCTTTAGGAACTTGGTCCCACCGGTCCTCCGTAGCTGGTACTTCACATTGGCTAGCCAGTGGCTTATCGTGGTCATGGAAAGTCCTGTAAATCTTGAAATGTGCATCCTCTCTTGAGGGCTCAGGTCCGACATGACGTATTTGCCCTCCGAGGTCTGTCTCAAGCTCGCAGCAAACTGGGCCTGGAGGATGAGCAAGTGCTGTGGGTTCCAGTTGGACTGGCGGCCCTTTCTCTTCTGAGTTGGCGTGTTTTCCTCCGGTTCCTCTATTGTGGTGCCATCAACGTCAGACTTTTCAGATATACTGGTAGGTGTAGAGGATTTTGATGTATGGCTTTCTGTCAGGTTCTTCAGCATATCCGATATATCTGACAAGGCATTCTCGCGCAGCGGTGAGTTTGACATGAATGACACGACTGCAGATGTCTTTGCCGTTGTCACTGTAGATGAAGAACAAGCGGAAGATGTGGATGTGGATGACAAAAGCGCTGAAGCCAAAGAGCAGTTTTTGTCACTCTTCCCTTTCGTCAAATCGATGGGCTGGTCATTGTTGACATGATAAAAATAACGGTCTGTTAAGTGGTCTGCTTTCTTGGGCGGCGTCGCCACGGCAGCTTTCTCTGCCAAGCTGTTACTCATTTTAAACAACATGCTCATGGGATCCAGTGCTGGTAAGGATGGTTTAGCTGCCTTTCCGAGGTGGATATTCATAACCGACTGTAGAGCACTTAACGGGTTGACGAAGGGTTGTTCGGGTGGGTGGTCCGTTATGATGGCGGTGCTGCTACTTAAGTTGCCTATCATGGAGTTCACGTGGTCTTTGCCGTTTTCAACCGGTTCTAACACTGGGGTCTCTTTACAATTGTCTTTTTGCGAGACGGGGCTGTTTTGCTGGCTTTTAAACCCGCTTTCACTAGAAGCATCGGCTTTCGGGGGCTCACTAACCTCGCTGCTACCGCTGGGAGACGGCGTTGCTCGTTTAATGGGAGAATATTTGCCCTCCGGTTCCTTCATTTTCTCTTCCACCTTGGCCACTTTCTCCGTAACCTTTTTGACCAGCTCCTCCATGGCGTGGAAGTTCGTTTTTGGCACAGGGGAGGTCTGGCTGCTGGGCGGTGACACCAGAGGCTGATTTTTGGTCGGCGATACAATCTCACTGCTCCCGTACATTGGTTTCAGCGGCATGCTTTTCCCTGAGGAGCCTAACGATAACTTCATCATGTTTGGAAGCTGGTAGGCGGCGTGGATGCTTGGGTAGCCTCCCCAGCTCGGGGTCCCATTCTGAGCTTTGTTTATCGCTGATGTTACCGTATTTTCCAATGATTTAAGGATATCTAGTCCTCCTTTAGGGCTTTCTTCCAAATCGTTTTCGGTTAGGTAATGGTATTTAGAGGGAACGTCAAACTTTTCGTCATCTTCCCCCGACTTGTCCTTATCCTTGACTTTGTCTTCTGGGAGTCCCCTGTCTTTGTCAATTTCTTTTTTGATCTCCGCACACAGTTTAGGGGACAGGCATGAACTGTTGTTGGCGGGAGGTGTGAAAGTGGTGGCAGCGAGTGGCACGGACTGTACCTTTTCTTCCAGTAATGACGTAGGCGTCACTGGCGCTTCTAGCACCGGTTTGCCCTTTTTCAGTGCGGAATTGGTCACTTTTATAAAATGACCCGTGACCATCATATGGGCAGTGAGTTCCTGCAGAGTGTCGTGAGAACTGCCACACTCCATGCATTTCAGGATCTGGGACTTCCTCGCTTCAAAATGCCAGGCATAGCTGGCCCCGTTCTGGTGCCCATAGCGGTTATTTGGCGTAATGTAGGGGTTCGGATTCTTTTGCAATGTGTCGTTTGCGTCTGAATGGGGTGGTTTCGGCGTCCCCCCGGTAGAATCGGGAGAACTGGGAAGCTCGAGCTCTAAAGACAGTTTTTTCCTAGAGGCCGGGACAATTTTTGCTGCTACGGGGGTGACGGGTTCTTTGAGAGGCACTTTTTGGTAGTGTTTTGTTTTAATCATGTGTACACTTAAGTCCTGAAGAGATTCAAAAGAATGACCGCAATACATGCACTTCAACACCTTCTGCGCATCTTCTTTGCCTTCCATTTCAAGTAAGGAGCGTTTGCGAGGCTTGGACCATCGCTTGGGGTTATTATTATCGGTTTCATGGTTATCGTCTCGGTAATGTCCTGTCTCATTCATGTGAACGGTTAGTTCTACTAACGTATCGTAAGCGGCGCTGCAGTCTTTGCAACGGAACTTACTGGCCCCGGTAAAAATCGAACCGTATAGTTTACTGCTTTGTCTGTACAGTTGGACAGTGCTAAAAAGACTTGGCTCTGGCAGTACCCGACTCTGGGAAACCTGCTGCAATGTCTTAGCCATGGCTGTCTGGTGCCAGTCAAAGCTCCCACTTCCACAACTGCTGCTACTACTGCTGCTGCTGCTGCTGCTAGCGTTGTTTTTCTCTGTGGTGGTCTGGTGAAGATTTAGGCTGAGGTTCGACCAGTAGGAGTTGGAAAGGAAGTTATTATACACAGCTTTCATCTGCTCCAAGCTGTCCGAGATGTTGGAATCTTCCAGCGGAACGAGCGATTCCTTCGTCTCCTCCTCATTCTTGACGGAGCTGCTTTCGAAATCGGCCATCCGGTCGCTGGCCTCGCTGACGTGGGATTCACTGTCCATATCGTGGCTGGAGAATTCTCCGACGGGAGAGTGTTGGTAGCTGGGCGAGGCCTTCTCTGGACAGGCGTACTTTGCCGAAGGCTCGCCGTCCAACATGGCGTCTTCCGCCTCGCCGTCATCGTCGAGCGCTGCCGCCTTCAATTCGTCGGACACGTACGCTGCGGATAGAAAAAAAAGACAGGCGTTAGCCACGGTGACCTGAAAACGAGATCAACAGCTGCTCAAATCAGCAAAAGAAACGAGAAACAGCTGCATGTTTATTTGTAATATTAAATAGTTAATCTGTAGTGTTTTCTTCATCGGAAAAAAAAAAAAAGGCTCTTCAAACATAATTTGCCACCTTATTCTTCTCAAGGGGCAACAGCTTGAAATTAAAACTAAATTTGAAATTAATGAAGCACATTCTAGAGGTGGCTTTCATTCCTAGTAATAAATTACTTGTATCAACCTGAGAGACAGCAGTTCCTGTCTGTCAATTAATATGTCTTAAGATTTTTCTAACCCTAATGCATTTCCTGACAGACAGATTCACAATTTAAATTAAGCACTCTTTTATTTCTTTTCCTTTTTTTTTTTTTTTTTTACCCGTTACATTTCCGATGCTCAATCTTTAATAAACATAAAGTACAGAACTATCAATATAATTCGTACAATGGAAGGAATTTACATCAATTACAATAAATTAAAAAATGATTTGGAATTTTTCTATGAGTCTTGAGTGCGTGAAAAAGAAAATGGCTTTAAAAAGCTTCTAATCACTTTTTATTTTAATTGATGCGGGCCTCACTGATTCATCCCTTTTAACCCCACGCGTCATGCGGAGGGGGGGGGGGGGGGGGGACTCCCATAAACCGAACACTACACAACTACCTTGCAGCATAGGGATTAGCAAAAGGCTTTATTCATGGGAGAGGGAATTGAGAAGGGATTTTCAAACATAAGGCCAAAGTAGTCGATTTGGGTACATATTGCCATTTGTCACACATTAGGGACCCCCCTGTACCAAACTCCCGCCCTGCCTGACACCGGGACCCCCCTGTACCGAGCTCCCGCCCTGCCTGACACCGGGACCCCCCTGTACCGAGCTCCCGCCCTGCCTGACACCGGGACCCCTCTGTACCGAGCTCCCGCCCTGCCATTTGTACACCGGGACCCCCCTGTAGGGTTACTAATATTTCATTTTTCTCGGCCAGCGTCTATAATAGCGGGTCGGCTTCTCGGCTGGCATCTATAGTTAATATTTTGGATCCTGGCTCTTTCAGAGAGCGGAGCAGAGGGGCTAATTCAAGCTGTGGATTTTTTTTTTATACAGTTAAGGGGGTCATGTACTAAACAAGTGCAGTGGGGAAAAAAAAGTAGGTAAAGTAAGGAGTAATTTGCGACTATTTGTAACATTTTGCGCTTGTTTTCCCTGATTTGCGCCTCTTCCGTTTATTTTTTATTTAGCGTGCATTTTTCCAGTCGCGCTAATAAATTGCGATTAGATTCGAAGAGTTTTGCGAACATTTTGTGAAAAATAATTCAGGATAAGAAGGGTTTTCTTTTGATACCAATTTTTTTGATCCTATTGTAGAATTTACTGTAAAAACTAAAATAAAATATGGTGAAAAAACACTTTTACTTTAAAAAAAAAAAAAACGTACACAACTACAAAAGCTAATGAACAAACCTGCTAAATATATATAGTTTTTTTTTGTGAGTTTTCACATCAATAAATACAAGTCGTGCTTAACTTTTGAAAACAAATATAGACATTTGTTTTAATAAAATCTGTGTGGTTGGGGGGCTTGTGGGACATGAATGGAAATAACCCGATACCCTTAGTAACAAACTTACAAGTTGTCCATGCTGTAATTAGTCTCTCCCTGCCCCACTATTGCTGTGGGGCAGGGAAAGACTAAAGCTATCTGGCTTTGACATCTAAACACTTCTGGTGACTGTGATTGACTGTCACAGTAATCGGAGGTGATTGTGGGGGGGTGGGGGGGGGGGGGGTTCAGAGCTGCAGGTTGTGCCAGACACGTCCAATGTCAGCAAGGGATTGTCTTCCTTGGTTGTCAAGAGGTTAATGAAGGAATACAAATAAAGTGCCTTCTTGAGCCCTCTTTGCTCTGTATAGTTCTATCAGGGGGTGGACATGTTGTTTAGAATCTTTGCTCTGTATAGCTCTATCAGGGGGTGGCCATGTTGTTTAGAATGTTTGCTCTGTATAGCTCTATCAGGGGGTGGACATGTTGTTTAGAATCTTTGCTCTGTATTGCTCTATCAGGGGGCGGACATGTTGTTTAGAATCTTTGCTCTGTATAGCTCTATCAGGGGGTGGACATGTTGTTTAGAATCTTTGCTCTGTATTGCTCTATCAGGGGGCGGACATGTTGTTTAGAATCTTTGCTCTGTATAGCTCTATCAGGAGGAGGACCTGTTGTTTAGAATCTTAGCCCTGTATAGCTCTATCAGGAGGAGGACCTGTTGTTTAGAATCGTTGCCCTGTATAACTCTATCAGGGGGCAGACATGTTGTTTAGAATCTTTGCTCTGTATAGCTCTATCAGGGGGCAGACATCTTGGGTCAAAATTCTAAACAACAAAGCAAAGAGAGCTCAAGAAGGTCCTTTATTTGTATTCTTTCATTAAATCATTTGCATGTAACATGCCTGGCTCATTACCATATTCACTTGCTTGTTCATTATACAGGGGCCATAAGAACCTGACATCCCAAACCGTATCCAGCCTCGCACACAGGCCGAGATCTGGTCCCTTCCAAGAACCCTCCTCGTGACCTGTGTTAATGAAGTTAATTGAATTTAAGATCAATAATGGTTAATTATTGCAATCTGACATTGTAAGATAAATGGCCGGGGCGAGTGAGAAGTGTGCGTCTGTGCGGATTGGAGGGTAAGAGAGATCACACTGCCTGCCATTGATCCTGGTAGGATCTGATCGACCCAATCCGCTGATAAATGGGAGCCTTTCAGAGCTACAAGTAAATGTTCTACTCCGCTGATGTAACCCTTGTCACTGGGCCGATCCATGCATGGCGCACCCTAGGAATCTATGGGGAGAGATTAGGGGAGTGATGGATAAACAACGAGGGTCAGCTTTATTATACTGCGTATTAATGTAACACATTGTAACGAGCGCTCCTGAATCGATGGCAGCCACAGAGGAAGGATTATCCAAGAACAGTATTTAACAACAAAAATGAGCTGGGAGAAATGTCTGGGCTACAGACACAATGCATATTGAAACATCTAAAGGCGCTCCGAAACACTTACACACCGCTACTGCCTGTGTGCAGTTAAACCTGCGGAGCTGGGGCGGGTGAGAGCTCTGGCGGGTAACCATTCCACTTTGTGAACTTTTTATAAATTCCATGTTTAAATCTTTAATCTTGGATTAACACCAGCACCCAGGCCTGTGACACACACACACACACACACACATGCACACACACACATGCACACACGCACACACACAAGCACACAGAAGTGGGAATGATGGGAGGTGATTTGTTTCTGCGTTTGTGGACTGCATTAATAACAATCCACCCTCCCTTGTGGCGGCGAAGGATAATAGGAGTTGCACTGCAAGAGAGCTCAGATATGCAACCCCTGCTTGATTTGCCCTGCTAGGACAGGTGTGAAAACATTTTCCTTGTTTAACATAATTAAACAAAGAAACTTGGTAATTAGTAATAAAGTATTGGAGAAGTGCGGCGTCGCTAGCATGCATCTCTCACATCCATTCACAATATTGTCCGGTAAAACCAGGTACAATTATTTATTAAGACACAAAGGAAATTATTTACAGAAGTCAATTCTGGGGGGAAAAGTTCTCAAAGTGGTCCGAACAGCAGGAACACTGCACTGGCTTCCGCGGTGACTGCCCCCCACTTTGCCCCAGAAATGACCCTCTCTGTCTAAGTTCAGTATAAGTGTAAGACAGAGGGAGCGGGCGGAGTATCGAAATAATAAATCAGGAGCTGCAGAATCAGATGGAGTTTCTTAAAATAGAAATAAAAACACAACCATAGTGTAATACAGGTTAAAAAAATAGGGGGATGAAATACACTCACAAACTATTATCAAGACGCCTATTATCTCATGTTTGTGAGTGTATTTCATCTCACTTTATTTAAACTGTATTCGCACTTACTGTATTACACTATGGTTGTGTTTTTATTTCTATTTTAAGAAACTCCATCTGATTCTGATCTGATTCTGCGCCTCCGGATTTATTATTTTGATAAGCAGTATAGAGAGTGTTATAGAGGGGCAGCTTGTAGCAAGTATATACATTTGTTTATATATGTGCATATCCTTCACCTTCTCTACTGTGAAACCATTTATAACAGAAGCGTTTGTTGTACAACCTGGGTGCACAGAGGTCTGTTTGAGTTGAACTGACGGACCTGAATGCAAAGAGTTTCTGCAGCAGCTGAGGTTTCATTGTCTTGTCCAACCCTTACAGATGCCATGCGTATCTGGATACTGCACAGTATTAATTTAACCAGGAGAAGGTTTATTAGCACTTACTTTAAAAGTGGCAGAGTAAAAAGAGGAGCCCCCTACGCGGGGCAGTCCTAACCTCCTCTATTACCAGATGAATAATTAAAAATGAACGCCAGCCGACCGCAGAACTCTTTGCGCTTATGAAATCTGTTTTAATAAAACCTCCGCGACGCCGCACTTGAAATATTTACTTAGAGGTTAAATAAATACCTGAGATTGTCTGTTCACAGGTGGAGGGGGGGGATGGGGGGAGTAAACCACCTGGAGGATAAGGAACAGAATGAGCCAAACTCTAGTTAGAGGGCTGTCTGAGGGTTATGGGAGTGGGTCAGCTGCCGTACCAAAGCTTAGCTATAAAGCTGTGGTTTAGTAATAACTGCTATAATACACTGTGACCAGAGGCTGTGTGTATTATATATATATATTGAAACAATTCATTTTCCTGTTCCAGGAGCCGTTATCTTCTTTTGAAACACTGTAAATATCAGGATAAACAATACATGGAAAACGAAGATAAACTGGATCTCCCTCTATAATACGAGCTCTGACATTTCTCAGATGAGGTTGAAATAATTTGTCACAACCAGTGGGGAAAGCGAGAATTGAGCCGTGAGCCGTTCGTTTTGGTGCTTTGTCTATAACGGTTCATATAAAATGCTGTGAACCAGCTCTGATCCCTATAGTGTCATTATATCTGTATATACTGCACAGTGTCCAACAAACACCAGTATTACTATACATTGTGCATGGACAAACCTGCTGTTTCCCACGCTTGGCAAACTCACCAGGTTTTCCCCTTCCCCTACCTCCCAAACGCCTGAGCGGAGACTCTGGCAGTCAATCTAACCATATAGCGGACACCGGAGAATGAGCACGGGATGCCACTGCCCTGCCTGACAGCACCTCTGTGCCCGAAAAAAAAGCCGGACAGTTGGGAGCCATGGCTGCAAAATGTATAGCTATCTTGCCCTGAGGAAATGCCACACTCAGATACCAGTGTGGATGAAGGCTGCCATGTTTCACCCTCTTGGTTGTGCATTGCACCAGGCATGCTTAGAACACGGACATGCATGTCTCATGATGATGCACACTGAGGGATGTGAGAGAATCCGAGCAGGGAGGATAAAACCCCGGGAAAAAATCCAGCAAAGGGGACATTATCTTGGTGAGCCCTGCAGAGAGGGTCTGCTCTGAATGGCGACTGAGCAGGTCTCTCACACCAAGTAACACTGCTTCAGTCCACTGCTTGGATTTGATAAACCCTACAAACCTACATACAATAACGTTCAGGGCCCCGTGTTTAACCCTTCCAGCATTCCATTCAGAGAATGCACGCTGTGTAATTGGATTGAACCTTTAAGCTCTAAGTGGTGTTTATTTTTACAATTTAAATTGTATGTTTGCGTTAACATGTAAAATAAACTTTACAAGAAATCCTCCGCTCACTGCTTGTTCTCTGTCAGGAAGGAGTCTCCTGAAGGGAAGCAGTCTCGTGGAGGGAAGCCGTCTCGTGGAGGGAAGCCGTCTCGTGGAGGGAAGCAGTCTCATGGAGAGAAGCAGTCTCGTGGAGGGAAGACGTCTCGTGGAGGGACGCAGTCTCATAAAGGGAAGCAGTCTCATGGAGGGAAGCAGTCTCGTGGAGGGAAGCCGTCTCATAAAGGGAAGAAGTCTCATGGAGGGAAGCAGTCTCATGGAGGGAAGCAGTCTCATGGAGGGAAGCAGTCTCGTGGAGGGAAGCAGTCTCATAAAGGGAAGAAGTCTCATGGAGGGAAGCAGTCTCGTGGAGGGAAGCAGTCTCGGAGGGAAGGAGTCTCGTGGAGGGAAGGAGTCTCGTGGAGGGAAGCAGTCTCCTGGAGGGAAGGAGTCTCGTGGAGGGAAGGAGTCTCGTGGAGGGAAGCAGTCTCATGGAGGGAAGCAGTCTCATGGAGGGAAGCAGTCTCGTGGAGGGAAGCAGTCTCGTGGAGGGAAGCGGTCTCATGGAGGGAAGCAGTCTCGGAGGGAAGCAGTCTCATGGAGGGAAGCAGTCTCATGGAGAGAAGCAGTCTCATGGAGAGAAGCAGTCTCGGAGTGAAGCAGTCTCGTGGAGGGAAGCAGTCTCGTGGAGGGAAGCAGTCTCATGGAGAGAAGCAGTCTCGGAGTGAAGCAGTCTCGTGGAGGGAAGCAGTCTCGTGGAGGGAAGCAGTCTCGTGGAGGGACGCAGTCTCCGAGGGAAGCAGTCTCCGAGAGACGCAGTCTCGTGGAGGGAAGCAGTCTCATGGAGGGATGCAGTCTCGTGGAGAGAAGCAGTCTCATGGAGGGAAGCAGTCTCGTGGAGGGATGCAGTCTCGTGGAGGGAAGCAGTCTCGTGGAGGGAAGCAGTCTCGTGGAGGGAAGCAGTCTCGTGGAGGGAAGCAGTCTCATGGAGGGAAGCAGTCTCGTGGAGGGACGCAGTCTCGTGGAGGGACGCAGTCTCGTGGAGGGAAGCAGTCTCGCAGTCTCGTGGAGGGAAGCAGTCTCGTGGAGGGAAGCAGTCTCGGAGGGACGCAGTCTCGTGGAGGGAAGCAGTCTCATGGAGGGATGCAGTCTTGTGGAGGGATGCAGTCTCGTGGAGGGAAGCAGTCTCATGGAGAGAAGCAGTCTCGTGGAGGGAAGCAGTCTCATGGAGGGAAGCAGTCTCGTGGAGGGAAGCAGTCTCATGGAGAGAAGCAGTCTCGTGGAGGGAAGCAGTCTCGTGGAGGGAAGGAGTCTCGTGGAGGGAAGCAGTCTCATGGAGGGATGCAGTCTCGGAGGGAAGGAGTCTCGTGGAGGGATGCAGTCTCGTGGAGGGAAGCAGTCTCGGAGGGACGCAGTCTCGGAGGGACGCAGTCTCGTGGAGAGAAGCAGTCTCATGGAGAGAAGCAGTCTCCGAGGGACGCAGTCTCGGAGGGAAGGAGTCTCATGGAGGGAAGCAGTCTCGTGGAGGGAAGCAGTCTCCGAGGGACGCAGTCTCGTGGAGGGAAGCAGTCTCATGGAGGGAAGCAGTCTCGTGGAGGGAAGCAGTCTCGCAGTCTCGTGGAGGGAAGCAGTCTCGTGGAAGGAAGCCGTCTCTGAGGGAAGCAGTCTCGGAGGGAAGGAGTCTCCTGGAGGGAAGGAGTCTCGTGGAGGGAAGCAGTCTCGTGGAGGGAAGCAGTCTCATGGAGGGAAGCAGTCTCGTGGAGGGAAGCAGTCTCATGGAGGGAAGCAGTCTCGTGGAGGGAAGCAGTCTCATGGAGGGAAGCAGTCTCGTGGAGGGAAGCAGTCTCATGGAGGGAAGCAGTCTCGTGGAGGGAAGCAGTCTCATGGAGGGAAGCAGTCTCATGGAGGGATGCAGTCTCATGGAGGGAAGCAGTCTCATGGAGGGAAGCAGTCTCGTGGAGGGAAGCAGTCTCGGAGGGAAGCAGTCTCGGAGGGAAGCAGTCTCGGAGGGAAGCAGTCTCGGAGGGAAGCAGTCTCGTGGAGGGAAGCAGTCTCATGGAGGGAAGCAGTCTCATGGAGGGAAGCAGTCTCGGAGGGAAGCAGTCTCGGAGGGAAGCAGTCTCGTG
This sequence comes from Pelodytes ibericus, assembly GCA_036172795.1. NCBI lineage: Eukaryota > Metazoa > Chordata > Amphibia > Anura > Pelodytidae > Pelodytes > Pelodytes ibericus. The sequence continues at coordinate 204,602,193 of CM069862.1, read as the reverse complement.
GAGGGAAGCAGTCTCATGGAGAGAAGCAGTCTCGGAGGGAAGCAGTCTCATGGAGGGAAGCAGTCTCGTGGAGGGAAGCAGTCTCCGAGGGACGCAGTCTCGTGGAGGGAAGCAGTCTCATGGAGGGAAGCAGTCTCATGGAGGGAAGCAGTCTCGTGGAGGGAAGCAGTCTCGTGGAGGGAAGCAGTCTCGCAGTCTCGTGGAGGGAAGCAGTCTCGTGGAGGGAAGCAGTCTCGTGGAAGGAAGCCGTCACTGAGGGAAGCAGTCTCGGAGGGAAGGAGTCTCCTGGAGGGAAGGAGTCTCGTGGAGGGAAGCAGTCTCGTGGAGGGAAGCAGTCTCATGGAGAGAAGCAGTCTCGTGGAGGGAAGCAGTCTCGTGGAGGGAAGGAGTCTCGTGGAGGGAAGCAGTCTCATGGAGGGATGCAGTCTCGGAGGGAAGGAGTCTCGTGGAGGGAAGCAGTCTCATGGAGGGATGCAGTCTCGTGGAGGGAAGCAGTCTCGGAGGGACGCAGTCTCGGAGGGACGCAGTCTCGTGGAGAGAAGCAGTCTCATGGAGAGAAGCAGTCTCCGAGGGACGCAGTCTCGGAGGGAAGGAGTCTCATGGAGGGAAGCAGTCTCGTGGAGGGAAGCAGTCTCCGAGGGACGCAGTCTCGTGGAGGGAAGCAGTCTCATGGAGGGAAGCAGTCTCGTGGAGGGAAGCAGTCTCGTGGAGGGAAGCAGTCTCGCAGTCTCGTGGAGGGAAGCAGTCTCGTGGAGGGAAGCAGTCTCGTGGAAGGAAGCCGTCTCTGAGGGAAGCAGTCTCGGAGGGAAGGAGTCTCCTGGAGGGAAGGAGTCTCGTGGAGGGAAGCAGTCTCGTGGAGGGAAGCAGTCTCATGGAGGGAAGCAGTCTCGTGGAGGGAAGCAGTCTCATGGAGGGAAGCAGTCTCGTGGAGGGAAGCAGTCTCATGGAGGGAAGCAGTCTCGTGGAGGGAAGCAGTCTCGTGGAGGGAAGCAGTCTCATGGAGGGAAGCAGTCTCATGGAGGGAAGCAGTCTCATGGAGGGATGCAGTCTCATGGAGGGAAGCAGTCTCATGGAGGGAAGCAGTTTCGTGGAGGGAAGCAGTCTCGTGGAGGGAAGCAGTCTCATGGAGGGAAGCAGTCTCATGGAGGGAAGCAGTCTCATGGAGGGAAGCAGTCTCATGGAGGGAAGCAGTCTCGGAGGGAAGCAGTCTTGTGGAGGGAAGCAGTCTCATGGAGAGAAGCAGTCTCGGAGGGAAGCAGTCTCATGGAGGGAAGCAGTCTCGTGGAGGGAAGCAGTCTCCGAGGGACGCAGTCTCGTGGAGGGAAGCAGTCTCATGGAGGGAAGCAGTCTCATGGAGGGAAGCAGTCTCGTGGAGGGAAGCAGTCTCGTGGAGGGAAGCAGTCTTGCAGTCTCGTGGAGGGAAGCAGTCTCGTGGAGGGAAGCAGTCTCGTGGAAGGAAGCCGTCTCTGAGGGAAGCAGTCTCGGAGGGAAGGAGTCTCCTGGAGGGAAGGAGTCTCGTGGAGGGAAGCAGTCTCGTGGCAGCTGGGAGCGTGTGTGCTATACAGGGATGTGGTTAGTTATAATTCATGGAACATGCTTGTAACAGATCCAAACCCCACGATTAGTGATATAAGGCTCCTCAGAATTAAATGAAAAGAGCACAGGCTGTGTACGCCCCGTAAGGTGCCAGAAACCCTTTTCACACAGAGCATTTGGAGGACGGTCTAGAATAGAGTGTGGTCCCTGCAGAACCAGAAGGGACTTGGTCCAGCCACTGTCCTGCAGATTACTCTGTGCTAAGTCTATTCTATTCATTTATCCGAATCCCATTCGCTCACAGCCAAAAAGATTCCACCGCTAACTACAAACACACCGGCATTTACATTCTACAGACTCACAGTCTGCCACACGATGACGTTAACAGTTATTCCAATATCTTTAAATATATGTATTATCACTCATTTATATAGTGCTAATCAACTCCTCAGCACTGTCTCGCTTAGTCGGCCCAGGAGCTTACAATCTGAAGTGACTCGCCTTCTCATCATCTGTTTCACTTGCTGATCATTTCGTTTGATCAATGTACAGTTTTTTTTTTTATTATTTCCCATTTCCCCTAATCTGCTAGGCTGTGAATGAGCGACAAAATAGTCTACTTTATTTAGTGTTGTAGGTGGTCCTCTCGTGAGATTTGATCCCAGATTAAAACAAACATCTACGAAATTCATGAAAAAAAATGAAATTCTTTACTTTGTCTACAACTTCATGACCCAAATATACAGTTTGCTCTTAAGCGCACTTTTTTGTATGTTTTTTTTATATGTAGATTATATATTTCCCTGGTTCAGGGTGTAAAATGCCTGTAATGCTTTTTATTCTGATGTTTGGGATTAAGGAAGATGTATGCATACAGATCCATAGATGTCTTCCCTGAATCTCAAACATAAAAATAAAAGAATTAGAGACATTTTATGCCCTGCAAATCAATTAAAAAATGATTAATAGAACAGACAAACCAAGGAAATATATAATCCAAAGAGACTTCCAAATGTTGCCGTTTTGAAATAGCACAGGGAGCAAATCACAACCGGAGAGGAAATAATAAAAATGTGGGGAAAAAAAGAAAATAAATGACAAAGAAAAAAAAACAAAAAACAAGTTTCACAAACTGTAAAATGTACAATTAAATGTATCTTCATAAATTACTGTACGCCACAGAGATTTAGATTTATAATATCATTTACCCCTCTCTCTGTGAGGCGTTAATATTTCACTGCATATATGATTGGGATAGAGTTTAGCCTTCACCAAGAAGGGGGGAACAAAAAACCCTGTCTGTGTAACTGTTTCCAGGGTAGTTTGTAAAATGTATTTATTTGCATCCGAGTTAATTATGATGGGAGTCTTTGTTGGATGTACAGGCATGTAACCAGCTTTAGCAGTCCCGCGGTGCATTGGTAGATCCTGACATTTTACATTCTCTCTCACACACACAAAAAAAAAAACACTGTAATAAGAGGTTTGATTGCTTCTTGTACGGATGCGGTAATTTAATAACTGTGATCAGTTGCATAAATTTACTATACAACATCTTAAGTCGGCCACATTAAAATTAAACAAAATTGAAATCTGTTGATAGATTGAACGCACTCAACAATTGCAAGTGAAAGCCATTTGCTGCTTTACAACAAAGAATTCAAATTACAGTGGATGATAGCAGGGTGATTTTGTTTTTCAAATGCTAGTAAAAAAAAAATATGTAGGAGATTCTCTCCAATCCCCCCCCCCCCCCCCCCACAGCAGTAATGTGCAAACTCAGTAATTAAAGCACACAGGAAAGGATTTGAGCCAGCAGCGCTGTACTGTACAGAGATGATAACTTTTAGCACTTTGTGTAAGGGAGGGTATTGTTTAAGAATAATTTCTTAAAAATTTAAAGGAGATCCAGTGATGCAGCCCATCCCCATCTCCAACGTTCACAGTGGGTGCCATAGGTTAACTAGTAAACTTGTAGCTTAGGCTGTCACTGTCACATTGCACCTTCCATATCGTGAGGGGGCACAAATATGGTCCACGCTACCAACTCACAAACGGTATCTTACCGGAGATCTATACATTGCATTCGCAGCATTACAGCAAATGTTTCAAATGAGAGAAAATCATGTTTTAATTGTGTTTCTTGTGGCTCGATGGTCAAAGTAAATCATTTTCGGTGGGATGTGTGTACTTTGCATATCAAGCCACGTAAGCTGGAGACACCGCAGTCGCCGGTAATTTTAAGAACACAATATAGCACGTATGGGTCATTTGTCAGAACTGATAATTCTCTACCTTCACATTCGGCAGTAAAAGCTGCCTTTAGGTGGAGTCTCTTTATCTGCTATAGGTAAATACGAAAAAGTATAATGTCTTATTAAACAACTAATAGGGGCTAGGTCACCTAAACATTTCAACATATACATTAAACATCATTAATAATGAAACAGATCTATAGATATAGAACAGAAACGAAAATGCATAGATTAAGAAGAGAAGGATGCTCTTGGTGTCTTCTGGTAATGACCCTGCAGTATTCAAATTAAACATTTTCCATGACAGTGTTTTATGTGCACATGATGTCACAAGATGATGTCACAAGATGATGTCACAAGATGATGTCATACACCTGAGACACAAGTTTCTCTCCTACACCTTCCTTTTTCTAAGTAGTTTTGTAAGTTCTACATTACCATGAGCCTACAATCTATTTTTTGAGCAGACGGGTGAAAACATTTGAACTGTTTTGTTGGCATTTTAAACAGATGTAACATCTTGCTGGGCGCCTCGTATACTGCCAGCCTGGCAGTCGTTTTGATATTACAGTCGGGTCTATACCCACTATACCAAGCGAATGCCACTAATGGCTTCATTTCTGTCCAGGCAGAATTTATTTGCTGGTCTGTATAGATCATTCCACCTAGCCCGATTCCCACTGTAATACATGTATTTTTTCCAGGCAAGCAGCCCTTTGCCGAACAAGAAAGAGCTGATCAAACTAGGCCTGAACCGGAGTTTGGTTTCAATTAGATGGGACTGAGGCTTCGGTGGGCATGTTGTACCACTCAAGGCCTGAATCTACGAGTCGTTGCTCTATCCCTAAATTGTATAAAACGCGCGTAGTAACAATTCCTGATTTATTAAAGTTGGAGGTAATAATCTGGTGCCACATGCCAGGCCAAAGTAATAGGAAGGCCCTGCAAAGTCAAATTATCATCTTTACAGGCAAAAGCTCGAAGCAGGCCAGACTGAAAAAGAATTCAACCCATAATGTTTAGGATCAGTGTGCTTTAAAATAAAAAAATACGTATTTTACAAATCCGATACAAAGGGACTAGCACTGGATCATATATATATTCACAAAATGTTTCTCCACCTTATTAATATACATTAAGTTACAGCATCCTCTGCTTTATTAAGATGGGGAAGGGGACGATTCTTAATGCAGACGTGGTGTGCACCGTTTGCGGGAATGGAAAGGGTTAATGAACTATAAAACATTATCATCGGCAGCAGACTCCAGTCCCCTATAGCATGCAATGCGGGGAATCTTCCACCCCACATTCACATGGATTATCAGGTCGGGATATCATTACTTTGCTCTGCCTTCTCTGTTAAATTTGGGGATGGTGGGTATGACAGCAGCAAGCACATCAGCATTCCTTACTTTCTGCGTTATTTGCCCCCCCTTATCGCAAGCTGCAATCTGCCCAATAACTCAGCTCCCCACAAACACGTTAAAAAAAAAAAATTTCAAATATTCACCACCCCGTATTCCCACCCCCTCCTGTTGTCTTAGCGTTGGCGAGGGAGCTGCTTCTATGAGTCAGGAGTGTCTGCAGCCAGACTGTCCTCTATGCAAACAAATCCCTAACACAAATGTTACTGGGGAAATAATAGCCATTTTCCAATGATAATACACAATTTTAGCACTGTCGCCTGGCTGATTTAGGTGGTCGGCCAGTGTGTCAAGAATACTGCCTTAGTTAGGTGAACCTCTAATGGGTAACTGGCAGGCTGTGGCAGGCCTATTTCTGTTTTAGATTTGGTTTGTCATTGGATATCCATTACCTGCCATTCATCTTTGATCTCTTTGGACAGGCCTGATCAGAAGATGTCATTTGACCTACTCCACTTGGCAGTAACTTGCTTGACTCTCATAAAAGGGGCATCCCAGCTATAAATAAACTGACATTATTATTTTTCTGTCCTATCATGTAGTAGAGGCAATTATGATAATACAGTGTCTGTCACTGGTAAGCCGGCAAATTGCTGGCTCTCACGCCACTGTTTAGCTTCCTTGTTTGTTTTGTTTTGTTTTTTTCCCCCCTTTCCGTCTGCTTTTCTCCATTTCAAGCTGAAAATAAAGTAGAATTGAAACGGCTAATGTGCTCCTTCCACACTGACAGATTCAGGATCTCTCCATATGGTACTGACGTGCAGATGTGACCATCACATGCCGTTTGTCAGTGGTGGGAGGTAGTTAGCTATCCTGGCAAGTTGGAATCAAGCCTACCCTCCATCAAATGACTAGCAAACAAAAAATTAATACAGTGAAATTACACAACACAAATGACAGATGTGCAGTAATAATGACATGTGAATGTGTGGGAACATGGGCTGATCTGACAAGCAAAGGAGACAAACCAAATAAAAGGCAGAACATACTGTGACACCCGTCGCATGTAAGAAGCGTGTCCGTGTTTCTTTGCCCATAATTGCTATAGGTAAAATTTAAGGATTAAACAGACTAACAATAATAAATCACTGCAATGAGGCAAAGTTTAAGTGAAAGGTATACTGTAGGAAAAAAAATATAAGTTCTGCTCAATTAAATGTATGACTATGAATAAAGTATTTTAATAAGCTACTATAACTCTATGCGGGGGACGGACATGTTTAGAATCTTGGGTCAGATCTTCCCTTATCTGATCCAATATTCTAATCATGTCCGCCCCCTGATAAAGCTATACAAAGCAAAGAGGGCTCAATAAGGTGCTTTACTTAATTATACTATTTATATTTAAAACCTCTGCACTTGATGCAATCTTTTAATTAAGCATAAGTTAATGTTTTACCTACAATTGTCCTTTAAATGAAAGTTTATATTCAGGTTAGATTTATCTAGAACGGTAGGTTTACGAACAATTATAATGAATGCTTATAAATAATTAACAAGCATAGCTCTTTTTTTTTTTCTTCTTTTTTTCCAGAAATCCTTTCCTATTTTGTAGGTTAAACACTTTTCTGCTGCTGTGTGCGCTGCGAACACAACTTTTACAAAAGAGTTTGATCATCAGAATTAAAATTAGCATTTGGAAGCACAACATGGCCAAATTAAAAAAAAAACATAAAAAAAAGAAAGAAAAGAAAACGAAAGGAGTGAGGTCTTTTTTTATTTAAAGAATACGGCTCACAATGATTCTAGAAACAGCAGACCTCCGAGGCAATTTACACTGCAAAACACAAACCATTAAGTTTGTGCATTATCTTTTAATTTAATCTTGAATGATTTATAATCCATCACGAAGGCTTCAACCATATCCAATTATTCTCTGCTGCTTGATTGACAAGAAAGGTGATTTATTAAGCTAATAAAAAGTGATGTGAGCTGAGCTCATATAAAATATAACCAGCTGGACAGAGATGTTAAAGAGACAGCATTGCCCCTTTCTGTTCCCTGTTGTGAGAGGGCTTTGACACTCTCAGTAATTCTGCAGTAATCAAGTGATACCCAAGGCAAGAATGGCTGGATCTAATCATTAGCGTCATTCTCCAAATACTTTCCCAAACCCCCCTCACACTCAGGGGGGTGGGGAAAGGGAGCAGACACCCCAACGCAAATTAGCAGTGTTACTTGATAGAAGAAGATATTTCCCCTGTATCTGAATATTCCAGGGTTCCTCTCCTACATGTGAGAGTAAGGCCCTGTTTGCAAATCTCCAGCCTTCCTGGCTAAGAGCAGACTACGTGTATTGCATCAATTAAGGCAAATGAAACTATCACTACAGTCATGTTGTATAATTGTTTACCTTTAACGCTACACAAAGACTCTGGGGGGGGGGGGGGGGGGGGAGGCAGATTTGTAAGATGAAGTGCTATATATATTAGGCCTCTCCTCATAAACAACAGGATACTAGTTTAATGTCAGCGATGCTGGCTTGTTTCAGTGAGCACAGCACTTTATAAACTAACGATGCTATCAAATAGTGTGAGCTATAGAAAGCGTGCCATGTGCTGCTGTCCAGTGGCGTGCGCTAGATCCAGATAGCGCCACAATTACAACCAAACACGGTCCCGTGTTTCTGCTAACAGGGGGATCCGGATAAATCACACGTGTTACGTAAGGGGGATCGGAGGTGGTTAGGAGGGTCACTGCACTGTCTAGAGAGCTCTCGAACATTAACATACTCTGCTATTACAGCCCCAGGGGTAATGAAATCAAAGAAAGCTTTCTGAAAGCCGGACTAATGATGCCAAATGCACTTATATTTTTTTTTTTATGTGCGAGGCATTGATTTTCTTTTCGTGACCCTCCTCCGCGTCTGTAGTGTTGCAAGCATTAGAAGTGCAGGTGAAAGGGTGGCAGTGATTACAGGGGATCTGTAAACTGCACTCTGGAATTAAAAACAAAGGATGTAAACAGGATGTGTAATTAAGTCTCCACCGAGTCAGACATTATGACATGCAGGCTGGCTGACAGGCTCTGCCAAGCTCCACTTTCTCACTAGGATTCCACTGGGCATTGTGTACGTTAGAAAACTTTGTTACTTAGCAGTGTTATATACACACATATTCACTGGATCTTTACATGCTACTGCAACAGCATGCAATGTGTGTAAAGCTTAATCCTGCAAGACAGGGGGCTTGTACACAGACCATGCTCTGCTGTAGTGATGTTAGAATGGTTAGAGCCAGGCTGGGAGAGAGAGGCTTGCACACAGACCATGCTCTGCTGTAGTGATGTTACAATGATTAGAGCCAGGCTGGGAGAGAGAGGCTTGCACACAGACCATGCTCTGCTGTAGTGATGTTACAATGGTTAGAGCCAGGCTGGGAGAGAGAGGCTTGCACACAGACCATGCTCTGCTGTAGTGATGTTACAATGATTAGAGCCAGGCTGGGAGAGAGAGGCTTGCACACAGACCATGCTCTGCTGTAGTGATGTTATAATGGTTAGAGCCAGGCTGGGAGAGAGAGGCTTGCACACAGACCATGCTCTGCTGTAGTGATGTTAGAATGGTTAGAGCCAGGCTGGGAGAGAGAGGCTTGCACACAGACCATGCTCTGCTGTAGTGATGTTAGAATGGTTAGAGCCAGGCTGGGAGAGAGAGGCTTGTACACAGACCATGCTCTGCTGTAGTGATGTTACAATGGTTAGAGCCAGGCTGGGAGAGAGAGGCTTGCACACAGACCATGCTCTGCTGTAGTGATGTTACAATGGTTAGAGCCAGGCTGGGAGAGAGAGGCTTGCACACAGACCATGCTCTGCTGTAGTGATGTTACAATGGTTAGAGCCAGGCTGGGAGAGAGAGGCTTGCACACAGACCATGCTCTGCTGTAGTGATGTTACAATGGTTAGAGCCGGGCTGGGAGAGAGAGGCTTGCACACAGACCATGCTCTGCTGTAGTGATGTTAGAATGGTTAGAGCCAGGCTGGGAGAGAGAGGCTTGCACACAGACCATGCTCTGCTGTAGTGATGTTAGAATGGTTAGAGCCAGGCTGGGAGAGAGAGGCTTGTACACAGACCATGCTCTGCTGTAGTGATGTTAGAATGGTTAGAGCCAGGCTGGGAGAGAGAGGCTTGCACACAGACCATGCTCTGCTGTAGTGATGTTACAATGGTTAGACCCAGGGTGGGAGAGAGAGGCTTGCACACAGACCATGCTCTGCTGTAGTGATGTTATAATGGTTAGAGCCAGGCTGGGAGAGAGAGGCTTGCACACAGACCATGCTCTTCTGTAGTGATGTTATAATGGTTAGAGCCAGGCTGGGAGAGAGAGGCTTGCACACAGACCATGCTCTGCTGTAGTGATGTTACAATGGTTAGAGCCAGGCTGGGAGAGAGAGGCTTGCACACAGACCATGCTCTGCTGTAGTGATGTTACAATGGTTAGAGCCAGGCTGGGAGAGAGAGGCTTGCACACAGACCATGCTCTGCTGTAGTGATGTTACAATGGTTAGAGCCAGGCTGGGAGAGAGAGGCTTGCACACAGACCATGCTCTGCTGTAGTGATGTTAGAATAGTTAGAGCCGGGCTGGGAGAGAGAGGCTTGCACACAGACCATGCTCTGCTGTAGTGATGTTAGAATGGTTAGAGCCAGGCTGGGAGAGAGAGGCTTGCACACAGACCATGCTCTGCTGTAGTGATGTTAGAATGGTTAGAGCCAGGCTGGGAGAGAGAGGCTTGCACACAGACCATGCTCTGCTGTAGTGATGTTACAATGGTTAGAGCCGGGCTGGGAGAGAGAGGCTTGCACACAGACCATGCTCTGCTGTAGTGATGTTACAATGGTTAGACCCAGGGTGGGAGAGAGAGGCTTGCACACAGACCATGCTCTGCTGTAGTGATGTTACAATGGTTAGAGCCAGGCTGGGAGAGAGAGGCTTGCACACAGACCATGCTCTGCTGTAGTGATGTTACAATGGTTAGAGCCAGGCTGGGAGAGAGAGGCTTGCACACAGACCATGCTCTGCTGTAGTGATGTTAGAATAGTTAGAGCCGGGCTGGGAGAGAGAGGCTTGCACACAGACCATGCTCTGCTGTAGTGATGTTACAATGGTTAGAGCCGGGCTGGGAGAGAGAGGCTTGCACACAGACCATGCCTCTCTTATAAACCATGGTGCTTTAAAAAAAAGGGAAGAATGATGCTGTTGCTCACGTCTCTGGCCCCGAAAGAGTTAAAGATTCCTGCACTTTGATTTTTAGCAAATCCAGGAGCTATGCGTCTTTCTGCTTTTGACTGTAGTTTGGAGTAGCTGTATTACTGTCAGTCCAATACAAATAAGGTATTACAAGATTTGGAAACATTTAGTTCTTTTTACATCTGCTTTTGACTTGAGAGTGCTGACTCACGAAATCTCATCTTCATTCCAACATACTATTAGCCCCCCCCCCCCCCCCCCAAATCTTATAATACGGTAATATTTGGTTATTTGCATCTTCATAAACAGACAAAATACAGAGTAAAAAAAAAAAAGAAATCCTTTACACTCAGCAAAGATCTCCTCGGCCCCCACTAACAGACCAGGGTAAGGATATTGTCACCAATACAAACAAGAGTTTAAAAAAAAATAAACAGGGAATGGATGCCACAAAGCTATTCACAACACCTGACCAAGCCAAAGGTGCATCTCAAAAGCTTGCACTCTACTCTGATCCGTAGCTGAGAAATAAATAACAACAAACAGAACAAGTATCCAGACATCAGGTGACAAACCTTTCACTGCTCATCATTTTATACACAATCCATTCATATTAATAAACAGAGATTCAGAAAAACCCAGTATGAAAAGGTAAAATTGTACCAACAAGTTCCTATTAGAGTCCGACCTATGAAGAACCATCTAAAATATCTATAAACATGTATTTCTCGGCAAAATGTTCTCACATAAAACAGTTATTGAAAAGGTTTTTATTTTATCTTTGTATTATTGTAATTTTATTGAATTGCTTATTCATTCTTTGATATTGTGTTTTAATGGTAATATAAATCAGTTTTATGCCTGTTACAAACCTCACTGTAAGTGCGTACAGCAGACAATACACCAGAAAAAGAAAAATACAAATAAACCCCAGACACATACGACACCGGCAGAAGCGCGAACAGTCTGGGTTTCTCTCTGTTTTATTTTAAAATCACTTTTGCAACAGATTGCAAGACATTGGCAGGCCAGGGAAGATGCAGAACAGGGTGTTATATAGGGGAATATGGATAGTATGATATCTTACACAATCGTACTGGGCCTGTCTCTACATCCCGCATATATTAGCCAAGCTGAACTTTTTCCCTCTCGACTTCATCAATGATTGACCCTTTAACTGCCAGCTCCGCACAGGGTCTCAGGCTTTAAGATGCTTTGATGTTTAACTATCCGTGAGACTGCACTGATTATAATCTCTTTCATTAGAAGTCAGGCCTCTCACACAGAAACACAAGGAAGGTAGAGATTGTAATATTGATACAACGCCTGACCTAATTACAGATAATTGCAAAAAAAAAAAATATATATATATTTTAAAATTATCTTTATGACATATTTACACATTATTGTAGATTTTACCAGACATGGGAGATGATTTAGGAAAGAAATAAAATCTATGCATTTGGAGAGGTTTATTCTTATAGCAGTTTAAAGGGGCAGTTATACATGGCTTATTTACTGTATCCTGTACATGCATTTTTATGTAAAATGCTCGTATTACTACTTTAAAGCAGTTCTTCTCTAGTTTTACCTTTAAAAGAATTTAAGAGGGGCTTCTAAATTCAGTGAGGTGTTGGGCAGGTCATGGAATAAACACCCGGGTGTTATATTGTACATAGTATAAGGAGGGATGTCGATGGGATTTGTGGTAGGATTCCCCCCATTCGTTGTGCTATCACAGTAAAATAAGAAGGGGTGAGAACTAATGCTAAACTTTACACCCCTCCCCTGTCTTTCTAGATGTGGATCTTCCTTCCCCAGATAATATTCTAGATTTCTCACAGCAGGTTCCAAGGACACTTGCGTCTCTCTCAGCCCACACATGCTATGCGACTTATCCTTTGACCCATAATTCCGACAGGTCTACGGATATCAACACATGGGAAGTCAATCCGCACACAGCAACCCTGACACACTGTGCTGGAAGCAAGACATTCCTGAAAAACTAATGAACCCTGCTTTCTTTGGGCACTGGGCCCAAGCAAACTGCTGCCAGAAATACTTGCTGATGAGGTTTGGTCAGAAAAAAAAAAAAGCAAAGAGTAGAAAAGCAAAAGGGTAAACCAGGACCCTCCGACGTTCTCTAGCCAGGAGAGAATTACTGCAGGATGGGGTATAACTGGAAGTGCCTTATTGTCTGACTCTTACTTTACTGAAATCATAAATTGTATCAAACAACCTCAGTGAACAGGAACTATGGAGATGGTGAGAGCTTTCTTGGCTAGCTGCGGAGACACTGAGGGCTCTTCTTCAGGCGAAATACTAGTGATACTGACAGTCTTCTCAGTGAGCCAACAGATAACTTGTTACCGGCGTGGCCAGCGTAAGAATATAGTACTAAAGGATTCTGTACAGCGAGGAGGATGGTCCAGGCCTGTCTGATGATGCAGCTCGCTATCTATTCCCAGTAAGGGCCGCTGTACAGCGAGGAGGATGGTCCAGGCCTGTCACATGATGCAGCTCGCGATCTATTCCCAGTAAGGGCCGCTGTACAGCGAGGAGGATGGTCCAGGCCTGTCACATGATGCAGCTCGCGATCTATTCCCAGTAAGGGCCGCTGTACAGCGAGGAGGATGGTCCAGGCCTGTCACATGATGCAGCTCGCGATCTATTCCCAGTAAGGGCCGCTGTACAGCGAGGAGGATGGTCCAGGCCTGTCACATGATGCAGCTCGCGATCTATTCCCAGTAAGGGCCGCTGTACAGCGAGGAGGATGGTCCAGGCCTGTCACATGATGCAGCTCGCGATCTATTCCCAGTAAGGGCCGCTGTACAGCGAGGAGGATGGTCCAGGCCTGTCACATGATGCAGCTCGCTATCTATTCCCAGTAAGGGCCGCTGTACAGCGAGGAGGATGGTCCAGGCCTGTCACATGATGCAGCTCGCTATCTATTCCCAGTAAGGGCCGCTGTACAGCGAGGAGGATGGTCCAGGCCTGTCACATGATGCAGCTCGCTATCTATTCCCAGTAAGGGCCGCTGTACAGCGAGGAGGATGGTCCAGGCCTGTCTCATGATGCAGCTCGCGATCTATTCCCAGTAAGGGCCGCTGTACAGCGAGGAGGATGGTCCAGGCCTGTCACATGATGCAGCTCGCTATCTATTCCCAGTAAGGGCCGCTGTACAGTGAGGAGGATGGTCCAGGCCTGTCACATGATGCAGCTCGCTATCTATTCCCAGTAAGGGCCGCTGTACAGCGAGGAGGATGGTCCAGGCCTGTCACATGATGCAGCTCGCGATCTATTCCCAGTAAGGGCCGCTGTACAGCGAGGAGGATGGTCCAGGCCTGTCACATGATGCAGCTCGCTATCTATTCCCAGTAAGGGCCGCTGTACAGCGAGGAGGATGGTCCAGGCCTGTCACATGATGCAGCTCGCTATCTATTCCCAGTAAGGGCCGCTGTATAGTGAGGAGGATGGTCCAGGCCTGTCACATGATGCAGCTCGCTATCTATTCCCAGTAAGGGCCGCTGTACAGTGAGGAGGATGGTCCAGGCCTGTCACATGATGCAGCTCGCTATCTATTCCCAGTAAGGGCCGCTGTACAGCGAGGAGGATGGTCCAGGCCTGTCACATGATGCAGCTCGCTATCTATTCCCAGTAAGGGCCGCTGTACAGTGAGGAGGATGGTCCAGGTCTGTCACATGATGCAGCTCGCTATCTATTCCCAGTAAGGGCCGCTGTACAGTGAGGAGAATGGTCCAGGCCTGTCTCATGATGCAGCTCGCTATCTATTCCCAGTAAGGGCCGCTGTACAGTGAGGAGGATGGTCCAGGCCTGTCTGATGATGCAGCTCGCTATCTATTCCCAGTAAGGGCCGCTGTACAGTGAGGAGAATGGTCCAGGCCTGTCTGATGATGCAGCTCGCTATCTATTCCCAGTAAGGGCCGCTGTACAGTGAGGAGGATGGTCCAGGCCTGTCTGATGATGCAGCTCGCTATCTATTCCTAGTAAGGGCCGCTGTACAGTGAGGAGGATGGTCCAGGCCTGTCTCATGATGCAGCTCGCTATCTATTCCCAGTAAGGGCCGCTGTACAGTGAGGAGGATGGTCCAGGCCTGTCTCATGATGCAGCTCGCTTTCTATTCCCAGTAAGGGCCGCTGTACAGTGAGGAGGATGGTCCAGGCCTGTCACATGATGCAGCTCGCTATCTATTCCTAGTAAGGGCCGCTGTACAGTGAGGAGGATGGTCCAGGCCTGTCACATGATGCAGCTCGCTATCTATTCCCAGTAAGGACCGCTGTACAGTGAGGAGGATGGTCCAGGCCTGTCTGATGATGCAGCTCGCTATCTATTCCCAGTAAGGGCCGCTGTACAGCGAGGAGGATGGTCCAGGCCTGTCACATGATGCAGCTCGCTATCTATTCCCAGTAAGGGCCACTGTACAGTGAGGAGGATGGTCCAGGCCTGTCACATGATGCAGCTCGCTATCTATTCCCAGGGAGGGCCGCTGTACAGCGAGGAGGATGGTCCAGGCCTGTCACATGATGCAGCTCGCTATCTATTCCCAGTAAGGGCCGCTGTACAGCGAGGAGGATGGTCCAGGCCTGTCTGATGATGCAGCTCGCTATCTATTCCCAGTAAGGGCCACTGTACAGTGAGGAGGATGGTCCAGGCCTGTCACATGATGCAGCTCGCTATCTATTCCCAGGGAGGGCCGCTGTACAGCGAGGAGGATGGTCCAGGCCTGTCACATGATGCAGCTCGCTATCTATTCCCAGTAAGGGCCGCCGTACAGCGAGGAGGATGGTCCAGGCCTGTCTGATGATGCAGCTCGCTATCTATTCCCAGGGAGGGCCTCTGTACAGTGAGGAGGATGGTCCAGGCCTGTCACATGATGCAGCTTGCTATCTATTCCCAGGGAGGGCCGCTGTACAGTGAGGAGGATGGTCCAGGCCTGTCTCATGATGCAGCTCGCTATCTATTCCCAGTAAGGGCCGCTGTACAGCGAGGAGGATGGTCCAGGCCTGTCACATGATGCAGCTCGCTATCTATTCCCAGGGAGGGCCGCTGTACAGTGAGGAGGATGGTCCAGGCCTGTCACATGATGCAGCTCGCTATCTATTCCCAGTAAGGGCCGCTGTACAGTGAGGAGGATGGTCCAGGTCTGTCACATGATGCAGCTCGCTATCTATTCCCAGTAAGGGCCGCTGTACAGTGAGGAGGATGGTCCAGGTCTGTCACATGATGCAGCTCGCTATCTATTCCCAGTAAGGGCCGCTGTACAGCGAGGAGGATGGTCCAGGCCTGTCACATGATGCAGCTCGCTATCTATACCCAGTAAGGGCCGCTGTACAGCGAGGAGGATGGTCCAGGCCTGTCACATGATGCAGCTCGCTATCTATTCCCAGTAAGGGCCGCTGTACAGCGAGGAGGATGGTCCAGGCCTGTCTGGTGATGCAGCTCGCTATCTATTCCCAGTAAGGGCCGCTGTACAGTGAGGAGGATGGTCCAGGCCTGTCTCATGATGCAGCTCGCTATCTATTCCCAGTAAGGGCCGCTGTACAGTGAGGAGGATGGTCCAGGCCTGTCACATGATGCAGCTCGCTATCTATTCCCAGTAAGGGCCGCTGTACAGCGAGGAGGATGGTCCAGGCCTGTCACATGATGCAGCTCGCTATCTATTCCCAGGGAGGGCCGCTGTACAGTGAGGAGGATGGTCCAGGCCTGTCACATGATGCAGCTCGCTATCTATTCCCAGTAAGGGCCACTGTACAGCGAGGAGGATGGTCCAGGCCTGTCACATGATGCAGCTCGCTATCTATTCCCAGTAAGGGCCGCTGTACAGTGAGGAGGATGGTCCAGGTCTGTCACATGATGCAGCTCGCTATCTATTCCCAGTAAGGGCCGCTGTACAGTGAGGAGGATGGTCCAGGTCTGTCACATGATGCAGCTCGCTATCTATTCCCAGTAAGGGCCGCTGTACAGCGAGGAGGATGGTCCAGGCCTGTCACATGATGCAGCTCGCTATCTATACCCAGTAAGGGCCGCTGTACAGCGAGGAGGATGGTCCAGGCCTGTCTGATGATGCAGCTCGCTATCTATTCCCAGTAAGGGCCGCTGTACAGCGAGGAGGATGGTCCAGGTCTGTCACATGATGCAGCTCGCTATCTATTCCCAGTAAGGGCCGCTGTACAGTGAGGAGGATGGTCCAGGTCTGTCACATGATGCAGCTCGCTATCTATTCCCAGTAAGGGCCGCTGTACAGCGAGGAGGATGGTCCAGGCCTGTCACATGATGCAGCTCGCTATCTATACCCAGTAAGGGCCGCTGTACAGCGAGGAGGATGGTCCAGGCCTGTCTGATGATGCAGCTCGCTATCTATTCCCAGTAAGGGCCGCTGTACAGCGAGGAGGATGGTCCAGGTCTGTCACATGATGCAGCTCGCTATCTATTCCTAGTAAGGGCCGCTGTACAGCGAGGAGGATGGTCCAGGCCTGTCACATGATGCAGCTCGCTATCTATACCCAGTAAGGGCCGCTGTACAGCGAGGAGGATGGTCCAGGCCTGTCTGATGATGCAGCTCGCTATCTTTTCCTAGTAAGAGTCGATGTATAGTGAAGGAACAGGTTTGCAGTAGGCCAGAATGTATTTCTACAGCTACTGCTCTGTCAGATTTGCAAGATGGAACTCACAATGCATATGGTTAGAGAGAGAGGGGGGATTAGAAATAATTTTACATTAAGTCAGGATAGGGTGGAATGGATCCTTTTATTTTATAATTCAAAATATAATAAATTAAATTAATAAATGAATTAAGTTCAAGGAGAGAACTAGAATGACACCTTGCCGAGGAAGGAATGTTTTACCCCCATAATAATAAATACTCTTCCACATTGCTATTTTATCATTTTGATTCTTTAAATCGTTTATTTTGCTCAAAGTCCTGTATCTGAAGCCATATTATGGTTTGAATCTGTAGGAGAATAAAAAGTTCCAGCTACCTTCCTTATCAACATGTAGTAAGTTAGTCACAGGTTTAACACTGATCACGTGTAATGAAACAAATGATTAAAGGACAAATGTCGCTAAAATGTAAGTTCTGCTTAAGAGAGACAGATTGCATCACGTGGAAGCATTGCAAATAGAAATGCATTAATGAACGAATAGAAATAAAGCACCGTACTGAGCCCTCTTTGTTCCATTTAGCTGTGTACAAATGGATCATAATACAGATATTTAAAAAAACTCAACTCTGGGGCAAAGTTCTAAAAGTGATGTCATCAGCAGGAACATTCCGTTGGTTTCCATGGTGACTGCAGAACATTCTGTTGGTTTCCATGGTGACTGCAGAACATTCCGTGGGTTTCCACGGTGACTGCGGAACATTCCGTTGGTTTCCATGGTGACTGCGGAACATTCCGTTGGTTTCCATGGTGACTGCGGAACATTCCGTTGGTTTCCATGGTGACTGCGGAACATTCCGTTGGTTTCCATGGTGACTGCGGAATATTCCGTTGGTTTCCATGGTGACTGCTCCACTTTTAGACCTTTGCCTCAGAATTGTGTTTTTCTAATAAGCAGCCAAGGAATCCGTAGACACTATATTCTCCAAACCTCCGTTAATCCGTGTCTGCATTACATGCATGGTATAGACTGTGGGCATTGTGTTTGGATCTATGTGCATGTATGATTCATGTTCACAAACCCAGACTCTGATCATGTGTATTTACTTTCACTACAGCGAATACGATGTAAGGATTGCTTCCTGTGCTGTACGTTAGTACTGCTTAGGTGACAGAGGCCTTTCCATTCCGTGAGACCATAAACATTGTTATGATAAATCTGTTCACCCCAGTATAGTGCTCTGTGCAGCAGTAAGGAGTACAACTACTTAAATCTAAGACAAACACGGCCGCTCCCTCTACCAGGAGAAGCAGCGTTACTGCCACAGCTCTCTCCCTCGGGGTCCATGTGGGTGGCAGTCCCCTCACACAGCCAATACACAGAGTCATCCCCAGTGTGAGACCGCCCTGAGGAGTCTAATAAACATCTGCTGACACCATGGATTCCAGCTTTGAGGGGCTGTACCGACAACAGTAGCAAAAAGTTATTACTTAAAAGATTGCATTAAAGGGACAGTCTAGTCCCCAAACACACTTTGGTGAGTGATGAAGATCACTGCTTGTATAGTGCACAGGCTTTTATCCCTGTGTGATTTGATGCAGGCATTCTGTATAAATCATGTTTTTAATATTTGACTCAAGCCCTCCCCAGTGATTACTCTGCATGTTTACTGCAGGTGCAGCAGCACTGATTATATAGACACTGACAATTTAATGTTTTGTTTCATATATTCACTTCCTGTCCTCCTCAAATTGAGTCTATTGAGTGGCCTTGCTCTTGTACACAGTAGGATCTCTTAACCGTCCAACACATTGTCTGATGACATCACTAGAGAGACAGGATATTCCATTAATTTGAATGGTATTATTCTCATTGGTTCCTGCAGCAAAGGAAAAATGGAAATGGCTTTTTCTTAGCTAGTGTGGGCAGTCCTTGCTTCTTGCAAACTGCTGTAATTTCACAATTTCTTCTAGCTGTAAGTATTTTATATGTTAAGCAATGCAAAATATTGTAAGACATGCATTTTTAAGTACTTTGAAAGCACATTAATATGCATTAGTATTTGGAAGATGCATTCTGAACACTAGACAGTCCCTTTACGTGTAGATGGTTTATAGAGAAATTCTCTAATATATGAATACAAATGAACTACCTTATTTTCCGTTATCTGACCCAGGATTCTAACATGTTGCCCGATATACAGAGCACAGAGGATTTACATTAAATCATTACTATATATTTTTCTCATGCAACTTACAGATTGAGACTTATCTAGGGATAGTTACACTTTTACTTGTTCTGTTTAGTATTGAAAGTGCTTCCTCACCGCCAGCTCCGGACCTGTGAAGTGGGCCGCTGTGATTTGTCAGGATCACCATTTCCTTGTAACTTGCTTCCAAATAAAAACTATTGGTTTTTTTTTAAAACTAAGTTTAATGTCTAAAAAGGATTTTTCTCTTCCTGGGATCCAATGACAATGTTCTAACCTTCTGGGAATGTGTAAAAATGTATTGCTGACATCAGTGTCAGTTCAAAGCTCTAAAAGTGGAGCAGTCACCATGGAAACCAATGGATTGTTCCTGCTGATGGCATCAATTTTAGAACTATGCCCCAGAATCACCATGGAAACCAATGGAATGTTCCTGCTGATGACATCACTTTTAGAACATTGCCCCAGAATCACCATGGAAACCAATGGAATGTTCCTGCTGATGACATCAATTTTAGAACTTTGCCCCAGAATCACCATGGAAACCAATGGAATGTTCCTGCTGATGGCATCAATTTTAGAACTTTGCCCCAGAATCACAATGGAAACAAATGGAAAGTCCCTGCTGATTACATCACTTTAAGAGTTTTGCCCCATAATTGAGTTGTATAAATAATCCCATTTCTGCCTGGCCCTAATACGGCAAACATGCAGGCAGCTGTATTAGGCCCTGGGGGGCACTGCTGTAATGGCTTTTACCAAACAGATCAAGTCCAGAGTAAATAGTCCATCAGATTCTCCTATACAAATAACAAATGATTGTTAAAAAAATATAATACAGTTATTGTCACTGGAACAAAGGCTGAACATTCATGGAAAGGCAGGCAGATTTGGCTGTTATAATGTCTAGGTATGTCCAGACTGAGACGAGGGTTACACTCCTAATACTGAGCCATAGTGGAGCATCTCTCCGAGGAAGGGGACGAGGACGAGGGTTGGGTCAAAAGCTAGGAAACCAGACAACACTGTAACTACATACAGTAATGAAAGTAAAGTTCCAATGTCCCCATTAAATACCAATATGATGATAACGAGCCAAATCTTACAATGTCACCTGTTTACATGAATTAACCGGATATAGTGCAGATATCAGAAGCCAGTCCTGGTCATTTCCCCTCATTAGTAATAGCTGATTGTACTATTAACCCCTTGCGTTGTAGGAAGTTTGATGTCGTTTGATATCACAGGTGTGTAGACACGCGTAAGTTAACATAGAATCTCCCAACTGCTCACCGCGCCCCCCTCCCCACCCTCCCGAATCAGATGAGGCTACTTTGCCAGCTTCATTTGACTAAAATACAACATCCCGGAACATGTGACATCACTACGTGTCACATTATGTTTGCAGGGTCCCACGGCGTCTATAAAGACCCTGATCAGGCCCCTTCCCTAGTGTCCCTGCCTCCTGATCGGCTACTTTGGCCTTAAGTTTGAAATTCCCTTCTGCTCCCCCCTTATCCCATGTCCTATCACTGTTGTACCTCACACAGAGCATTCAGTATTATCGCTAATGTACAAAAAGCCCAATCCCATGAATAACTGCGCAGACCATGCCATATGAAGGGTTCACGCTCTGCTTTTAGGAAAGCACACTGCCGGCACAGTAAGGACAATTCGTTTCTGCCTTGAAGACGACACAATCTATTCTGCAGTGTTGCCAGCAGCCAATAACAGTCACTGTTTAAATGGCATTAACCCAGTGTAAGTCCCACACAGCGCGGCGTATCACTGCCGTGTAATTACTGTCCAACAGACTTACAGCGCACAACAGTGATGGCATGCCTACAGCCCCTATAATGTCCAGACAGCCAATGGAACTGCAGTCCATATACACTCATAGCTGCCAACATCGGCCACGTTTCCAGGGATACATATTTATTCCACATGCTGCAGAAAGAGCATGCAAAGTGCAGCCCGGCAGTATGGATATACGCACAGACACAATCCAATTAATTAATCATGGTAGGTCCCATGAGATCTCCACCCTGATTCATTTATTGGATTCTGTCTGTGTGTATATCAATCCTGCATACTGCCGGGCTGCACTTTGCATACTCTTTCTGCAGCATGTGGAACAAATATGTGTCCCTGGAAACATGGCCGATGTTGGCAGCTATGTAGACTTGTATACCACAAGTAATGTTTCACCCCCATGACAGAGAGTGATCGCAGCCCCCCTCCTGTAAATACTTTTATAAAGGGTATGATTTAAACCTGTTTACCATTAATAACACAGTATTACACAAACCACACGATTCTCTGTCCTACAGGAAACTGTACATTACATTCCTGCATCCGACTTTGTACACTGGTAAATGTATAACTTCTTACAACATAATTACATCATCACGGGACGGGAATTTTGATATCCCAAGGACTGATCTCCAAAAACACAATGTGCACGAAAGACAGGAAAGTTACAATGTGGATTAACCCCCCTCTATGACCCCCCTACACAAATAATAATCCCCCCTTCATGCTTTCTATCCACTCACATACTTGATCACAGATAGTAAGAAAGTGGGGTGATTTAGGCTAGCACTGACTTGATGATCTATATGTAATAGAATGATCAAGCCCACCTGTGCTCAAGGTGCACTTACAATCATGGTCATATAACTACCTGTAATGCAGCAGAGAATGGTTGTAATACAGGGTGTATTAAGAGCATTAAGATGGTTTGTGCAATAGCAAGAAAATTAAAACAATGAAGCCCAATAAATGGCAAAGAGACCAAAATGGATCAATACAGAAGCTGCAAATGATCTATATTCACAGTAATTACTCCAAATATAGTATCTTCTTATAAAACACTATCCTGTTTGCATTTCTTGTGAAAAGATGAGATGTAAAGTTTAACACTTTGGAATATAAATATGTTATCTGACTAAGCAGCACTATCTCACTCTGCTTAATATCTGTGTACATTACTGTTTCACTATCTGAAATACATTTACCAAGTGAACTAACGGATCCCTGGCCACTGGAATCTCCACTGCTGGCTCCTAAGTTTATTGATTGTATTACATAGAACTCTATGGGAATACCATTCCTTGGCTCCTAAAAATAACACCGCTGGCTCCTAAAAATACCATTCCCTGGCTCCTAAAAATAACACCGCTGGCTCCTAAAAATACCATTCCCTGGCTCCTAAAAATAACACTGCTGGCTCCTAAAAATAACACTGCTGGCTGCAAGGTCTACAGGTATTTTACAAGTCCTGGCTTAACCTTAAAGACAGTTTGTCACCCAACCTATCTAACTGGTTTAAATCATACCCCCTTCTGAACAAGAACACACTCTGAGTACATACTGGAGGGTCTGATTCAGGTGTAATGACTGCGGACTCTGTACACTGGGTTTAATATATGTATCAATATACTATTCATTAAAACGTACAGTTCATCTCACTGACTGACTGTGCCGACTCACCAGGTTTATCCCTACACAATGTATAGCTAACTTGGTGAGATGAAATGTCCAATCACCTTAACTCACCTTTTAGTGAATAGCTCCCCATGGTTTCATGTAATCTGTAAGGTGGAAAAGATTAGACACATCTGTGTAATGCTGGGCGGATTTGGGCATCTCTCTGATATATTTCCAGCATTTAAACCACAGAGAAGTGAGAGGGGTGAAAGAAAAATGGGCGAAGGAGAAAGGGGCGAAAGAGAAAGGGGTGAAAGAAAAATGGGCGAAGGAGAAAGGGGCGAAAGAGAAAGGGGTGAAAGAAAAATGGGCGAGGAGAAAGGGGTGAAAGAAAAATGGGCGAAGGAGAAAGGGGCGAAAGAGAAAGGGGTGAAAGAAAAAGGGGCGAAGGAGAATGGGGCGAAAGAGAGAGGGGTGAAAGAAAAATGGGCGAAGGAGAAAGGGGCGAAAGAGAGAGGGGTGAAAGAAAAATGGGCGAAGGAGAATGGGGCGAAAGAGAGAGGGGCGAAAGTGAGAGGGCTGAAAGAGAACGGCGTGAAAGAAAAATGGGCGAAAGAGAAAGGGGCGAAAGTGAGAGGGGTGAAAGAGAAAGGGGTGAAAGAAAAATGGGCGAAGGAGAAAGGAGTGAAAGAGAAAGGGGTGAAAGAAAAATGGGCGAAGGAGAATGGGGCGAAAGAGAGAGGGGCGAAAGTGAGAGGGCTGAAAGAGAACGGCGTGAAAGAAAAATGGGCGAAAGAGAAAGGGGCGAAAGTGAGAGGGGTGAAAGAGAAAGGGGTGAAAGAAAAATGGGCGAAGGAGAAAGGAGTGAAAGAGAAAGGGGTGAAAGAAAAAGGGGTGAAAGAGAAGGGGGTGAAAGGGATGAAAGAGAAGGGGGTGAAAGAGAAGGGGGTGAAAGAGAAAGGGGTGAAAGAAAAATGGGCGAAGGAGAATGGGGCGAAAGAGAAAGGGGCAAAAGTAAGAGGGGTGAAAGAACGGTGTGAAAGAAAAATGGGCGAAGGAGAAAGGAGTGAAAGAGAAAGGGGTGAAAGAGAAGGGGGTGAAAGGGATGAAAGAGAAAGGGGCGAAAGAGATGAAAGAGAAGGGGGTGAAAGAGAAGGGGGTGATAGGGAATGGGGTGAAAGGAAAAGGGGTGCTCGCTGTATTTGTCTAATGTATTAACTGTATGTGACACTGTTTCATGTCGGCCGATGTCGGCAGGATAATCACCGATCATGGGAAATATTCTATCCAAATGTGTCTGAAACGGGTGAAATGTTTAATACGGCAAATCTCTTTTATACAGATTCCCTCAGGAGGAGACACATATTTCCCTTCAAAGCAAATGCTTTTCACAGACATTACAGTCACAGAAAGTGGAGCTTTGATCCTTTTATTAAACAGAACGTTCTTTATGATGTACAGAGAAAGCCACTTCACCTCCTTCACATACACAAAGTAATCCCTTGTCTTACAAGGAAACACAAACAGAGCAGAGCCCCCAGTGTACACAGGGGTCCCATG
This sequence comes from Pelodytes ibericus, assembly GCA_036172795.1. NCBI lineage: Eukaryota > Metazoa > Chordata > Amphibia > Anura > Pelodytidae > Pelodytes > Pelodytes ibericus. The sequence continues at coordinate 204,577,969 of CM069862.1, read as the reverse complement.
GATGATGTGTACAGGTGAGGGGGTTAGGTGTGTATGTATAATAGGCACAGTCTTTATGAAAAGGGGGCCGCGACTAACCGGCAAACACATCACCACAACTAGCCGGAAAAGACATCAGCATAACTGGGTGGCAAACACATCGCCCTAACTAGGTGGCAAACACATCGCCCTAACTAGGTGGCAAACACATCAGCATAACTGGGTGGCAAACACATCGCCATAACTAGGTGGCAAACACATCGCCATAACTAGGTGGCAAACACATCGCCATAACTGGGTGGCAAACACATCAGCATAACTGGGTGGCAAACACATCGCCATAACTAGGTGGCAAACACATCGCCATAACTAGGTGGCAAACACATCGCCATAACTAGGTGGGAAACACATCGCCATAACTAGGTGGCAAACACATCAGCATAACTGGGTGGCAAACACATCGCCATAACTGGGTGGCAAACACATCGCCCTAACTAGGTGGCAAACACATCGCCCTAACTAGGTGGCAAACACATCGCCCTAACTAGGTGGCAAACACATCGCCATAACTAGGTGGCAAACACATCGCCATAACTAGGTGGGAAACACATCGCCCTAACTAGGTGGCAAACACATCGCCATAACTAGGTGGCAAACACATCGCCATAACTAGGTGGGAAACACATCGGCATAACTAGGGGGCAAACACATCGGCATAACTAGGGGGCAAACACATCGGCATAACTAGGTGGCAAACACATCGCCATAACTAGGTGGGAAACACATCGCCATAACTAGGTGGGAAACACATCGCCATAACTAGGTGGCAAACACATCGCCATAACTAGGTGGCAAACACATCGCCATAACTAGGTGGCAAAAACATCGCCATAACTAGGTGGCAAACACATCGCCATAACTAGGTGGCAAACACATCGCCATAACTAGGTGGGAAACACATCGCCATAACTAGGTGGCAAACACATCGCCATAACTAGGTGGGAAACACATCGCCATAACTAGGTGGCAAACACATCGCCATAACTAGGTGGCAAACACATCGCCATAACTAGGTGGCAAACACATCGCCATAACTAGGTGGCAAACACATCGCCATAACTAGGTGTCAAACACATCGCCATAACTAGGTGTCAAACACATCGCCATAACTAGGTGGCAAACACATCGCCATAACTAGGTGGCAAACACATCGCCATAACTAGGTGGCAAACTGATCAACCCATCCTACCTTCATGTCACTCATGGTAAAAATACTGAACGGCCATTTATCAGTACAGGTGTCTGTTATGTGTGGCGCTGGGATTGCAAGATGTTACATCAGGAAGGTAACGGTAGCAACAGGTATAAGACTGTATACACATGCTGAAGAAAGAATTATCAGCTGTATGTTAACCCTTCAGTGCAACTGCAAACTTCAGACACTGACAGCCGAGCTGGAAAAAGCTTGTCCGTCTCTCCAGCTCAGCTATTAACTGAACCACATGTGGCCTCAGCTTCTGCTCCAAATTCATCTGTCCAAACTCTGCATTTGCAGTGTGTGGACTCCCATTACTAATACAAATGTACACAACATGCGGAATAAACCATCCAGCTCGGTGCCTGTCTTATATTACACAGCATGGTACCATGCAGCTCGGTGCCTGTCTTATATTACACAGCATGGTACCATGCAGCTCGGTGCCTGTCTTATATTACACAGCATGGTACCATGCAGCTCGGTGCCTGTCTTATATTACACAGCATAGTACCATGCAGCTCGTGCCTGTCTTATATTACACAGCATGGTACCATGCAGCTCGGTGCCTGTCTTATATTACACAGCATAGTACCATGCAGCTTGGTGCCTGTCTTATATTACACAGCATAGTACCATGCAGCTCGTGCCTGTCTTATATTACACAGCATGGTACCATGCAGCTCGGTGCCTGTCTTATATTACACAGCATAGTACCATGCAGCTCGGTGCCTGTCTTGTCTTATATTACACAGCATGGTACCATGCAGCTCGGTGCCTGTCTTATATTACACAGCATAGTACCATGCAGCTTGGTGCCTGTCTTATATTACACAGCATGGTACCATGCAGCTCGGTGCCTGTCTTATATTACACAGCATAGTACCATGCAGCTCGGTGCCTGTCTTGTCTTATATTACACAGCATGGTACCATGCAGCTCGGTGCCTGTCTTATATTACACAGCATGGTACCATGCAGCTCGGTGCCTGTCTTATATTACACAGCATAGTACCATGCAGCTCGGTGCCTGTCTTATATTACACAGCATAGTACCATGCAGCTTCTGGTTACAGGATCAACATGCATTGTGGGATAAATCAGTAACCAGGATAAGGGACTCAAAACACTGTAAAACACTGGATATTTAGATTATATGAGGGTTTGAACTACCGCAAGATCCAACGGCCGTGAACGCAGCAGGGAGGACGGAAAAAAGCAACTACAGAACCGTAGAATAAAGACCACCCGTATATATGCCCACCCAGCAGTTTGTTAGAATACACCTAGTGAAGGTCTGCACTAGCAGAGAGATCAGACGGCTGCCTGCTTCGTCAGAGGATAAACTGGCGGGTACTATCAAATGTACATTATCCTCATACTAGGGGCAACAGGCATTTCACTTGTGGTTCTATATTAGAAGCACAAGAGAAATAAAACCATTCAGTGTCCCTTTAAATTAGCACTTTTATTTCCAAGCAGAGAGAGAGAGAGAGAGAGAGAGAGAGTCAGGGAATCCAGCTCCCAGCCATGATTCCAACACACTGAGAAAGCATTGCTCACCTGGGGCCATCTCACTGTTTGACCTCGTATCATGTATGATAGACGGCAATGCTTCACATGTGCTCCTTTATGTAACATGTCAGGAAAGCATCTGGAATCCCCCCAAAAATGTGTTCCTACCTACAGGCCTGAAACTGAAATGGCAGCAGTCGTGTCATCCAGACGGTGTTATCACGAATAAAGAGATTACCAGCTCTATCCACGAAAGAGGGAATTGAGAGGGGAAATTCAAACTGAAGGCCAAAGTAGCCGAGCCAGCAGCATTCTCACATTCAGCAAGATTTGAAATTCTCTTCTCCATTCCCTACTCTTTAACTACAACCAATGACAGTCCTGGTAAGAACAACATGGGTAAATGCCTCGGTACTGAGGCACATCCGCCATGTCTGCTGTGTCCCTCCCACCCACAAAAATCCCATCACTGTGACAGCCAATCACAGAATAACATGTGAACATGGACCGTTTCTAAACTATAGAATCTATGTAGCAGGTTATATCGTTAGCTTCTCTTACATATTTTTTTTTTTACCATATTCTGTTTTCTAATAAATGACATGATTAAAATAAGGGTATTGAAAGAAAGACTTTCTTATACAATATATATATTTTATTTTTTTTAAAGTATAAGAATAAGTCTTTATTTCAATACCGTTATTTTGATCAATATATATATATATATATATATATATATATATATATATACACAGTCCTTAGCGTACAACAATGACAAAACAGTCCCGTCATGAAGGGGTTAAATGTCCAGTCATGAAGCCCACCAGACTTCCCAATATCCGCTGCGGTGGGTGAAGAGCTTTATAAAGCTACATTGTGCTAATGTGATATATATATTAATATACCACTGTCCCTCTGATTTAACCTGACTTCAGAGTATCCATTAGTGTATATGTCGCCCCTCCGGTACTTTATCAGGATGGAGACTGCCCAATGGCTCATATATACCAGGTCATACCTTATCACACCATGTGTTTATCAGAGGTCCATCACCATGCGCTGTAACTGTATCAAATGTATAAAACTTTTCCCTTTTAATGAATAGCCCAGCAGACCTCTGGAGCTACCTGTGCCTGAGATAATCCCCCTTCTGGCACCAGAGGGAGTTTTATTCTGGTCAGGTCACCATTAAGCACTGGAATATTTTTAGTTGGACACAACGCATTCGACATCCAATATCCATCCATAAATAAACCTTTCCTGTAAGTCACTTGCAGCACCTGCAGGGTTAATTGCCGCTGGCTGATTCCATATCACCCCCCCCCCCCCCCCCCCCGTCTATACACTGATTGGGATGACAGCAGGGTTTCTGCAGTGTTAGCACAGGTGAGATGGCATGTTTCCCACGTTCAGCTGCTACAGATTGGATCCCAGACATCCCAGCTACAGCAGACTATGCATTTAACCCTCTCCGCTACTTCCAAAGCTACCGATGACTTGCAGAGTTATAATCCTGCGCTACTGCGCGTGCATGCATCTGACCCAAAATGCTGCTCAGATCTGATTTCATCAATGAATAAATGGCATTTTGGTGGCAGTGACCTGATCTGCCACCCCTGTGAAATGTTCCAGGTATAGGTAGGGGGCATATCTTTATTTAAAGACTGTCTGCTTTTGCATTTACCTTATAAACGCATTGTATTTGCTGGGCTAGAAAGCCAATGCAGAGAGATTAAATCACTCTTACCTGTGGCTGGCCCACTAGCTGCATACCTGGCATTCCAAGGGTTAATGATCCTTAAAGCCGTCAGCCCTGTCTCCTTCCCACATCCTCCATGCATAGCATGCATTAAGCTTTTAAAGTGCCAGAGCATGGACGATCTCTCGTCACTCGAATATCTGTAACTCAGAGAATTAAAGGGACCATGTCACCTAAACATTGCTTTACTGCAAATGAAAAGAATAAAAACTGATTGAAAATGATCTATACATTGTATTAGCCAAACTGCAACAAAGGACTAAAAATTGGTTTTATTTATTTTTTCTTTTTTTCATGTTCAATCATTTTTTATTCTCTACATTCACAGTAAAAACAATGTTTAGTGGATACTGCCCCTTTAACTTATATTGGACCCTGGGAGGAGATGTGACAGGCTGGTACTGTCCAATGCCATGTGTTCTATGGTACCACATATTGAATATATATGTGTAATCCAGGGAAACCTTTACACATGAGATATCATACTGTCCCCAAATATACAGGAGAAAACATGCAGTGCCGAGTGCGATCACCTTCCATGAGGCAGGGATTATAAGCCAAGAGTAACTGCAGAGAGCGGACATTGCCTTACTCAGCATTCAGTCCCACTCTGTTACCCTCAGCCATATCACCCTGCATGCTGTGTGCTTTGATAGCCAATCTCCTGTATCCAGCCCTGACTTGCAAAAGCCCCCAGACCTGCTGTCAATATTGATCTATCAGTCTATCTGATGCTTCATGCAGGTTCAGCCTGATTAACCCCTTTGCACCTGAACTGCACACAATTTATTTAAGAATTTTACCAGTAAGATAATGGAGATTTCTCTTGTTTTCAAGTAAGTCCTGGGGACCAAGTCCAGAACAGTATTACACAAGAGTTTCAGATTTACAGCAATAAAAAAATACATACACATGCCGTATATACATACTCATACATTCATGCATACCATATATACATACATACATACTCATATATTCATACATACTATATATACATACATACTCATACATACATACCCATACATACTCATATATACCGTATATACCCACATATCATATATACATACACATATACCGTATATACATACATACATACCATTTATATATATATATATACATACATACCGTATATACATACATACATACATACTCATACATACCGTATATATACACACACAGATATAGGTATAGAATATACATACACATATACCGTATATACATACAAACATACCATTTATACATATATACATAGCATATATACATACTCATACATACCATCTATACATACATACATACCGTATATACACACATATCGTATATACATACACACATATCGTATATACATACACATACCATTTATACATATATACATACCGTATATATATACATACCATTTATACATATATATATATATATACATACATACATACCATTTATATATATATACATACCGTATATACATACATACATACACATACATACCGTATATACACACACACATAGAATATACATACACATATACCGTATATACATACAAACATACCATTTATACATATATACATAGCGTATATACATACTCATACATACCATCTATACATACATACATACCGTATATACACACATATCGTATATACATACACACATATCGTATATACATACACATACCATTTATACATATATACATACCGTATATATATACATACCATTTATACATATATATATACATACATAAACAGGAATATTGAGGATAGGACATACAAGGTATACAATTATTCATACATATACATAGAGAAAACTACCCTGTAAGCGTGCGTGCGTGCGTATATATATATATATATATATATATATGTCAAGATATAATGTCACTTTACCTGTTGTTATTATATGTGACATATGTCACTTTTTACCTGTTATTAGGTTACATTCTTTTATATATATAGTTGTAATCTAATAACAGGTACATTGGGGAATCCAAGTTTCTCGTGTTTAGGGGGAGAGAGCGACTACCATTTGGGGAAATCATTTTACGTCACCTTTCAATTAACATGGTTCAATTTAACAATAAAGAGAAACACCCAACCTGCACTGAATCCCTGGGATATCCTGGTGGGGAGCCAAATCTGTGCACAATGCAGGTCTTGTACCTGATAAAAGACTTGTGCAATGAAGCCAAACATCTTAAACCATCGCAAAATCTCTTCAAAGGGGAATTTCACTAGCTTTAAATCAATACAGCTCACCCTCCCCACACACCGGCTCAGCAACCTACTAGTTACTTCCTCACCGGCTCCCATAATGCCAACCAGACTGGGTTTTATAATTTATCTCCCTACAAGATTAATAAATAAACACACAATGTGCTGGGAAGGTGGCTATAAAACAGCTGCTTCTCGCCATTCCCTCTAGATTGTAAGCTTTGCGAGCAAGGCTCTCTACTTCATGTAGCAGTCAGTCCCTGTGTAACATGGAATGTAGTTCCATACTATACTGTGTACAAAATGCAATGTATATTTCTGGCGGAATTTAAATAAATGTTTGTATTTAATGTAATGTAATATCCCTTTTCAATACAGGCCTCCTCAAAAACACCATTTGTTTTGTATTTGACGGAGCATGTTGCATTAAACAGTCCTTTTTATTTCTCAAAACTCAAATATTATATTAGATTGTTGCATATTTGAGCATTTAGTACAATCGGCAAGCTCCGCCCTTTTAGCCTTTTTCAAACTCTAAGCATACTGCTGTACACTGCACATGCCCATCGATTCGCCCACTGCAAATAACTTCCGAAAGCATTAGGCAGGTGCGGTGGTGCCTTTCTGCAGAGGCAATGCGTATGTGGGCGTCTCTGAGGCCATGTGCCTACTGGGCGTCTTTAAGAGGCTCCCTAAGGGTGCTAGAGATGCAAAAAAAAGTAACTTTGGAAGATATGTATTGCAAAAACCAAAATATACATGTAAGGCGGAGCATCGAAATGAAATAACTGGTCTAAAAAAAGCCATTGGGTTCAGGTCCGAGTAACCCCTGTCCTGCTTTTTTGAAGGATGTATTATATACATTTAAAAGGAGGAATTTGGACAGAATGAGTAAATGGCAGATAGATCAGTGGAAGGGTGGTTCCTACACCTTGTTCTAGGATACTCGCCATCGAGCCAGACAGTAAATTTGTCATTAGGAATATATAATGGGTCGGTGGGATTTTTACCTCCTTACGACCATCAGACAGGGGAATTTCAGCTGTGGCATGTAGAGAAGTTTTCTTACGATTGTTTACAGTGTGAGAAAATTAGAACAATTGCCTTGGAAGAAGATGCTGACTCTCGGCCAGGTTTCTGTGAAGTCTGTGGAGACGCTCTGATCCTCGTGTTTCCTCACTGCCTACCGATTAATCAGAGAAGCAGGCTTGTTTTACGATCCGAAAATAGGGCAGCGGGATTAACCTGCGAGCTGCCAGAGAGGGGCGCGCTGCTTATGAAGCAGGAAAGTCAGGGGAAGCAAAATCAGCTGGATAATAAATGAGCTCAGCACTGGTTGCTAGAGAGAGGCCCCGGCGCCCGGTAATGCAAAGCCGGCTCCGAGTTGGGCTATACCTGCTGCTATCGGCAAAATGGGCAAGCGGAAGCCCGATGTCCTTAACAGGTCAGGCCTCTGTGTAATTATCAGTAGTATATCATCAAGCGACAGGACTGGCTTGGTGGTTAGTGCTATGATGTATATGATGTATATAATGCACTGTATATAATGTGTTAGTGATTTTATAGTCCTGGAAGCCCTGGCTACTAACTTTTTTGATTGTTTTACTTTGAACCCTACGAAGGAACCATCTCCCTGGCTGCTAAAAAAAACAAATAAAACAAACAAGCTGGCTCCTGGATTGCTCTGTATGGCTCCTAAAGTGTACTGAAATTTGCCGTGCATTACCTGTATAATAATGAAAAGGGAAATGTAGTAGGGATGATGAGGGGAAGGAATTTTCCAAAATGCCGAAATCCCTCTGCGAAAAAAAAAAAACCCACACACAAAAAATGACGCCTCTCTTCAATCCCCAAGAAATATGACCTACTATGACTTAAAGTAAAAGTTATTAGTAATCATTAAAGACGGATAGGCTGATTAGCAGATAAAAACCGACAGGAATGTGCATCCCAAACGATTGACCCATCCAAGGAAAATGTCTAGTATTATAGTAAAATGAAATACAGGATTATAATTCTGTCTCCAGTAAACAATAGCAAACAATTCCCCTCTAGATGGAGAAGTACAAATACTGTGCATTTCCCTAAATCTAACCAATGACCTCTTGGATGAGACATCTGGCCCCCCAGCGGGAGTCGCCAGGAATCAGGATGCCTGGTGCAAATATTCCATTACTTGTTCCGGGAAAAGAATTAGTAAATATTCACATAACCCACACACACACACACACACACAGAAGATTAATGGTGTGCTCCTGTCTTGTCATGTCATTCTTGTTCTCAGGCAATCACAGTTTTGCACATCCCATCAGTGCACGGCCTGCTCACTCATAATCTTCCAAAATGGTTTGGAATATCTCAGATGTCACATGACTAGTGATGGCCATATGACCAAACGCGTCGCCTCACCGGCCTCGTGTGATGCTAGGATATTCCAGATAATTCCCATGCAGATCCATCTCTCACAGTCAAAACCAAGGAGCTTGGGCAAACACAGATAAACTGGCCTGCAGGCCGTTACACCCATGTATCAATTAGACATGTCTTGTTTGCACAATAAAGTTCCAAAAATTAACAAAAACAAAATGTTTCCAACTTTCAGCTCAGTCAACACAGAAAAAAAGGACAAACTTTACAGTTACATTTTTGGGGGCATACTGTGTGTAAATGTTTAAAAGACAGCTGCCAGCCAAAAAAAAAGTTCTGTTTAATTTAAAGATCAAAAGGAACATTTTAAAACAAAATGCTTTATTGAATGAACACAAATAAAGCACCTTACTGGGCCCTCTCTGCTCTGTATAATTCTATCAGGGGGCGGACATGCTTAGGTCACATGGGTCAGATGTTCCTTAATCTGACCCAAGATTCTAAACAACATGTCCGCCCCCTGATCGAGCTATACAGAGCAAAGATTCTAAACAACATGTCCATCCCCCTGGTAGAGCTATACAGAGGAAAGATTCTAAAAAACATGTGAACCCCATGATAGAGCAATACAGAGCAAAGATTCTAAACAACATGTCCGCCTCCTGATAGAGCTATACAGAGCAAAGATTCTAAACAACATGTCCACCCCCTGATACAGCTATACAGAGCAAAGATTCTAAACAACATGTCCATCCCCCTGGTAGAGCTATACAGAGCAAAGATTCTAAACAACATGTCCACCCCCTGATAGAGCTATACAGAGCAAAGATTCTAAACAACATGTCCGCCTCCTGATAGAGCTATACAGAGCAAAGATTCTAAACAACATGTCCACCCCCTGATAGAGCTTTACAGAGCAAAGATTCTAAACAACATGTCCGCCCCCTGATAGAGCTACACAGAGCAAAGATTCTAAACAACATGTCTGCCCCCTGATAGAGCTATACAGAGCAAAGATTCTAAACAACATGTCTGCCCCCTGATAGAGCTACACAGAGCAAAGATTCTAAACAACATGTCTGCCCCCTGATAGAGCTATACAGAGCAAAGATTCTAAACAACATGTCTGCCCCCTGATAGAGCTACACAGAGCAAAGATTCTAAACAACATGTCTGCCCCCTGATAGAGCTATACAGAGCAAAGATTCTAAACATGTCTGCCCCCTGATAGAGCTATACAGAGCAAAGATTCTAAACATGTCCGCCCCCTGATAGAGCTATACAGAGCAAAGATTCTAAGCAACATGTCTGCCCCTGATAGAGCTATACAGAGCAAAGATTCTAAACAACATGTCCACCCCCTGATAGAGCTATACAGAGCAAAGATTCTAACCAACATGTCCGCCCCCTGATAGAGCTATACAGAGCAAAGATTCCAAACAACATGTCTGCCCCCTGATAGAGCTATACAGAGCAAAGATTCTAACCAACATGTCCGCCCCCTGATAGAGCTATACAGAGCAAAGATTCCAAACAACATGTACGCCCCTTGATAGAGCTATACAAGCACAGAGGACCCAATAAGGTACTTTCATTAAACATTTCTATTTAAACCATATACACTTAATGTAATCTTTCAATTAAACAGAACTTTTTTTTCCTGCTTGGAGATTGCAGACAGTAGTGCTGGATGACAGACCCGAAGCCGCACCAAGCAGGCTGGGTACAAAGCTCTGCTCTTACAGTATATTCCTCCTTCTCCGTTACAGATTTCTCTGCACTGGCGACACCTTCCTGTGCTGCAGGACAGATGTAAGAGGAGCTGTGTGTCGGGTCAGTGACCCTGATCATTTAAGTGGAAGTTGAATGCACAGCCGAACATATACATGTCAGCACTAAATACACTTCAAGGATCTATTAACCCCTGCACAGCCACAAGGGTTACCACGAGGGATAAAGCACAGATCAGTTCCAAGTACCCCTTTACTTGCAAACAGACTTAACCCTTCCATGCCCGAGAGGTGAACAAGCAGAATATCATTTGCACCTGATCGGTGTACTGCATTTTATTAGACTCTAGAGTCGGAACTTATAGCATCAGCCATAAAAAAGAAATAGTTGCATGTCAAATTATTTTAATAAAGTCCATAAAGTCCATGATCACAGTGGGCATCTTACTATACATAGCTAAACTTGTCCTTACTTGAAAACAGGTGAGTGAAGCAATTTATTTAGTATTTGATTGGCTATTTTACAATGTAGCCTGTTAGTCTAGGGCGATGTGGAGTATGCTGGCACAGTGACAACACAGCTGTTCCCATGGCACCTTGGACTGTTAGTCTTGTAACACAACCTTGGGATTTAACAGAGCACCTGTGGGTGCAGAGTAGCGTCTATCTAAGACCGTGGGACAGCTCTGGAACTCCCCCCCCCCCCCCCCCCCACCCCATTGAGTTTTGCGCCCAAGTGGGCCGACACTTGACCTTGAAGACCAGGCACGAAAAAATATATGGCCTTTTTCATTTCCACTGAATCCAAAAACCCTACTCGGGGATCTGCTCTGTCAGGACCGTGCGCAGAACACAACATCTCTACAAAAGGACTGAAGAAAAGTTCTTGAAACTTATTTTCTTTTTTCTGTTTTTTTTCTCTCGGTCTCCCAATGCAGTTCCAGAGTACAGATGGAAACCTTGCTAGCGACTTCTGGGCGAACTGCGCGGGAGATTTGTGACAGCAACGTTAAAACTTTATGTCAAGCCTTTCAGGCAAACAATAAATATTACTTCTGCTCATAATCAGACTTTTCCTGGCTACGTCTTTGAATGTTGAACCTTTTTCAATTAATTAAAAACTATGCACTGCAGAATGCATATATTATCAGCATTCAGCTTCTTAAGTGTCTCGAACAGAGCAGGCAGTTTTTCTTTTTTCTTTTTTTCCAGGCAACCCAGAGCAAGTACTTGCAAGGGTCATATCTTTTTAATTATCTTTTCTCTCTTTGATTAATTATTCCGTCTGACAATGGCGGGTTTCTAATGCTATTCACCTGCCTCTGATGATTGACATCCTTTCTGTCTGATTCAGAGCAGGCAGATGCTGCCATTATTGCTAAGCAACGGGTCTTTGATGGATGAACCCCAAAAGATGGATGGCTGTAATAAATCATGTCTCCTGCTCTAAAAAACTAAGGGGGGGGGGGGGGGGGAGAGAAAAAAAGGGAATAAAATGAAACAAAAACAAAACAAGGTTTTCTTTCTGGTGAGTACAGATCCCTCCCAATTACACCTGAATTGGACGGGGACTGCGCCCGGCAAACTTTGCGCAATAAAAGCGAAAATGCCCTGTGGACTGGATGCTTCTGCCGGCTTTGTTCCTCTACCCTCCTCTTTACCTCCTCCAAAAACTTAAAAGGACTCGGTCACCTAAACACTGCTTGTGATCGCAAATGCAAAAGAGAACAATGTTTTAAGATTCCTCCAGTGTCTCTTGTTGATGACATCACTTGCGGCTTAAATTGCAAAAAAACTCTTTTTCAAAGGGAAATGTGTCGTTTTTGCCTATCAGGCCACAAAGTGTGTGACTGCCACAGATATCCAGGGCAGACTATAAAAAAAAAAATTCTCTTGATCCATGCATGTGCTGCAATTCGGCCATGTAGATCAATTTTTTTTATTGTTTTCAATTTAAATATAACTGTGTAGAGCGTATGACCTGCAAAATAGGACCAACAATGATGTAACTGCTGCCCTAAAACATTCTGCAGGTGAACTTAACACTTTATTTCACTTCTCACTTGCATGGCAACACAAGAATGGATTTATTTTAAAGA